>OX453060.1:60000-660000 GCA_949699795.1 Spicauda simplicius
AACCAACCAACCAACCAACCAACCAACCAACCAACCAACCAACCAACCAACCAACCAACCAACCAACCAACCAACCAACCAACCAACCAACCAACCAACCAACCAACCAACCAACCAACCAACCAACCAACCAACCAACCAACCAACCAACCAACCAACCAACCAACCAACCAACCAACCAACCAACCAACCAACCAACCAACCAACCAACCAACCAACCAACCAACCAACCAACCAACCAACCAACCAACCAACCAACCAACCAACCAACCAACCAACCAACCAACCAACCAACCAACCAACCAACCAACCAACCAACCAACCAACCAACCAACCAACCAACCAACCAACCAACCAACCAACCATTGGAGGTGACTTCAACGGATGGCACCCCAACTGGGGCTCCTCCAAAACCAATAAGAGGGGAGTTGAAGTCAATAACCTAGTGATATCACAAGATCTGATCATAGGAAACACCGGAAATACCCCCACCTTTTCAACAACAAATCATAGCACTATCCGTACTTCAATAATCGACATTACACTGTATTCGGATAATATATCTCGCGCAGAATTCAGGACTGGAGAATCAATACTGACGCTTGCCCGACCAGCCAACACCAAGCCATTGACTACATTTTAAATTTAGGCAACATACAAATCTGTAAGAGGAAAAAACAAAGCACATATAAATTCGTGACTGACAATGCCGATTGGGAAAATTTTAAAACTAACCTGAGAGACACATTTCATAACAACAATATTGAAATCAACAAAACAGACGACTTGAACACGAGTGATCTTGAAAAATTCATCGAGGCGTTAACAAAGGCAATACAAAATACGTGCGACAATTCATTTAAACGGAAAAAACAATATAACATTCATGTACCTTGGTGGAATTCGGAATTAGAGAACATCAAAAAACAAGTAATTAAAATGCATCACAGGATTCAGGACCTAGTTAGATCAGGTAAATCAATCGAAAATGCCATAGTGGAAAGGAATGAACTGAAAGAAAAATATTCCAAAGCAATAAGGCAGACTTCGACGGAACACTTTCGAGATTTTTGTAGCAGACAGGGCAAAGAGAATGTTTGGTCTTGAACCAACAGACTCTTAAAGAACAGCCCTCAAGCTACACCATGCCAAACCGTCTCCACTAGCAACTCAAGTCATACATCCTCATCAGTCGAAACTGCAAATTCCCTGCTCAGCAAATTCTATCCAGAGGATACCATAGATAAGTCAGATACACAACGACAACTGCGAGTCAAAATGATGGAAATACCGAATACAAGGGACGACAAACCTTTCACCGAGGAGGAAGTGCTCGGATGTTTGGAGTCAATGAGCGCCAAAAAAGCTCCTGGCCCAGATCATTTGACTGCGGACATCTGCCTTGCAACAACATCTGAATTCTTAGGAATTATCACAGAGACTATGAATAAATGCCTAAAACTAGCCTATTTCCCGAAAATCTGGAAAACTGCACAGGTAATAGTCATTCCCAAGCCCAATAAAGTAGAATACTCAGACACCTCAGCCTATCGTCCCATAGGCCTCATCAACATTCTAGGTAAAGTATTAGAAAAGCTGGTTTGTAAAAGACTAGCTTATCACATGGACAAAACAAATTTCTCCAATCCCTTACAGTATGGTTTTAAGGAACAAAGATCAACTATGGATGCACTAAGAACAGCCCTAAATACCATCTCGGAGGCAAAAAACAACAAACATCTAGTTATAGCAGTCTCATTAGACATACAAGCAGCTTTCGACAATGCTTGGTGGCCTATCCTCTTCAAGAGACTCCACCAAGCCAATTGTCCAAAAAATATATATAGGATCATCCTGAATTATGTTCAAGACCGTACTGTAATTTTAAACTACGCCGACATCACCACTACAAAAACTATGACTAGGGGCTGTATACAGGGTTCAGTATGCGGCCCGCTATTCTGGAACATTATTCTGGATGACTTGTTTGACGTAAATCTGCCGGAGGGCTGTCATCTGCAGGCCTTTGCGGACGATGTCCTCTTGATTGTCAAAGCAAAAAAGCCAATGGACATACAGTTAATTACCAACAAAGCCCTGGATCTGATAGTCAGATGGGGGGAGGGTGTCAAACTCAAATTTGGACCGAACAAAACCCAAGTTATAGCTTTTACACCCAAAGCTAAAACAGCGAGACTAGTATTAAACGGACTAGAACTAAAATACGTAGACGAGATTAAATTATTAGGTATCATCATAGACAAAAATTTAAAATTCATTCCACATGTAAAATACGTTATTAATAAATCATTAGCTATATATAATAAGTTATCCAGATTTGTCAGGACTACTTGGGGGGCTCATCCGGAGAATATACGCATAATCTACAAACAGGTCATAGAACCTACGGTAACTTACGCAGCTGGAGTGTGGGGCTCAGCTGTCAGGTTTGAAACCGTGAAAAACCAGCTTAGGTCCCTCCAAAGAAGCTTTGCTACGAAAATTATTAGATCATTTCGTACCGTTTCGGCAACAGCAGCCATCGCTCTAGCTCGATTAACCCCACTACACTTAAAGGTCAGGGAAGTAGAGGCTATAGAGAGTGTTAAAGCTATAGGTACTACGCCCTTACTCCCTGACGATATAAGTATGGAAAAACCAGTTAGAAGCTGTGAGCTTCTTCATCCAGCAGACCGCAAAGTCATCAAATTTAAATATGCAGTTTCACAAGATGACATAAATAAGCTTTGCTTACCGGAGAGTACTCTCGTTTTCACGGACGGGAGTAAACACTCCGAAAATAAAGTTGGCGCTGCCTTCGTGGCATATTTACCCAGCGGCAACAAAGTCACTAAAAAGTACAAGCTGCACGGTGTATGCTCTGTATATCAGGCGGAATTATTAGCCATCCAAAACGCATGCTCTTGGGCAATTCAAAATAACATCACAAAACTCGCCATTTTGTCTGACTCATTATCAAGCATGTATGAAATTAAAAATAAAGACAGCACAAATCAAGCAGTAGCAACAATACATAGAGACATCCATAATATAATAGATAATAACGGTGAAGCTATATTTATTTGGGTTAAGGCACATGCGGGCATTATCGGAAACGAGGAAGCTGATGCGGCTGCCAAGGCAGCAGCTGAATCTCATAAAGCATTCGAATTCACAGAATTTCCAATCAGCCTAGTAAAACATAAGATAAAAAGTATACACAAATCAGAATCAGAAAAAATTTTCAACACAGGGATTCAAGGCCAGCACACAAGAGACCTGTGTCATGACCTGGAAACAATTCACAATCTTTTTGCAGTTCTGACACCATCGTTTGAAATGACCCAGGTCCTGACAGGGCACGGATACAACCTTGCATACTTATACAGATTCAGAATAAAAAGCACAGATCGCTGCCCCTGTAACTCCGATACTCCGCAAACAATTAAACACCTCTTGGAGAGCTGCTCTAAATATAGCTTCACAAGAAATGAGCATACTTTCACCTGCAACATGGAAAATATAAATGATCCCTACAACATTCCGGAAATAATAAACAATCAAAAATGTATAAAAAGCTATGAAAATCACGTGAAGAAAATAATTCAAAACTTAAAAGATTTTAACAAAGACATTATTTAAAAACTAGTATAGATACGTATATATATGGTAATATCCATGTTATTGTATTTATTAAAATATATACATATATATATTAAAAAAAAAAAAAAAAAAAAACTAAAATATATATATATAAACAAAGAAACAAATATTATTAGTACATATAAGGAAAACATAAAAGTTTTGGATCGCCCGTATCCCATCGCGAGGATCCAACACTTACAAAATGGATTATTATAAAAAAAAAAAAACCAACCAACCAACCAACCAACCAACCAACCAACCAACCAACCAACCAACCAACCAACATGTAATACATATTATCAAAAGTGCATTAGCTTATTACTTGTATATAGCGACGTGTTACACATTTCTACCCACATGGTCCACATATGTACTGTCGTATTACACATGTGATCAGTCGTGTGTTACATAAGTACCGACATGTTACACATATGTACCGAAGCTTGATACACATATGTACCCACATGTTACATATATCTACACGTGTGTACCGACGCGTGTTACACGTATGCACTCACGTGTTAAACATATGTACCGACGTGTTACACATATGTACCGACGTGCTACTCATATGTACATACATGTAACACATATGTTCCGACGTGTTACTCATATGTACCCACATGTTACACATATGTACCGAAGTGTTACACCGACCGACCGACCGACCGACCGAACGACTTATTGTTAAACAAATATTTCATTTTGTAAAACCAGCCAAATACCACGTTTTATTAAGTATGCATCCAAATTGACAAACTTTCAAATAACTATCAACCCCTATTTAACCCTCTTAAGGGTTGATTTTACAGAAACTGTAAAACAGATATTCCATTATATCAAATGAAGTGATATACCAAGTATCATTGAGCTGGCATCAAAACTATCATACTTTCATACAAACGTTCATCCCCTATTTAACCCCCTTTGGAGCCGAATATTAAGAAATCCGCGTTTCGATGTTTAAAACATTCGTGAGTAATACCCCTTTCTGCTCTTTTATACTCAAATATGTATAGGTAAAGAATTATATTGGGGCCGACTTGCGTATGAGTATCTGTGATATATTCGTTTTATCTACATTATGTTTAGATAAAACGAACGATGTTGTTGTTGGTCCAAGGTTACTGGTACGCTCGCAGAATCTCATACAGCGCGTACAAAATGCCTGCGCAAGATATAGTTTTTTGTCAATATACCCCATCGCGTCCTCGTTGCGCCTTTTATAAACAATGCCAATATTCTAAAAATGAAGCACTGCAGACAGTTACACTTTTCATGTATGTTGTTTGGCATTGTACTAGCTAGTATGGGCGAAAAAATTACAACTCACAATTTTAGGGGTAATAGACTTGTATATCCAGTGCACCAAAGTGCCTGAACAATCTGCCGCCCCTCCGTAATCTAAAAAACAATAATTATAATTTTAAAATCAACTATAAATCATATTTGTTAAATATTGTAAAAAAAAAACAACATAATCCATGAGTACACGCTCACACACACATACGCACACGAACACACGCACGCTGGTACAGACACAGACGAATTAAATGAAATTTTATTTTGTAATACAATAAATAAAACTTGCACTTACCCTCTAAAATAATATTGCGTCATGCCAACTTCATAAAATGTTTATCGTTTTTGTTGTAAATTTAATACGTCTTCATTTACAGTAGCGCGAATATACATAATACCTGACACCAATTTTATTATAGTACCACACATGTTAATTATGTACGTTTTAATTTTAAGTATTGTGGAATTGCTATGTATTTTTTGTTTGTTTTCTATTTTTCCAACACATTACTCGACCGAGCTGTTCGTCGGATTGTGTCCACACTGAAAATCAGTGGTCGTAGTTGGCCGCGGTGAGGCTGTGGGCCCTTTAGTAATTTTTACTGCAGTAATGTCCTGTATGTATGCTATTATTTATGCCACATTATGTTGTAGTATATTTTACAATTAAGTATTTCTTTCTTTCAAATACTGCACCAATCGAGTTCATTGTTTTTTCATTTGCTTCAGAATTCTATGGAAATAATACCCATTTAAAAGCACGGTCTAATTCAATGTACATTAGTTTTTATTTAATAAAAATTCAATTCCAATATAATCGACTAAAATTCCTATACCTAGTGGCATTCGAGATCAAAAATGTCAAAAATTGCGTTGAAGTCATTTGACAATTTATTTATCTGTTTAAAAAGTACATGAATTAAATGTTTATAATTTTTTTTTTCAAATATATTGTTATTATTATTCGGATTCAAAACCATCGTTTTTTTCTTCAATATAAATAATAATTGTGGAGTTGTTATTATGTTTAAAATTCAATTGAAATGCAAGACAATAACGATATTTAATTATTCTCTTTTGATTTGTTTTAAAACGGTGGCGGCCGGAGGTTCAGAGAAACTGAAAATCATATTTAAAAAATTATGACTACATTTTAACTTAAAACTAAAGGTGTGAAACCGAGTCAGTGTTAGAGCTCAGAATACCTTGTATTCTCATAATATGTGGGAACGTTCTATGTGCTGCGTTAGCTCCTCGGGATGCTGCGTGGGACGCGATGCACTAGGGCTGTGCATCAACGTTATGGTTATGTAACAATTATACCATTCATTTTAAATATGGTTTTATATTTTTTACTAGTCACCAGTAATATAATTCAATAATAAGTTATGTAAAAGTTCTTGATGCTCAGTGTAAGATGATTTAGGGCTCTAAATAGAGCGCAGTTCATTTATTAAGTTTTGAGCTGATTAAACTATTTTTGATTTCTCATTATTAATAGACGTGGTCTTTTAAATTTTCCAAACTACTCATAATTTACTGCATGAAAGTATATATAGAAATAATTTGATAAGTATAATTTGAAGACCCCCGTGGCGTAGCGGTTACTATACCGCAAAGGTTTCTGGATTCGATCCCCGACCAGACAGATTTCTAAATGATAAATTGAGATTACTGTTCTGGGAGTGGGTGTTACCTAAATGAAATAAATATCGTTTAGTTTAGTCACCGTCATCCAGCGAAATATGTTGAGCGGTGACTTCGGGACTACGTACTAAGTAATGAGTATGTTCTAAACCAACATAATATTTATTTAAATTATTTTTTACTTTTTGTGATGGAAGTCGGTAGATATTTTTTTATATCGCAGACTTACTTGTAGCATTTTTGCAGATGTTCGATTGTGTAGTACATTATTTTAATGGTGCTCTGATGGTTTACGCAGCGTATGCTACTGATACTCCCAGCAGGCGAGGTGTATTTTACACCTGCGCGACTTTTGATCGTTATATTTCAGTGAATTTACATAAAACCATCATGTGTTATTAACCTTACCCTTCCTCAAAAATCATTTAGTAAAAGCTGATTAGTAGATTGTAGAAAAAAACACAACAGACAGACAGCTTTTTTGCACTTTGTTTTGTAATAAATATACAAAGATATAAGACATAGATGCCGTAACCAAAACATCACTGCTGATATTCGAATGAATGACCAATAAATGTACTCAAATCTCTGTTAAAATACTTTATAGGTTTGTATTCTTATATATCTTCTATAAAAATATAATGTGTCGTTGTCTATTACTATTTACCAAACACTATGCTACCGTCAAAGAGGAGTGATAGCCTAATGGTTGGAACTTGCTCATTTTTCTTAAATTATGTGCATATTAGAAATTGATTAGGTATCACTGCTTTTTGGTGAAGGAAAACATCGTGAGGAAACCTACACACCCAAGAGTTCTTAAAAAAGTTCTCGGAGTTGTGTGCAGTCCAACAACTCGCATTTGGCCGACGCGGTGGACTATGGCCTAAACTCTCTAATTCTGAGAGAAGACCCGTGCCCAGCCGTGGGACAATAATGGGTTGACGAGATGCTACCGTCAATGAAAGACGCGTTACAGCAGACTAATGTTAATAGATTCAATTACTAATTAAAGAAAATATTTTTTTGTAATACATAAAGAGGTTTTTTTTTATTTATTTATTTCAATTCTTCTGGTGGCAGTTCTCGTGGCTGCAGAATTTTTTAAAATTGAGTTTGAAGAGTAAATAAAAAACAGGTTATAATAAAAGATGTTTATTTATAATGAAAAGATTCAAAAATACACAAATCACCCGAGATAAAATAGTTAAGTCGGAAGTGCTCTCTTAAGAAAAATAATTTGACACGGGCTAAGTCTAAGTCTACTCGATCACAACATTATTCATAATAGGTCATAAAACCTACAAACAACCTAAAGATCATCACCCACTCATCGCCTCGGCACCAAAAATCTCACAATATCGTATCGAATCAATACTCTCGACCGAACCTTCCTCTACCATTAAACGACTGGGACGGCAAGGCTGCAAGTGTGCGATGATCGGGAAGCGATCAAAGGGAACGAATCGGCCGCCGGCCGGTGCAAAAGACGACTACGAAAATTATTGTCGGAGGGGAGAGGGGCAGGGCCGGGGGGTGGCTAGGGGGGTCTCGCGTCGTCGGCGGCGTCGCGGCGAGTGCGGTAGCGCGGCGGCGGCGCGCGCGCGGGCGTCACGCGCAGCGCCAGCGGCTCGCGCGCGTCGCGCGGCGCGGCCGGCGCGGGGGGCGCCTCCGCCGCCGCCGCCGCCAGCGCGTCGCCGCGTTCCAACGACCACTGCCGCCGCAGCGCTCGCGACCCGCTCGACAAACACCTGTTGGTTTATTATCCATATCACCATTAATCGATTATTAATATGAGTATTTAAGACAGGCTGCAGCGGTAAATTCTCTCATTAGTTTTTATCCATAAAACGGCTGATAACGATGAAACTAATCTGACATTATTCCGATAATCTCTGCCAACGTCCTCCGATGACGTCCGCATCTCCAAAATTATAAGGAATTTCAATCGACATAGGTATCTGAGGAAGAGAAAGATACCTATAACCTATTTAATATATAAAGTCTTACCCCTCCGATGGTGCCAAAGTGTCGCCGAAGGAGACCAACGTTGAAACGGAGGAGCGTAAGTAGCGGTAGCGAGCGGGCGGCGCGCGCGGAGGCGGGCTGCTGTCAGCCGACACTGCGCCGGATCGTTGCCACGCTATGCAAGTTTTTTAAGAAGTGTTTAAAATATATTTTGTTGAAATTATACATCGATTTTAAGTTGTATGTTAAGTTATATAACAGTTATTTAGGTAGACTATACGTTAAAAACACCTCCACCAAATTCTTGTCCAGGTTGGCACATTTACATTGTTATTATCAATCCGATGCCTGTTTCAGTTCAACTTTTGTCAACTGGTACAAGCCCTTTTGTAGAATATTACATTTAAAAAGAAAATTACCAAACTTATCCGAAGTAGGTGACGGGTCCGATCGCTGTCGCTCAACAGACGCGGACTTGGCGGCCGCGGCGGGCGGTGTGGACGCGTCACTCTCGTTCTCACCGTCCGTTTCGAACAATACTTCTTCGGATCTGTTTCGATTGAGACACATTGTTACTTATATTAAAATTCAAGAGTGGAACCGAAAAGGCTTTTATCGGAGAACTTTCAAGAGAACTCACTCGAGCGGCGGTGGCGTTGGCAGCGGCTTGTCGAAGCCGTCCTTACCGAGCAGCCAGTAAGTGTGCATGGCACCCTTTCCCTTGACCTGGGTGAGGCCGCGTGAGCGTAGCCGATAGCCGCCCGCCGCCGTCAACCGTTCCGCCGTCGTGGCCGACACCTGAATCCGCCACGCCGCACCTGTTGCCAGAATGACAAGTTTGTAACTTCACAGTTGTATTTGTTCAGTTGTAGCGTAATAAAGAGAGTGGCACTCGCCAGTGGACTCCATGCGCGAGGCGGTGTTGACCGTGTCGCCGAAGAGGCAGTAGCGCGGCATGGTGAGGCCGACGACGGCGGCGCAGCAGGCGCCGGTGTGCAGGCCGATGCGCAGGTGCAGCGGCGTGGCGGGCAGGTGCCGCACGCGGAAGCGGCCCGCCAGGTGCAGCAGGTGCAGCGCCATGGTGGCGATGCTCTCCGCGTGGTCGCGCGCACGTATGGGCAGGCCGCCCACCACCATGTATGCGTCCCCGATGGTCTCAACCTTATACACTCGGTACTGTTCGATCGCAGCGTCGAATGTAGTATAGAGGTCGTTAAGCAAATCGACCACTTGCACCGGAGTGGAGCGCGCTGCGATCGCCGTGAACCCGACTATGTCGCTGAAGTAAATTGACACTTCTTCGAATTCTTCGGGCTCTACGCGCATGCCGAGCATCAGTCGCTCAGCTACAGACCTGATAATAATATTATGACAGTAATTAATAAAATAGAATAAAGCTATAAAATAATTTGGGCGTATAAATTGTATCTTGAATCAAATCAGAAGCAACTGAATAAATTGAATTGTTAAATTACCTCGGTAACATTCTATTCAGAAGTTGTTCGGTTTTCTTTTTCTCCATATCCAGTTGCTCGGTTCGTTCCTTTATTAATTCTTCCAAATTATTGCTATATTTTTCTAACATCTCGAACATGGAATCGACGATGTTTATTTTACTGTAAAATATTTAGATTTAAGAATGGTTAAAATACTGGAAGAACAGAGAGTCGACGTAAGTGCCCATGTGAGCTGTAGCTTACCGTCCGCGATGGAGGTGCCGGAAGATGTCGTAGAGGCGGTTGAAGTCGGGGCGCAGGTCCGGCGCCTCGCTCCAGCACTGGCGCATCACGCTCACGGCGTCGGGCGGCGCCGCGCCCATCGACACCGACGGCCGTATCAGCGGCGGCGGCCGCGACAACTTCTCGATGATCTCTGAAGACGAGGTTTTCATTCATCAACTCACAAGGGTAACACGACACAAATAACAATTTGCTGTTACAACATGCACCATACTTCGACACGTCGTTTACCTTCGGGTGTCAAGGCGAGCATGCAGTAAGGTTCGCCGCGCACGATCACCTCTTGCATGATGATGGCGAAGGAGAACACGTCGCCGGGCTGCGAGCCGCGGGCCTCGCCGCGCTCCTCGCGCAGCAGCTCCGGCGCCGTCCACAACAGCTCTGAAACGTACGCCGTTCCACATGTTACATCTATATAACATTTATTAAGATATACTTGTTTTGTATATTTGTCGCAAATATCTTGGCTTAGAGATATGATCGTGATGAGTCAATTGAGTTAGAATACATTCACTAAAACACAAAACTACTTGACAACATTTAATTTAACTAAATATATTTTTTCTCGATATCAAAATTAATACTAGTATTGAAATTGGCAAAGTAGTGCGACATAAACGGACAACGTAATAAAATAATAAAACATAATGTAGCAAATGACCTCTCGCGGAGCGCGGCGGCTGCGGCAAGGCCTGCGCGCGCACGAAGGCGGGCACGCCGTAGTCGGTGACGCGCAGCACCCAGCGCGAGTCCACGACGCAGTTGCGCGAGGTGAGGCGGCCGTGCAGGCGCAGCGGCGACGCGTGCAGGTAGCGCATGCCGCGCACCAGGTCCGTCAGCAGCGACAGGCGGAAAGTCCAGTCCAGGCGGATGTCGTCCGCCACCAGCACGTCCTCCAGGGAGCCGCGCCCGCACGCCGCGAACACCAGCGCGGGCCGAGCCTCCGGCAGGCACCCTGCGCGGACGCATTACGGTTACGGTTCCTTCAATTCTTATTTGATGGTCATTTTCCAACTATTTAAGTACCAATACAAATAAATTCAAATGCTTATACGCTTATGCTTATACGTCAAATCGCGTTCAAGTTGGTCCTTTTTAAAAGCTAAATACATAGTTAATAATTTCACTACTTATGAAATTAAATTAAATGTCTTTATTTTGCATAGGCCTACGAAGGCACTTGAAGGTCAATTACATATGTATTTTTTATACACTAACACCGGATCGGACCACGACCTCAACTGAGATCCGGTAAGAAACTCAGTGGGTTTGTCGTTTTTCATTGTATATCTTTTTTTATTTATATTATATTGTTTTTACATTGGTTATAAAAGTAAGCTACAGTATTATAAATAAAATAATATCAAAAAAATATCTTTTAAAAGAAGCTCTTATATCAATGCACTGAAAAGACAGACGCGACAATCTTTTATATGATAAAAATTGTATGATGCAACAAAATGAGGTATATGTGATTACTACAAATTTTCTTTTTTTTCTTTTCAGTACATTGATATAAAAGCTTGTTTTAAAAATATTTTTAATGTTATTTCATTTTCTTATTAGTTCACCCAGGACCTAAGGTCCTTTCATTTGATACCCATATACGGTGGGTTGTACAAAAATACGTACTCCGATTAAAACACATTGCATTGCATTATATTGCATCATTAGATGTATACGTGTATTCCAAATTTCTGGTGAATTGGACTCTGGGAAGTGGGTTAAGTTCACGTTGCAAGATTTGACCTAAACATACATAATTACATGCATACTTACACACTAACCCACAAACATTGCACGTTAAATAAAAGCTTTTAATAATAAAATACATCTTATTTTTACAAACAACCATCTTCACACATATTTACAGTCCTCCTCCTATATTTATGCTACATAGAGCAGTCATTAGGACATCTGTACGCACCTATGAATGGGTTGAGATTCTCGTGGCGCAGGCTCTGCATGACGAGCAGCACGTCGCTGGCCTTCCGCCGCAGCTCCAGCACCGCCGCCGGCAGCTGCTTCACGTGCACGGGGTCTCCCTGCCGCACACCAACACCCATTTATACCGGTTTTTATAGTCGCCTGCATACTGTGTACTTGTGTTTAGTTGGCACTTAACCAAATGTTTAATCGCTAAATTTAAACTACCGAAATTTAATTCTCAAAGAAATTGATGGCAGAAGAGGATTCGATATAACATCGACCTTCACCTGTTTAATTCATTGAAATAATTCGATAGGTGAAAATATCTAAGAACGAAATACCCGTTTACACCTGGCAACCCAAACGTTATGCCAGGAAAAGAATAAGCAATCTCCGCTTTGTATATCTTATAGGCTATGTACCACTGGTGTTAAATTTTTTCGTCAAACTTAATGCTGAAAGTAACAAAAATAAAACACTTTTCAATGTTTAATTAATTATAGCCAGGCTACGATTTTATCAGGCGACCCGTGGTTTTTAACATTTTTAATAAACTACATTACCTATCGAATAATTTTTATCCTTTAAACAGATCCGTGTAGGTCGATGTTACATCGGATCTTGGCCATAGGATCATCCTGATGCTAACAATTGCTGTAGTTTTAATTATGTAAACACGAGAAAGCTGTGTACGCTCATTAAATTAAAAGAAACAGTTGTCAAGGCGCAGTTCGGCTCCACGCCGTAGCATTGCCTACAACGCCTACGAACACTGTCGTAGCTCTCACACGTGTCTTTTTTTAATGGGTTCCGCCGGATTCTGGTCCGTTTGACTTGAGTTTTCCTTTAGTAAACCTTTTATTATAATTTTGACACATCTTATTATCGTTTTATATTTTATTTTAATATAGATTTTGGCTTAAGTATATGTCAGCGCATAATTTTAACACTGTGTCTACAATGACACGTAAAATTAACGATCTAGCTAAATGCGGTTCTACGCGAGGACGTCAACGTCGTCGACCTATTATTGTCCCACTGCTGGGCAAGATAAGCTCTCAGAGAGAGAGTTTTAGGAATTGGTAGATTTCACATATCTTTGAAAACCTTTTTTTAATTTATGATTGTTTACTGACGATGTTTAACTGCAGCGTAAAACAGTGATAATTAATTTTTAATGCGCCCTCAGTTAAAAATAATCAGTGATGGGTGCCTGCAATTTGAACCTCAGACCTTCCGACCTAGAGGCCAAGCTTCAACCATTGGGCTATAACTGCTTGTGGTGTAGTTGCCGGCAGCCTTTTATTTGAAGAGTCCATCAGTAGTCCTAAGGAGTAGCAACGCATAGCAATTGACTTCTAATAAAATCCATGTTCTATATGAAGTTGCTTACAGATGTCCATTGGCGACAGTGACTCACCATCAAATGGACTGCATGATCTTTTGCTACTTCAACCAAATAAAAACACGCCAATTTGAATTAAAATTGTTGGGTTTAAACGTTTTCAACGTATTATTATTATAACTGGGTCGCAATTTAACCTAACGATAAGGCAGACGGGCTATCTGATGGAAAGTAGTCACCGTCGCCTATGGACATTCGCAACACCAGAGGAGTCGCCAATGCAACGTCGGCTTTGAAGGAGAGCTTTCGCACCTTTATGTTTAATAAAATATGTTTAATTAAATACGTTGAACATTATTTTGTAGGGATGTAAAGGTTGCTCGGCAATCATTGTATTTAATATATATGAATCAATTGCGTACTTTATATCTGATGCGAGTGTCAGGTGCGAGCCGCGTGACGCTGCAGGTGGAGGAGGGCGCGGAGGGCGCGCGCGGCTGCGGCGGCCGCTTCAGCAGGTCCGGGCGCTCGGGCTCCGGGCCGGCGAACTCGTGCAGCTGCTGCAGCCACGACAGCATGGTCTCCATGCCCTCGCCCACGCGCCGACCCTCGTCCGCCGGGAACGTGAAGTCGGAGGGCGCCAGCAGCACGGCGGCCCGCGGGCGGCGCCGCAGCCGCCGGCGCCGCGACGCCGCGCGCGCTGCCACCGCGCCGAGCGCCGCCAGCGCCAGCGCGCCGCACGCGCACAGCGCGCCCGCCGCGCCCACCGCCGCGCCCGCCGCGCCCGCGCCCTCCGCCTGGTGCCGCTCGCCGTCCGCCGCCTTCCAGCGGACGAACCCATCGGTTGTATTAAAAACTTCTACTGTTGTAGTCCAGTCGCTGAATCTATTTATGTTTCGAGTGGAAGTCGTCGAAAATGTAGCCACCCGTTTCCAAGAGTATCCTTCGCTTTTAGTCGGATATTCGTACAGGAAGTAGGCTGTTCGAACAGTTTCCATTCCGGTGTGTTCTGAGTATGCGTGTCTTTGACAGATTTCTATTGCTTCGCGGTACACATCATTTAAATCGAGAGGCTTAAAAGTGCTTTCGTCAAAGTCACTGCTCAGTAATAAGGTCCGATTGCGAGATGACAACGTGTCTAGTTTCTTGAATAACGAGCTTATACTGCCGGTGCTACGCTTCACAGGATTTGCCGTTTTTCGTCGTTTTCGAACTAACTTTTGTGATTTAAAATTTAAACTGGGACTGGAACTGGGCCACTTAGAAATATTGTCCGTTACTGACTGAAGTGTATCAATAGACTTGCTGGTACTTGTGATTTCCTGGCCTGCCGTTATTACGTTCGCTGGCCATGTAGTGGCGAGCAACGAATTTTCGTTTTGAAGTTGTGATGCTGCGATCGTCGATGGTGGCATCAAAGATATTCTGGAATCACCCGTTGAATTAATGATCTCCGGAGCCGCAGTTAACGGAATGTGTTGGATAATTTCTTTTTTCACATGAGGCAAGCTCATAACTGGAAATCCGTTATTACTTTTGTTGTTTTGAAGAGATAATGTTTCTGATAGCTCCATCTCATCAATATGCAAAAAAAGAAGTATCCCGACTCCGTCGTATTCGCTTACTGAGGCAGAAAAATCGGATACGCAGTAAATTGTAGCTGTGAAAATAAAGAAATATTTTTCAATATAGGTGAGATCATTTTCTTCCTTACATTTTTTTAAGATCAATAACAACGTATAGTTATGTACCGTGCGGATAGGAAGCGATATCGTCGATGGTGACAACCATGCGCAAAACAGTCACTCCAACGCGAGCAAGAGATGTTTCAATTTTACGGAGAGCAGCCGAACATTCAGCGCCTAATGCGATGCCTTCAGGAGGAAGAAGCACGCGGCGCCACTGCAAGCGCGTCGCCAGCTGCGCGACGGCGGCGGCGCGGGCGTCGGGCGCGGCACACGCGGCGGGCTGCGGCCGCCGCAGCACGCGCGCCGCCGCCGCCAGCGCGCCGCACACGCCGGCGCCCGGCCGCCCCGCGCACATCACACTCCCGCCCGCGCTCAACGTCGCTAAGGCACTTCGAGCGACCGTCGTGCGCCAGTTTTCCCCGCAGGTCTCTGTGGAATAAGGAGTGTTTTCTCAGACATTTGACCAAAATTTGTAATTCGGTGAGTTCGAGCGTTGGAACCGACCATCATAGCCAAGAACGCGTAGCGATCGGGGCAGCGCCGCGGCTCGGCCCGCGTCGCCGGCGTAGGCGCGCAGCCGGCGCTCGGAGAAGGCGGCAGGGTCGCGCAGGCGGCAGGCGGAGCGCAGCACGAGCAGCGCGGGCGCGGGGGCGAGTGCGGACGCGGCGGCCGCGGCGAGCAGCAGCAGCAGAGGGCGGGCGCGCATGGCGCGTCAGGCGCGTCCGGCGGCCGCCATGCCCGCGCGCGCCCGCCGCGCTCCGCTCCACCGCACCGATTACACAGCGCACGTCACCGCCCGAGATCAAAAGGGGTCTTCTGGTATTCCTGTTATACGAATAATTCGATCGATATCTCCCCCATTCTTACGTTTTATAACCCTATGTTACATTTATATGATGTTGTTATCGTACAAAAAAAATAAATAAATAGCTTAGTCGCAGAAATTGTACAAAATAAAGAGTACAAAATAGAGAGTATTCTACTCAGCAGTATTAGCCCAGTGGCTTAATATTCGTTTCTTTCAATCTGGGTTTCAATATTCGAAATGAGGTGCGAATGAGAAATGAACTTTCACTTGATTTAAAGGGAAAACGAAAATCGTCGTGAAGATAAATGCCTGAGACTTATAATAAAAAAGTTCTTAAGGCATTTTAATTATAAGTAAAAATCTGAAATACAGCAATCGTGGTGGATTACGATTTCTCACGGAACCACCACAAGTTTACATCCAAAAAAAGGTGCCTCCTTGAGTTTGACGTAATCTGACGGAGGTTTCACATTAGCAAAATAAGTAAAAATTGCAAATCAAACAAAATACAAGCAATTTTAGTTAGGTAAAAGTTTCCCGCTAGATAAGCATAATATGGAGCAAAAAAAATAGAGCATGTTATAAAATCTTCATATTAGAGTAATTCTCAAAAAGGTAATTTTCATTTTTCTGTATATGTATTCAGAGAAAAAAAATGTTATACAGAAAATAAAAATGTGAATTGGAGCTTCAAATCCCAGTTTTCAAAACCATCATTTCATATTTTGTACGATCATTAGCCGTCGTGTATTTGATTGTTCAAATGCATATTAACTTTTTTGCTTTGATTACTCTACGTCAACTCCTAGTACGACGATCGTTAAAAAAATTGGAGCTGATTAAATTGCCTAAAAAAATTACATTCTTTTTATGAAAACAAAATTTGTGAAGTGCACAGACCATTTTAAGCACGGGCAATGAAATGGAAAAAATGCCTTTTAATGCTTTTTACCTGAAATTTTTTAGACTTGAATTGTACTTTTTTAAGTGAACTGAAAATAACTTCTTTGCACTCTGAAAAGGAGATTTGTGCCCAGTTGTAACACAGTGAGAAGTTGACGAGGCACATTCCTTTCAAATTACTTTGTTAGCTAATGGATAATTTTAAATAACTGAAAAGAACAATGCTTATCAATAATGCAATTTATAAATCATTGCACAATAACCTTGTTTATAAAAAAAATATACTTCAAATTTGATGATAAATAAATTGTTCAGTTTTGGTGCTAAATGTTTTCAGAATATTAACATTTATGATTGGTACGTCGCAAATAATTATATATTTTTCTTACAAAATACATATTATATTTACGATCTAAACTAGGTACGTTTAGATATTAAGTATAACCATATTAAGGTTACACTATTGTACATACAAAGGATATTTTTATGCGATATTCAAGTTAATGGCCGGTAAGATAGAGATTGCAGCCAATTTCTTGACATTTCTAATTAATTTTATTTCTTGTATACCGTTGAATTGTAATAATATTGTATTCTAATGTAACACTTGACATTAATATATTAATAATTTTGACATCTTATAATTAAAATTCGTAATTGTTGTAACATTTGGATTTAATATGTTAAATTATATTATAATTATTAGTTTATATGCTACTAATATAAATTTGTATGTCAGTGATGACAAAAAAAAATGTGTAATATTTGATGTTAACTGTAAAACAATTAATATTAAGCATTTTTTTACAAATAAATCAATATTATTATTATTATTATTATTAATGTGTTTGATGTACAGGACTTTTTATAAAGTTTTTATTTGTCTGTAATGAAGAAGAAACTCATTATGTCACATACTTATTCGAACTTTTAAACGAAATTAAATTTATTTTTTTAACTTCTATAAGTGTAATAAAACGACTATAGACAAAACTAGTATATAATAATAAACTCTTTTTAAGAATATATAAAATAAATTTCATTTGTAAATAAAACCCGGAGAACCCTTTGGGGTATAGATTTTATAGAGCTACATATATTTTCCCTGCTCTTATAAGTTGGCATTTTTGGTTTCGGGTGTTTATTAGGTAATCTTATGCTAATT
Organism: Spicauda simplicius; assembly: GCA_949699795.1. Taxonomy (NCBI): domain Eukaryota; kingdom Metazoa; phylum Arthropoda; class Insecta; order Lepidoptera; family Hesperiidae; genus Spicauda; species Spicauda simplicius. Next base: position 78,140 of record OX453060.1, read on the forward strand.
TACTCGTTTGCAAATAACGAAATATCCGCACCACTCGTAGGTAAAATTATGATAATAATAAAAATAATACAATCGAAGGCATAAGAGCTAAGATAATCGGAGTTATAAAACTCAAGCTGTGACCTCGGGTCGACGGCGGGGTGACACACAGAACCCAAGTATTTGGTCCGATTTAGAAATGGGGTCGCGCAACACGTTGTAAATAAACCTCGCACGGTCCGCCGCGCGGCGTGGAGCGCGAGGAGACGCGGAGGGCCGCCGTGGCGCCGCCGGCCGCTACGTACGTTCAATTGAGCGCAAGGAGCCGTCGCGCCGGGCGCGCCCGGACCGCGGTCATGGAGAGCTCCAGCAGGGGCAGTCGCGGAGTCATCACCGCACACGGGCCCTCGGTGCACCGAGCTTCACCGAGCGTGAGGTCGCGAGCGGCGGGACCTCGGCGGCTCGGGCGCGCTGACTGAGCGGCGGCGGCGGCGGCCGGGCGCGCCACGCATGCGTCCCGACGTCGGCGCCCGCCGCCACTCCACCCGCGGAACCCGACGCCGCAACACAGCCGCCCGCCCTACCACCTTGAACTTTGCGAAACTACTTCACGAACTGCCGTGATCGACCTCGTTAACTTGTCTAACGTCAAGAGACTGTAAATTATAACGGAAAGCTTTAGGGCCCCGTTCCGCACGTTAAGTAATAGTGCTCGAGTCGTAAATCGCAAGGCTTTAATGTATATTATCTACGAAACGACATTCAATGCAGAGGCTTCGGGGCGCGGTAGGAACTCAATAGGGTGCACTGAAACGAAAACCAGTCGCCGCTCGAGTTCACAATAACATAAGCTTATTGAAGCTTCGCCCTGGCGAGAGCGAATATGAAGCTTTTACTGATTGTACACACGATATATCGATAAAAATTCAATTTCATCGCGAAAAAAAGGAATTGTACAATATTAAATACTTTAATAGGTCTGAAATACAGAAGCAAACACGTGAAATATGTTCGTACACGGGACAAGAGTATAATGGTGGATTTAACTGCAGACAAATTTTAGTGTCTGAATGATGCATAAGATATGTTTAACTGGAATGGGTTTTAGGAGGTAGTATTATTTAACAGTTGTATATAATATGAAGCAGTACGCGACGTGCGGAGCGCTCCCGGCGCGGGGCAGTGCCGGGCGCGGAGCGACTCTACATCGAATACTTTAGCTACCTCGACACATTTGGTCTAATGATCTTGAATCACGAATATTGTGTGAATAAACTTGGAAACTTTCAGAGGCATTAAAATGGACTATTAAGGTATCTATACAAATAACATATCTATACAAATACGTTGTTTTAATATCAAACTATGTAGGTACTTATTATATTTATTAGTCAGGTAATAATAATATATATACAATTTAAAATACAGTCACGTGTATAAAAATATTATAACGGACATCTGCCCGTAATAATATAAGTAACTATTACTTATATTATTGCGGGTCTGTCCCAAGAAAGAGTTCGGAACTATGTCTATGCAAGAACGCAATAAATAATTCTAATAATGACAGGCAGCATAATGCAGTGCCATCATAATTATGTGATAAAATGTCATCAAATACTTGTGACTCGACGCAAAAATACGTGACAACACTCATTACAAATATAACGTGACCTACCATGAAATGAATTTTCTTTATTTTTCAAACAATTTCCAATAACGTCCTGTCAATTAAAAATCGGGTAAGTGCGAGTTGGATTCGCGCACAAAGGGTTCCGAACTATCTATAGAAAACGCCAAAAAATTTTGTTTTTGAATGGGACCTTCCCATAAATACTTATTTTATTCTTATATGAATCGTCGCGCAGCGCCTGAAGTCGAAATTATTCGAGCAATGTGTGTTACCAGTGATGACCTATGGCACAAAACGTGGTCTTTCACTGTACGCCTCATTCGAAGGCTGAGTCGTTCAGCGTGCTATGGAGAGAACGATGAAATCCGAATGAATGAAGTTAAATGTGAGAAAATTGTTACAACATATACCGACCTACGTAAGCCTACCTTATATTTGAGGTCAAGATGCCCCTCATCAGCAGAGAGACTTTCCAAATTTACAATGTGATCTCGATTCTTAAAAAAGTTGGTAGAAATGCTATAAGAATAATCCCACTGTCAGAGAACTTGGCTATTAATCTACAGAAAGATACCTACTTGCCATCACCAGATCTGAGTGCTTGTTTAAACTCAGACCCACAAACATACTTATGTTCCAGTCAAGACCCAATCTACCATTCGAAATCCGACCACAGTCTTTGTAACAAGCATCACGAACTCGACAACTGCTTAAAACAGATAACTCCCTGCAAGGATCAATGGAGAACGTTAAAGACACTTAACACTTACTTTTATTTTTGTTGTGATCAATGTTCTCTGCGAGTTATATGTGATGGAGATATAACAGCCAAACATGTCAGTAATACCGGAATTATAAGCATAAGTCCGGGTTGTATTTTAAAAGGTGACGGTTTCACAATTTACTCACATAAAGACTGTCCAATAAAGGTGGGACCACAGGTATATGGTCATGAAATTGCACCAATCAATCATGTAATAAACATATCTATTCCAAATATTCAGTGGTACCCTGAGAATCGAAGTAAAGAGGATCAACTCTACTTAGAGAGCATTAGGACGCAGATCGAACAAATGAAAAGCGAAGGCGTCCTAGCGGATCGTATATCATATCACCACGTGGACCATTACATAGCCATTTACTTGATAATAGGAGCAGTCATCATCGTCGGACTGGTTGTTACGTGGCGACGGTGTCGTCGCCTTCGCCTCGTGCAACTCCAACAAGCGGCATCATCGGCATCTCACCGTCGTAATAGTGAATGTGGTAGTGCTAATGCCAGTGCCAGTGATAGTGTTATTAATCTACAGTACAAGCCTAAATGTTCGCGTTTCATAAATAGGGCGTCGTCTCCTATTGTTAGAAAGTCGTACGATCGCGATGTTCGAAATAGTGAATTATAGAGACATTAGTAAATATTTGTTTATGTCAATTGTATGCACTAGCATAGGATCATCTTTTGTAAACCTCATAATATCATTTCTCTCATCTCGGGCGGGAGCATGTACGGTCTCGTACAAATGTTAAGTCAGCATTGTTCGTTTTCCGTAATCGCCGCCTTATTCAGTTCACGTCATTACCGCGACCGCGTACAACGTGTACTCATTATCATTCAGTCAATTTAATCATTATATCAGTTCAATTAATAAATCAGTTAATTCAAACTTTTAAACAAATCTTTTATTATTAACTCGATGTATAAACCGTACAGTACATACCACATTTAAATCAAATAAATGAATATGAATCTTACCGACATAACTGTCAAAATTAGCAAGCGTGGACGTTAACCGATGGGAAAGGAAGATCCTCGAGTGGTCCACGTTTAGTCGAAAAGGAGTACAGGTCGCCCCTCTACCAGGTGGACTGATGTCTCGAATAAGTCGGCGGGAAATCGTTGGATTCAGAGGGCACAGGACCGGTTGAAGTGAAGTGTTGAAGTCTCGGTTGAATTTAAGTGAGGCCTACGTCCAGCATTAGACATGAAAAGACTGATGGATTGAGGTGCACAAAAGAGTCTCGTAACTTTGACTAAATTTAATAAAACAATTTTAATAATTGCTTACACATATTTTATTTATTAATTGAAAGCTTCAGTAGTATAAAAATATATATTACTTACAATAATTTCCAAAGAATTATCAAAAGGTTTTAGTATACATTTTAGGCGATACGTTAAAGCAAATTATCGGTGGTGAGGGGCCTAGGTGGCAGACGGCCCGGTGGGGTCCGGCGAGCGCGCAACGGCCTCGATGTGCGGGCGGTGGAGGCGCATGGCGGCGCGGCGCTCGGCGCGCAGCATGTCGTGCGCGCCGAGCCGCGCGTAGAACGCCAGCGCCGGCGCGTTGTCGGCCAGCACGTGCCAGTCGATGCGGTTTACGCCCTCCTCCACTGCCATCTGCAACAATACAACCCATGAAACACCTAACGTTAAACAACTAAAATATGTTCCTAAATATGAAAATAAAAATCACTTCTGTTTTAGTCAGACTAATTTACAGAAGGGGCAGTAAAAACATGCAATCAATTCGGAATTGTTGTTGAAAAGACAACTTGCTGCGAAGAGACTGATTCACGCTTAGTGGAGGTCTCAGGACCTCTCTTCGTAGGAGGAGTTTTCGCTCTGAATTAGACGCTATGCATAAGTACAAACACACACTTCCACACACACACACATACACACGCCCACGCATACAAATATATACATACGACGCAGGCACGTACTTACAGTGTCGCGAAATTCTTTGCGTGAGCTCCCGCCTATTTTTTCTAATTGTGTCTTTTTTGTGTACCCTTTTTTAAATATTTTTATGTATTTTTTGTGTGACTATAAATTAATCTTATAATAATAGTTGTTAATATGGTAATATGACCTGGCAGAGCGCGCGCACGAGCGCCATGCCGACGCCGGCGCGGCGCGCGGCGGGCCGCACGTACAGGTCCTCGATGTAGAAGGCGCGGCGCGTCCAGCTGGAGTAGGCGCGATTGCACAGCGCGTGCCCCACCACCTCTCCGCGCTGCTCCGCCACCAGCCCGAAGAACCAAGGCGGGGAGCACTCGAATCCGTCCTCTAACAGGTCTTCCCCAAGAAAACGTTTTACATTAAAACTCTTGTAATTAGTTTTCATACATGATGACGTATAAAATACTAAACAATATCTATAAAGCGTCAGCAGGAGCGTGAAGCCTGCTGCGGCTGTTACCACTTTTATATGATTTGGTGTATAAAACCGAAGAATTAATTATGGCTTAATGGCTTAATTAGGATTTGATACACGCGTTATCCTCAAGTTCTCATAGGAATGGAAACGGAAGTTTAATTTACTTTCCTTATAATTTATTCCAGACTCAGCCACAGTTATATCTGGACGAGGGGCTTTAACTACTGTTCCGTTGGAGATCCCGGGGTCCCTCAAGCGTAGAGAACCCGGATAACCCGGATTCTCTTTCAAGGTTTTGGTGTACATTTTCACATTTTCAATGCTTCAGCCCCATCACAAAAAAAAAATTACAAAAAGTTAGTAGAAAAAACGTTAGTATCTACGTTTTTTCTCTGTAGTTCTGGAACCAGAATATTACTACGATATTTATCCCTTGCTTGTCATAAGAGGAGACTAAAGTGGGGCTTTTGAGGTTGCAGTCAGCAAGTGTCAGTTTAATTAATATAAACGTAGCCAGGACGGATTAGGGGGTTCCAACCCCTCCCGAAAAGTAAAAAATATTAACATTCATTATATTAAAATATGAACTAAGACTGGTTAAAACCATTAAATATGTAGGTTTGTGGTTTGAATTGGCTCTCATGAAGTGCTCTCATCAATCACATGGTTCAATGTACCAATAGCTACACCTATTTATGTTTTTTGAACCCCCCTTAAAACCAAATCTGCCCGAGTGATTCATACAGACCATGATGAGACCTGCTACAAAATGTAGTGTACTAATCATGTCCTCACCTTTCTCAGAGAGCATGGGCCCTTCCGGCTCGCCCTCGTACTCTGCCAGTTCCTGTCAATATAAATTATAGCTCTGGAATTATATGTATTTATTTGCAAGTAAAACCAACCAAGAACCTACTCGTATAAAATAATGTAATTATATCTAATACGAATGTGCTCGACGAATATCTGACCACCGCAGGAAGTAGAATAAGTAGTTATACTTATGTATATTATGCACTGAATGATTTTATAGATAAAGGACACAGCTCTTGTCACAACATAACCTTTATCAACATCTTTGTTTTATAATAGCTGAACATTGTTCGTAATTAATGTTGACATAAGTAGATAATAAGATATGATAATTTGTTTGGAAAACGAATCAGCGTACTTCAACGCGTAAGTAAATTGAATAGGCGAGACGTATTAATGAGCAACACAATGTGTTATACGTTTTGACTGAGAGTGACATGCAAGGAACGGCGCACGCCCGCACAGTCACGGGCAGCGGCGGGACTCACGTGTATGAGGCGGAGCACGACGGGCACGTCTTCGCGTCGCAGAGGGCGCACGCTCACCGCACCGCCCGCCGCCGCAGCAGAGCCGAGCGAGTCCGTCGCCGCCATGCTGCAATCTGAGGATGTTTTGAGATCGATATATCGCAATTGTAATACAACACGAGCACTCGACGGTCTGTCTATTCCAGTGTCTTGATCGTCATCTCTGTATTTCACGTAGTTACGACAATTGTCGAGAGATGGCGCTGATCACCATGAAATAATCACATTCAGGGTATAACAAAAACTACAGTTATCTTTACTTATTATTATTGAATTTAAGGATATTGAAATAAACACGTAGATACTACTTTCTATACATTTAATTTTTATTGCTATTTTACTTTTCTTAACATGCAGTTAACATGTACTCGTTATACACAATCCAAACCCGCAATGGCTAATTAAATTTAAATTACACTGAAGTCAAATATTAAGACAAAGAAAAAAATTAAAATAGGAACATTTAAAAAGAAATCGAGCTTACCAAATTACCAATTAAATGATGCTTTACACCGTAAACATAATAACGAGAACTGCTACATAAAGCGCCATCTATCGTCACGGGTGTGATTTTAGTACTCTTGTACTCGACTCACCGTAGTCCTACATTCTCAATGTACTGGCTACTGTTTACTTGGTAATCACACCAGATGGCATATTAAGACGCATAATTTTGTAATAGTGAATGCAAGCGTCGATATAAATAAACTTTGCATAGAGTCGTACATAGAGTAAGGGTTAAAATCACGAACGATATCAGAATATGTAGAAATACTAATATTTCATATGCCTTGTATTTACTTGTATATGAACAACTAACATATAAACAATGAACATGTTTTAGTGTCGTTGCTATGACGACATCGCCACCACATCCATCATCCACCCATCATCCACATCTATTTTTGCGTTATGTAGAGCAAATTATTTTAATAAGTACGTTTTTATTAGAGATGCGCCGAATATTCGGTTGTTATTCGGTATTCGGCGTATTCGGCATCTTTTTCACTATTCGTATTGTTTCGTTTTGGTGCCGAATTTCGGTTCAAGTTTTATTTCTATTTTCTTGGCCAAACGTCACAGTATAGAACAAGATGACAAAACTTTTTACGTAAGATTTATGTTATAAGTCAAAGAAATCCTATGAAGAGCTTTATTCAAAGCTAATAATATAAAACAATTATAAATTTTAAAATCAACAATTTTTGAAACTTCACTCAAATTCGCATTTTTTGCTAACTCCTATATCAACATTAATTTTTAAACTTTAAAAAAACATTTTTTTTTTATGTACACACTTTCTCTATTGTTTCCTAATAGGAAATGGTAAATCGAATAATTCGGCCGACACCCGGTTCAGTAAGAGTTAAACCGAATACTATTCGGTATTCGGTTATTCGGTGAAACCACTATTTGGCGCATCTCTAGTTTTTACACTTTGGGTCTTTTAGAGTTAAATCATGGGATCAACTTATACCACACTTTATTTACAACGAGCTAAAAAGAAGAAAATAATTCTTCTTATCCTATAAATCTGACAAAATGTTATTGATTCATTTTCACCTGGTGTCCTATTTGCAGTTTCTCTTAGGCAATTAATAAGGTTACTTCATAAAAAACTATTGGTACTTAATATTTTCAGCTCTGTAGAATAAAGATGATTCGATTTGGGTGGCACCAGTGGTAACACCGCCATATTTATTTGTAATCCATTCATAATCCAGTCATTACGTCGTAAAAATCTGGTTAAAAATGCATGTGAACAAAGATAGCTATTGGTTATTACGTAGGGAGGCTGCCCTACGTAATTTTTTTTTGTTCTTGAGGGGGAATCTTTCAAAAGGTACAGACCGTCTCAGGGTTATGTGGCCTCGAAAATTCTAGTGGAATGAAATGTCTTTATTTTGCATAGGCCTACAGGGACACTTACAAATTGTAAGTTACCTACATATTATTTTTTCTTACACTACCTCTAGATCGGAACACGATCTCAACTGAGAAGATCTGACAAGAAACTTAATGGGTTTGTCTTTTTTCTTTGTATATCTTCTTTTGCCATCTTGTTCCTACATGGGTAATAAAAGTTTCCGATTTTTCTTGTTTTGACAACCACGGATTTTTCTTTACGTTTTAATTCAACAAGCCTTCTTTTTAATGGACGAACATGCACAAATATTCATTTTGCTTCCGATAAAGCTATAGTTACTTTTCTTCCGACTATTATTGGTGTATTGACATGAGAATTAGTACATATTGTATAGCATGTATGTTAATTTATTTGGCAGAGACAAAGGGGGGGGGGGAGGGGGTAGACGCGTTAAATAAATTATTATGTAACCAAACTTGGAATTGTAAGTCGTTGGGTTTTGTTTAATAATTTTGTTCATTGTAAGATCTTAATTTTTAGTCGCTGTTCTGCAGTAAGTTCAGTTTTTTAGACAATGTGCACGCTAACAAAATTAATCTTTTGTAAAATTACTTTAATGCAAGGACTCTCCGGAAAACACTCTGAAAAACTAAACCGAACAATATTTTTGAGGTAAGGATAAACAATGTGAGTGCTTAATAATTTTGCACGTGGCTATATATGTTTACGCAATCTGTAGGTACATAATCTGTTCTATCTGAAGACATATAGAACCCATGATGAACAGATGCATTGCTACTCCCGAGGACTAAGATGGTCGCCCCATATAGAAATGTGCCGGCAACCACACCATTCCAACGTAACGCAAGAAGTACTTTACGCTAGGAATAGATGTGGCGGTGGTTCTTCCCTAGCCGAACTACACTGGTTCTACCACCTTCAAAATCTTTTTTGAATGTTTTACATTTAATGTTACGCTACCTATTGATAGGCGCATAAAAATCTATTAAACATAAGACTCTGCATATAGGGTCACAGACTCACAATAATGTTTGTTAATTCTGAAATATCAAGATGTATTTAGGTATCTGACGTGTTTATCATAATTGAGGCAGTGTTATATATAGTTAAGGCATAGGGTTGGGTAGAGCGCGGCCCGCGGTCGGATCAGCTCACGGATCGGGTGCAAGTAAATCGGGCATCAGATAGCAGATAGCGGGCGCGCAGGCTCGGAGCGCGGCGCGGCGCCGGCCGAGACTCGCGCGCCGTCCTCCGCCGCGCGCGCGCGCTCTCCACGAGCGACACTCCGCGACGCCACCCTGACCGCGCCGACACCGCGCCGACAGCGCTCCAACACCGCCGCCGACACCCGCGGACACCGCCGCAGCGGCCGCCGGCGATGCGCTCCGGACGGAATATCCTGCTCTCCCGCACGCGCTCCTCGCTCGCGACACTGCTCTCGAACGCATTCCTATGGCGGCTACCAAGAACGAATATAACTACGGTGAGCGACTCACACTGTAACTCCAGCCCTTCGATTTCACCTAAACAATAGCAGTGATTGCCAACTTAATACATAGTTTCAACTGCCATAGTTTCAACTATCGATGTCAAATTTCTTCAATTAGGTAAGTACTTTTTACGAAGGTGTTCAAATAACACATAAATATTGGAAAGTAGGTACCTCCCTCTAAATGAAAATAAATACACAATACAAGCTGTTTTTTTACAATTCCACATCTTCATTTACGTAGTAACGTTTTAAGGCGACTCAGTTGTGACGCACGGCAAAGAGCATGAAACCGTAATTCCTTGGTTGAAACAAAATCTAGCTTTTATTACAAGCGACGTTCGAATGCCAGTTGACAACCTACTCAAGAGCTGCATACCCGTTCTTTCTACCCGATAATCTAAAACGATGACCTGGATCTTTCGAGGACCACGCAGGTGTTGCATACCCATTCTAAAAGCGAGCGGAGTGGGCGGTCCGCGGCGGCGGCGGGCGGGCGAGTGCGCTGCCGCCGCCGCGAGACACGCCGGAGCGAACTCTGCGCACACGTCGCACCGCTTTATCATCCTGCGATTAGATAAAGCGAAATCGCTCAAACTCAGCGAGCGGCAGTAGGCCGGCGCGCGCGCAGCCCGCGGCCGCGCTCTCCGCCACCACGGGCTTCCTTGTTATTGTTAGCGAGTGTTGACCGCGTGGCCGCCTCACCTGCCCCGCGAGCCGCGATGCCCACTTCCCGCTCGCTTGCGATTTGAAGTCTATGGTGCTGCTGTGCAGTCGATACCCCGGAGTGTACTCGAGTTCGGGCCGACCCGGAGCATGCCCAGAACAGTAGAATGCACACATATACTTTTTTAATTACGGTAAGTCGGAATTGCAAAGAACAGCTATTCGATGGTAGTTAAAAATGAAAATCGACATAAAACAATGTAGTGCAGTAGGGGAGGCGGCGGGGCGCGGCGCGGGGCTTCCGTCGCTGATAAGGCACCGCTGCACCGCCACCGGCGCGCTGGAATATCACAATGATGTTTGTTACAATATACACTAGTTTCCTGCCCAAGGCTTCAACTGTGGGTAACGTCGGACCCACCTTATTGAATGCTATAGTTCCTCTAGCATACTTCTCTACCTTAGTGCACTCTTTATATTTTTTATGTAATTATGATTTGATGATAACGCCACGTAGGTGGCCAAATTACACGGGACAGTACACAAATTTTAATATTTTCTACTTTAACTGGTATTAGCAAACAACAACATAATTCAGCATTACGCGTCAGTTAAGAGTTCTATTGCCACTCTTTAACGAAGGTTAAAGGCGGTGGTGATCACTTGTTTAGCAATAGCTCTTTTAGGATATTCTCATACGATCTTTATTGTGTGATCAATTCCCAGGCGATGACAAAACAATATTTTTTTTGTCAGCTAGTAATACAGGAACCTTCTAGTCGTTGTGAAAAAGTGCCAACTCGTGCATCAATATGTTTGAGCTGAGCTGTTGTCGATTTTCTAGTCTATAATGCAAACAGCATTGATATTGTTTCATGGTCTTTCATTCAATGTTTAGGAATTTCGCAAAGATGAAAACTACACTATGACCCGAACAAATTGTTTAACTCTTTCAACAAGGCAGTCTAGATGAAATTTCCGCCCAGGGCATCGTCGGAAGAATAACCTAACTTTTGTCTATCAAAATCAAAAACGTTGAATCATCGGTGAAGCACGTAACTACCTGTAATACAGTACAGTCACAACAAAAATGTTATTGAGATATGGCCTTGGCTAAAATATTGCGTTGACTTGACTCCAGTCTACAGTAGTCACATGTCTATGATATTTAAGCTATTGCAATTTCTTCTTTATGATAGCTTAGGTAAGATATGGCTTTTTGACCGAGTTTCATTGTGAGCGGTCGACCGATTACGTTCACCTGGACTTCCACCAGACTATCCTTTTAAAAGCTTTTATTTCTTACTTAATAATCATTGTATTCAGATGTGCAATAATCTGGGCAGATATCTCTGATTTATAATCCGTACGAAGAGTGGTAACCTAATTTTCTAATACATTTTTCGTTACAAATTGCCACCTTGGAGTTATTTTAGTCAGTATTATCTTGTAAACGTTAACGACTGGCTTTAAATAATTGGAAATAAGTAGTTACCATATCTCTCTGTAAAGAAGTGTGGAGTATCTATAAATCTCTAAATTTTTTTGGGAGAAGAGTCTGAATCAATACTCCTGTTGCAAAAAACAAGCTATCATGAATATCATAATGCGGAGATACTTTTAGTCTTAGTTCTTCTTTTGAGTTATATTAAACTGATGAGAACATGAGAAAAAAATATTAACTATTTTAATAAACTTTTCTTTTTTGATAAACTTTCAAACAAAAATCAACAAGCTTAGATGAAAAATAACTTTCATTAAAATCTGCATCAGATTCCAATGTCTTAACCCTTAAAAACAATTGTATAACTCCAACTATAATATAAACTTAAATAAAAATAGAAAAATAAGTAAATTTTCCGATAAAATCACTTTAAAATAAGAAAAACGTAAATTTGTGTACTGTCCCTAACAATTTGGCCAGCCGTGGTATACTTTTAATGTATACTTTATACTTTTCCTATTCACATTAAGACATCCTTGATTTTGTCTGTACTATGACTATGTATGTCGATGTTATAAGGAGTTAAAAGGGACGAAAGAGCTGAGGCGTGAATGGGGTGCTGGTGTAGGTAGGTACTTTAAATAGGAACAGTAGAAATAAGCGAATTGATAGGATTATTATAAAGTTGGGGTGATGCACGTCTGTTTCCCGGACTGTATTCACGTACTGAATAAAATGTGCAAGACGATACTGAGTGGCTAAATGTGAGTATTGGTAAGAATGATTTCATTATTAAAGTAATTATTTTTGATCAGAATTAGTTCCACCACAAGAAAACATAACTGCCACAACACATCGCAGTCACGGAGTTAAGGCTGAACTGAGTGCGAGTTGGACAAAGCAACGCGAGAGTAGGAACAAATAACGAACTGTATTTAATTAAACTCACTAAAACCTGCGTGGAGGATTCCAGGACTTCCAATGAAACACAACCGGAGTCCTCTGAGCGCGATGCCCCCTTCAGGCTCTTCCCAATGAGCACTGACACTCTCTGCGCCTCGTGTGCATACTCACTCATACATACACAACTGCATGTGTCCACACATACCATCGTCTTATACGGGGTCGCTTGGCTGGACGGTTCGAGCTCCCACTCTTACCGCCCGCAACCCCAGCAGCTCCTTTCTTGCGACAGGCAGGGGATAACGTAGCCCTATTCTGATCCCGGAACTACAGAGATTGGTCCTCAAGTCTAGCAATGTATCTCAGGCCGAACAGTGATCTGTGATTGACTTCGGATAGAATTACTGTTCTATACCTATCAGTTCCTTTAAATTTTAGGTGGATACTTCATTCCACTTTAGGTGGATATGTGGATATAAAAGGCGTTTTTTTTTTATTTTAGCAGAGAAATATAAAACCTTGATCTTATCTTGATTAAACAGATAAATTATGTTAGTCTTTCGTAAGTCAAAACTAAAAAACAGAACCCTTTTATAATCGTGTGTCTCTGTATTTGCAATTGGAGTGTACGGCAAGTTTGTCTTTTTGGTTCGATTAATATTCCATTGCATTTCCTCTGCTCTATTTTTTTAGATACACCTACCAAATATCGGGAACCTATAAAATTTGTATTTATGGTTCTGTATCTAAAGGATAGGATATATATATTAGAATTCCATTACGAGGCTTACCCTTTCACAGGGCTTTATCGCTTAAATCGTATTAAATAGAATTGACCTACTTACATAACTTTTGAAATACGCATTACTATGACCACTAACACAAAATATACTAAAAATGAAATAATTTAAGAATTAGAGGACCCGTAAGTAGCTGGTATTTTTGGGAACACGGTATTATTCGGTTTATAAAAAACGTATTAGGTGAACGATAACAAATACTAAAAATATACTTTTACCAATGTTGTATTCAATGTGTAAAATTAACTAAATAAGTGCATGTATTTTCGATTATTTGTTTAATAGACGTATAAAATTCATCACTAAATCATACATACGAGTATGACCTATGTATGTTACTTCGGGTCTTATTTAGATCTCCATCGGAAAGTAATCGGAGTTTGCGGTAATCAGTGTCCTTGTCGGACACTAGCTGGAGTAGCAACGCGCATCCCTTCTCTGTGTGCTCACGACGTGGGACATTTGTCCCCTAGTGTATCCACACATAATGTCGCGCTTCTCGAAGGCGCTGGTTGAGCGGTTTAAGCTCCCACTCTTTTAGTAATCACAGAAAACCAATTTATGTTGCCTTTTTTACAGGCACGTGACACTATAGGTCTATTCTGGCCCCGATAGTACAGCGGCTGTATACGTAACCATCTAAGTACTTATTATGAACGATTCTTGAGCTAGGTACTTACTGTAAGTTATCGAAGAGTAAAGTACCTATTCTGCAGTCCCGTTTCATCTCCAGTCTTAGCCTTAGTCAAGTTTAACAGGTGTATTTATTATTTACGTAAAGTATATTTGTATGTGTAAGTTATGAAAGCGATTTTTTTTTACATTAAAAGGTACCCCACGCCATGGGGGCAACGTTGGGTTATGTGGGATTTTTACCCACTAAACCCACCAGGTGGCCGTCCTCAGCGCTGCGTGGAGGACTCTGGGATCTCCAACGGAACACAACCAGAATCTGCTAATGCCTCATGTGGTCTTTTCCCCGGTGAGCATTTGCGCTCACCATGCCTCCTGGTGTTTACGACGGCTTGCGGTCACACATGCTGTCTTCCTTCCCGGGATCGCTTGGCTGGACACTTCGAGCTCCCACTCTTACCACCCGCAATCCCAGTAGCCTCCTTTAGTCACCTCTTACGACAGGCAGGGGATACCGTAGCCCTATTTTGGTCCTGGAACTACAGGGCCACAGAAGTGCCGACCTATCTGATGTATTGTTGTATAGCAGGGAAGTTAAATGAAATGTGTTATAAAACTTTTGTAGTAAAAAAACGTAGCAATTGTAAATGCACAATATCAACACATTTATCAAGTCGTTTTAGGACCACAGACTTCTCAAAGGCTTCCCTTTAATCGATCAGTGAATAAACAAAAAAAATATGTTGTTACTTTTAGTAGTCCTGTAGTAGAAATGGTTATTCTAATATATATTAGGTTAATCTGAGATCCCTACAACAAGGCCTTCAATTACAGACCACCAGACTCTAAAAATATTTTCTAATTAGCCCGTGAAAGCAACTAATACCTTTTAATAAAATTCTTTTATTTGGATGAGTTTACATGGCTTTGTTTAGGTGATAGTATTATAGAGATAGACTCGGAGCAAATTTACTATGACAGATAGATAAACATAGTACGAGTTATCTTATGAATAAGGGTCACGTTTTCTTATTTTGCAGTACGGAACCATAGATTATTAGCTTTTCCCCGTAGTTTATAATTATTTACTGTATTCGTATGAAGGATAACTTTAAGACCCTATACCTAAACGACACGACCCGATGTATACCGCGGGCTGTAATTTGATCTTTTCGAAGTAATCAGTCGTTCTCAACTAACGAAAAGATATTATATATATCAAAAGTCTGATTAAGCAATTTAAGTATTTTTAAGTAATTTATTCCAGAATGTTTCGCTATTTCTTATATGTTGTGAGGTTGCCGGCTCACTTTTATAAGAGACAACCATCTAAGTCTTCGGGAGTAGCAACGCATTTAGGATTGGCTTTAGATAGAACCTTTGTTCTATATTAAGTTGCTTATAGGTTGTCAGAGTTTGTGTAAAGCATATTAGAAGTATTGAAACTTTTACCACACTTTGACAATGTGATCTTATTAATGTGAGTTACAATCACATTATAATTTCTTTTAAATTCTGGTAATAAAGTTCACCAGAATTTTGAGTTTTTATTTGGATGCCATTTTTATTGTCTTGGAAAGTGACTGCGACAGAAAATGCAATAGGACCTAGTAGATTTCTTGTAGAACTCTAGCTCCTTTGTATTTATTAATACTCAGATACATTTACGAATGTTGTCATCGGCAGCTTGAGACTAGGTTAGCTGACACCTTCTCGTCCCACTCCTTCATATATTATATTGAATCAGCTTGTCTGGGATATCAGTTGGCGACATCTTTGTCACTACTTAACCCATTTTTTATATTAACGCCTTCGGTAAGTTCGGTTACTGTAAAGCAAACCTACAGGAAACCTTATTTATACGAATTTCAAAGATATTTGTTCGTGTTGTTCTTTCATCGAATCCTATAGTAAAGCAAAGTTGTTAGATATCACACACACACCTTTGATTTTTTCTTAAAGATATCGACAAACGCGTCGTAGTTCCCAGGTGTGTAGGTTTCTCACGATGTTATCTTTTGACTTCTTATCAAGTACCTACTATAATCGAAGGCGGTAGAAACAATGTAGTTCGACCGGGTAAGTACTACCGCCGGTATACTTTTATATGAGGCGACCATAATAGTCCTCGGGAGTTGCACCGCATCTGTCATTGACTTCAGATAGAACCCATGTTCTGTATGAAGTTGATAACAGATGTCCATGGGCAGCAGTGACCACTTACCATCAGGTGGACTGCATGCCCGTTTGCTATTTCAGTCAGATAAAAAAAAAAACAATTTTTAGAGGGATATATGTAACTCTGAAAAAGTATATAAATATTGCCATTAAATTCGATTGTTTATTGTTAACATGTTTGTTGCTTTTATTGGCTTCATGACAACATTCGCTCAGCTGTGGACTTCCATACGTAGATGTAATACTCCAATATGTAGGTCAATACCTACATCGACTTATGGAGACACCTAGGGTGACACAATCTGTCGATGTATATTGCAACACGTGCGACGTCATGGCATGTTTTCACTTATTCAGTTTTCGATACATTTAGGTATCATGTTTCCAGCAGACTGTTTCGTCTACGCTATGCTTTCTAATATGGTATGTGTTCGCGGGATCGCTCTCGGTTCCCGGTATCGTGACGCGGCATCTCACGGGATGGTTCGCGAGGTGTTCGGTTACGTTTTCATTCATGCGCACTTTCTTGCGCGTCAGCATTCGATCCGCGCCGGTGTTACGTTCCGGCGTCGTTCGTTTAGTTGCATTCGCACACCTTGCGATCTCACGATCGCTTTACGTTCGCCAGTCAGACGCACAGAAATTTAAACGCCGTCGGTATAATTATAACGTCGTGGAACAGTCGACCTGATTAACTTTAACTGCTAGGCAGCGGCGCGGAGTGCGGTGCGCGGCGCGGGGCGGGGGGCGGCGCGCGATAACGGAGCGCCCGCGCTGACCCCGCCGCCGCCGCCGCCGCCCCGCACCCCCCGCCCCGCGACCCACGCCCCGCGCCCCGCACGCCGCTGGAGCTTCACGAGGAACTGTCGCCTGACGGACGGGGGTCTGATTACGAAGCGTCTCCGGGCGACAGGCCACGGGCGTGATGGCGCGGGGCTGCGTGCGCTGGAGCGCGGGGCCGCGTTGCCTCAGCCGCCGTACGTGCCGAACCAGCTCGCACGTTGCGACACGTATGGTGCGCTCGTGTTCGCAGCATTCACATTTACAATTATTGTCGTTCATTTTTATTCCGTCAAACGTTCTTACAGAATGAAATAATTTGCTGTATGTACTTAGTCCACACTGTACCATGTCCGTGAACCGTGCTACTGCTGTGGTCATAGCAGTCCGACCGCTGCGTCGAAACCTTCTTCTGACGAATTAAGATTATATTTGTATAATGCACTTATAATAAGATTGTAATCGTATTCGAAATTATTATCTGGTGTTGTTTGGCTCGGTATCAGAGGGTGGTGTTTATAAAAAGAGCAACCGTTCTATGGAGATAAGCGGCTTTCGTCACGAGGTCACGCAGATCGCTTACGTAACGCCGCTCCACAACATCCGCTTCAAACTCTTATTGTTATTAACATCTAAAGCCACTAATTAATTATACTGGTACAAAATTTTAGATCAATAAATTTTAAACAGTAGGTTCAAGATGCTCAGGCAGTAAGTAGAAGTAGTAGGGAGGTAGGTATCTACTTATAAATATATTTTTTCAAAAGTTCATGCATCGAAAGTTATAATATCATGTATTTATTTAATGAAAGCAGTTAACGAGCATGTAGTTCGATTGTTGTTAGTTCGTCATTGATGCTCATGAACAATCTCTAATAAGCCAGGAATCCTTAGACACCCTTATTGTCAACTTTGTCTCTCTTAATAGATTCCGTGTATTCGTACCCAGTTTTCACTAGATAGGCCTTCCCAGTTCCCAGGGGTAGCAACGCACCTGCTATCGACTCGCTCAAGTATATTGTAGATCTCAATCCTATATGGGGTCACTTACCTACTTGTCTACTTACCTACGTTAATTTAATTAAAAAAATAATCATCGACCTGCCTCAGTAATTCAGTATATATGTTTCAAGGAAAAAAATAGGCACAAGTAGCACAATATAGGAAGTGATCGTGCATCGATGAGGAACTTGTGGCCGACGTAAGAAGTTATGAATGCGCGATAGGAGAGCTATTAGGCAGCAGCCGTCTACGCGCGATTGCATGAGTAAAGCAGATAGCGGTATCTGAGCCGCCGCGATAACCGCCGCACGTGGCCGATTAGATGCTCATGCGCCGGCTGATTGCGAAGTAAACAAACGCTCAGCTGACTGCAGCTCCGCTCCGACGCCGGCGCCGCTGCCGGAGCGGGCCGCTTGCCGGGGCCGCTTGCCGGGGCCGCTTGCCGGGGCCGCTGGCCGTCGAGGCTCGGGGACGAAGCTGCGTTACACGACATGACCTCGTTCTTAAATGAGGATGTTCATCGTACTCAACTAGTCTCAACGATTATTTATGATTGTAAACATGGAACAACCAGCAGCAATTGTCTTACTCCATCAGCGTTAAACATTTCATGCATCTGGTCTCCTGTGTGGGAATTGGTTGCATAGGAAAACCGATTACACTGTTCCAGGTCCAATTACCATAAAAATGTACAATAGTAGTGTTGTTATATGAAACTATATTAAGCTGGATACTTTGTGTTTGATCGTAAACATGAAGCTGATGTGGCCAGCGGTGTTTGGTGAGGGATCCGGGGGTGCGGGGTGCGGGTGTAGCGGCGGCGCGGGACGGGGGTAGGGGGGGGTCGGTGTCGCGGCGCACTGATAAGGCGCATTCGCGACCTCTGGCCCGAGCGCTTCAAAATATTAATATCTTATTTATTTAACCGTCCACATGTCTCCCCGCGCCTCTCACCGCCGCTCACTTCACAATACCTAACTGGAATTTAAATGTAAATCGTGCATATAATAATTATGTTGCAATATTCTTAATATTTTATTAGCACATAAAGCCATTACGCTACCTTTCGTAACTGTAATGAATTTTTAACAAGGATTTTCTCCTTATTCACTGGTTTTATTCCTAATTATTTAATTATTTATTTTCAGGTAGGTACAAACACTTTTTTCCTTGTAACTCTGGGACCAGAATAGGGCTACGGTATCCTCTGCCTGCCGTAAGAGAGACGATGGCATGTGTGGCCGCATGCCGTCGTAAACACCGAGAGTCACAGTGAGCATAAATCGGTTACCGGGGAGGGGCCCAAAAGAGGCATTGTGCTCGGAGGACTCCGGCTGTGTTCCGTTGGAGATCCCTTAGTCCTCCACATAGCGGTGAGGACTCCGCGTAGCGCTGATTACGGCCACCGGGGGGGTTTTAATGTGTGATGTAGTAGTTGTAAGCTTTATAATAAGGTTCTATTATTCATTATAGTCAGTGTATTCTCAGATCTCACTCGTTTCATTACACTCCCAAACACCCGACCTTACATGGCGACCCTGCCAGGATCCATGTAAGGTCGGGTGTTTGGGAGTGTAATGGAACGAGTGAGATCTGAGAATACACTGACTATAATGAATAATAGAACCTTATTATAAAGCTTACAACTACTACATCACAAATGAGGTAAAATCCTACATAACCCGGCATTGCTCCCACGGCGGCTTTTGAAGGTTTTCCCCTCGATAACAAAAAGAAAAAAAACAGTACTAATACTTTGGTTACTTAGCTATCTAAATATGATAAGAAATAAATAAATTAATAATTTTGTAACTTTCATATTTTAATTATCGGTAGTACCTGCCAAAATAGCCCCTGACAAGGATGAGGATGGAGGCGAGAACACTCATGTCACAGGCAAATATTTTTTATAAGATATATGTATATATATGTCGGTATAATAGAGTGATAAGATAAATACCTTCATATCATAAAAAAATCCGTCTGTTCAAAGTAAGATTTTTGGTCTAGTGTTTTACTTCATTTTTTAAATTTAATTTAACTTGTAATTTTTGGATTTTGCCCCATAGAGTAGTATTATAAAAGCGTTATATTGTATACCTACGTATTTGTAATGGTCTAGTTACTAGCTTTCATTTGATACTCATATTGTTATGGTTATTATCAAAAAACTATGCCACTTTCACAGCTGAGTCGATTCAAATGATAAGTCATATCAGTCATGTGCTACAATCCTTCAAGCCGTTTGAGCAGTAGCCCATAGGTACATACATAAGTTTGAGAAACATTACCCTCCTCCTGATGCACACGGTTAAGGTGTGGGGAATTACAAGTAAATTATTCATAAACACCCCACGCAATTTTTACGATGCTTGTACTTGAGTTTACATTAAAATTGACGGACTCTCATACAACTTTGGCCACCATATTGACCCTATAGGGATGCTATATAACGAAGTGAAAGAGTGAAATGTGACATCAGGATGTTCGAGGTGTCTTCATTATTATTCATTCTTTCAGAAAGAAGAAGATTTCAAGTAAAATCCAGGAGTAAACTTCTTCGATTTATTCACATTTGAGGAGGTCCGATCGCTTTGACGGTTAAAACAAGAATCTTTTTTACCGGCGTTCGCTCGCCTTTTTATAACAATGTGTGGTGAGGTGATAATAACCAATTTATGGAGGGTAAACTAAATTACAATTCTAAAAATCACTAAATATTGCTAATTTAATAAACAAACAATTTTCTATCTAACTAAAATAATTATTTTCGGTGACGTGTTGTTCATAAATAGGTACGCGGTGTCGCGCCGACATATATATAAAAAAGTAAATACAGAAAGTTGTATCAGTTGTATCATCATCGGTTCTTGATAAGCGTGTCAAGTTTCAACTCAATCCGACGTTTTAAAGTTGTTCCAAATCACGTTTAAAGTTTCCGTAGCAAACGTACATACGATCGAAGCTAATAAAAGCGTGTTAAAAAAATCGTATCTCTGGTAACCGTGTACCTACTCTTGTTAAGCCTTATGACAGCAATCTACCTATTCATTGACTTAATTATTTCGTAATTATGATGACCCTGTAGGTAGATATATTAGATATATAATAAGGTAGTAAGGTGGTAGACCCAGTGTTGTTTGACCAAGTACCACCGCCACACCTAGCGTAAAACAGTTCTTGCGTTTCGTTGGAAGAGTGAGGTTGCTGGCACACTTCTGTATGAGGTGACCATCTTAGTCCTCGGGAGAAGCAACGCATCTGTGATTGACTTCAGATAGAATCCATGTTCTATATAAAGTTGTCCATCCATGAGCGGCAGTGACCACTTACCATCAAGTGGACTTCATGCTCGTTTACTGCTTCAATTAGACAAAAAAGGTAGTAGTAATCCAGTTAACCCTTGTGTTATACATTTAATCTTCCCGTCTATGATAAAGTGTACCTATGTTCTTACTATACTATGAGTATGCTTATTCAAAGAACTATTCTATTATGCTTAAAGTGCTATAAATAACAACAAATAACAACATTAGTACGATTAGTGTCTACGTCAAATAAACTTGATGTCGTGAGCTGACGCGTACGCGCCGTCGATTGGAAGCTCGACTTGTATTCAAGACTGGCTGAGCCCACAGCATCACCCGCGTTTAACACACCGCGTTTACACAGATATTACGTACATACGTAAATTGCATGCAACTAAAATTGTATACATGTAAAATGGTAGCACCAGGCATTCGGTCATTTATTACGAATCGTGCAAAATATGTCTTTACTGCTTTATAGGTGACAGATGAGATCCCAGCAGCACCATTTAGGTAATCAAAAATTGGTATATGCTTGAATTGAGCTTTTTACTTTTACTTTATTTTCCGACCAAAGGTCGAATTTTGGCCGACGCTGAAGCCGATTATTTGGCTATCGCCACGACCTTCGGCCTGAGCCATAGCCGAAGACAAAGGTAAATACCATACGAAAATAAGCCCTAGACGTGATTACAATTACTTTGCAACTTCTAAAAAAACGAATACCTACATTTTAAAATAATTTGAATATGGAACAAAACTTGCAAAGAAAGCCCTTTACCCGAGCGGGAGCTTCCCCCAGCGCATCACCATCTCCAGCGCAGTGTAGGTACTGCATTCGTTCATCAGTTCGTTCGATTTTGACGTTTGATAGAAACCTTCGGCTTCGCCAAAACCTGGACCCATTTTGGCCGAAGCCGAAACTTCGGTCGGACATTACTTATTAATCTAGGAAACCACTTTTTATGGTATCCCAAAAGATCCGAGCATTTTTTGGATGTATACATACTAGTATGCTTATGTTATGTGAAAAATAAAAATAAATCTATCCCACGATTTGACGATACAAAGTAGCCTGGCTATGTGTTATTTCAGAATATAATCTACGTCTGTGCCAAATGTCACCCAGATCCGTTCAACCGTTCTGGCGTGATGGAGCCACAAATTTTAATCCATCCAAGCACTTTTGCAAAAGTAATAAGATTTCGCATTTTAGCTTATTTTTATATAGCTAAAGGGTTCCATTTAAAAATAATTATCTGTCACCACCCCCGAGAGTTTTTAAGTAGGTACTCGTAAGCCACCTTTTGTTACCATGAAAACAAAATACATTCACAAAATGTTTTTAATTTTAAATTATATTTTGACTATTAATTTGCTATAGACTTATTCATAGCAGTTAGGTTACGTAACCTGCGCAGATAAGTGGACACAGAATTTTGTAGTCACTGTTAGCATTAAGTAATAGCACTTAATTCAAATAGAACGGTTCATATAAGATAAGTGTAGGGAATTCGCGGCGTCGCGACCGCAGCAGTCCGCGCGCGGTGACGCGGCGGGGCGGCGTGACGCGGCGCGGTATCGCCGCGGTATCGCTACGGCGGCCGCAGCTCGCAGCCACAACGTGACGTAATGCTGGGATTTGTCTAGAGCGCTTACGGGAATTTGTCTTAGAACGTACTCTGTTACATACTGTGACGTACAAAGATTACAAATAAGTGCACTTGGCGTTACTTGTGAGCTCATTGCGGTTACATTTTATAAATCCAGATTTATTACTTAGGCGTGTAATATTAAAATTATTATGTTATGTTTTATCTTAAGTAAATGTCATTATGAAGACTTTAATAAACAACAATTCGCAGAGGGATCAAAGGTCGATGATATTCATTATTATTAGGAAAATATGATTGATAACATTAAACATCTTCAGCTTAACGATCAAACAAATAAAAACTTGTGGTAAAATTTAAAAAAAAGGAAATGTACTGAACAATTTTGTCTTTGTCTCGAAAAGATCGGTTGATAAACAAGTCAAAAATGTCCTAAACTGTTTTATTTTAGCTATTGGTCTATTACTCATAAGTATACCTACCTAAAGATAAATAAATTTCCTCATTGGACATTTCAGTATTGTGTAGGCAGAGGGCACATAATGACCGGAAGCTGTAAGGGCGGATGTGTCTGACAATGCGCTACGGCCGGCTCGTGGCGAAGCTCTGCGGCCGAGTTATGTATGTAGGCGCAATATACATGTGTAGGTAGATATTATTCACCTTATAGAGGAATACGTAGTAATAATAATAATGACCTTTATTTGCATTATTACAACACACATAAGCTTATAAAATAAAAAGGAAAATACACAAGATATAACACGGGAGAAACAAAAAACTATACACTATTATGAGGAATTCGTAAATAACCATATGTCATGTCAGTTCGAGTAGGTATACGACCAAAGTACAAACCCAATCTAACCGCACCGGGGAGTTAAGCAAGGCGATGTCATATCGTCGAAACTGCTCACCGCGGCATTGGAAGATGTATTCAAGCTGAAAGAGTAGAAAGGTCTTGACATTAGTATTCATGGCGAACACGTCCACGCCTTCAATTTGCCGATGATATAGTGATTTTAGCAGATTCGCTGACGCACTTCAGCACAATGCTAGGTGACCTCAACGGTACCTACCTCACAACGAGTGGATCTTAAGATGAACATAGACAAGACGAAAATCATATGTCCTACCGTCATCTACTGTCCATCTCACAGTCGTACCGGTAGTTGTTGAAGACAATTCTCTTGAAGTTTTCGACGAGTTCATTTACCTGGGACAAAGGATTTAGGTGTGAAAATCAATTGTGAGAGGGAGGTCAGTCGAAGAATCTACTTCGGCTGGGCTGTGTTCGAAAGCTCACCGACATAGCTCTAAAATTTAGCAAGGTGCAGTGGCAGTAGGCCAGCAATTACCGATAAGGAAGAAAGATCCTCCAGTGGCGAGTGTTAAGCATATTGAGCACAGCTCTCCCCCCCCCCCCCCCTCAAACCGTGGACCTATTGCCTGAAGAAGACAGGGGGAGACCGTTAGATTCAAAAGGCACATGACCCTAAATTGGAATGGCGCCATTTAAGGGAGGCCTATATCCAGCAGTTGACCTCAAAAGGCTGATGAATGAATAGTCTCAGTTTAATGAATGCAAATGAATATGATATATTTTCTTTATTTTCCTATAATTTTATTTTTTATTTTACATTGACCTTCCTACTTCATGTTTAAATACAGGCATGAATAACTTTTGTTTTTCTTTATTATTTTAATGTAAACGTTTTACCTATTTTATTAATTCTATTTCACGTATACACTGATTTAAGTTTACAGCAGTTACCTAAATGGTAACAAAAGCGCTGGATTAGGCTAACCCTAAATAACAATTCCGTGTACCGCTGTGAGTTGGTTTCCGATATGTGCCTAATGACTCGCTATTGTGTGGACAGATATGAATCGCAAACACTCATTACTTAATTGTTTTCTTAAAAACGTGCAGCATATGGTCACACGGATTTTTTGTTTGGTTATTCAGAAATATTTCCGAAAAGCTTTCTATTGCAACTTTTTTTATAAAAAATAGCTTTTACCGCTTCTGACTTATCGAAGTTATTTTTACAATAAAAATCTTACATAACTGTATAAAATCGCAACAGAGATCGAACTCAATTTGGCCGAAGAGATACTTGACACAAAGCGGCCACGAAATATGTACCTAATACAATTATTTACCATCGCACGAAACTCGATTCTACTCTAAACCAGTGTAATTGCAATTGCAAAAAAATCTACTACACCAGTTCACTAATGGTATGCACTATACATATGAGTAGGTAGAGGGCAATAAAACAATTGTTATGGCATGTTGTAAGTCGCAGCACCATAGGCTCGTTCCAACGGAGCGAGCTACGAATCAATAAATTGTGGAAATTAGTAAAATAACCAATCTATTATATCTACAATACATTGAATGTATCTTCTTAAAAATATTGTATAAAGGTTAGATTAGCCTTCAAAAGGTACCCGATGCCGTGGGAGCGACGCGGGTTATGTGGGATTCTTAGAACTCTAAAACCCCCACGGTAGCCATCCTCAGCGCTGCGTGGAGGACTCCGGGATTTCCACCGGTACACACGGAGTCCTCTGAGCGTGATGTCCCTTTCAGGCTCTCTCCTTCCCGGGGTCGCTTGGCCGGACGGTTCGAGCTCCCATTCTACCCGCCGGCAACCCCGAACGCCCCTTTTAGTCGCCTCTTACGACAGGCAGGGGCTACCGTAGCCCTATTCTGGTCCCGGAACTACCGTGACTGGTAGATATTTTACCTAGACGTTAATATTTTCAACATCACGTCAAATGAACCGTAGGTACTCTGAAACAGTTTTCCACTTGAATATGTAGGCAGAAGATGAGTAATGTTTCGGTAAAAATCCTATTATAATCAGTAATTTTCTTGCAAAGAAACTTTGGTATAGTAAAGTATTTTTCTAAGCAAGTCTAGCAAGGCAAGGTATTTTGATATCTCTGACAGAAATCTTTGTTTGTAGGTATTGTCTGTTTGAAATTAACGATTGACTTATCGCCCATCACAACATATTATTAAACAAAACACTCTGCCGCATCTGTCAGTCTGTCTGTGCGCAACGAACTCAAAAACTACTGCACGAATTCACGGAATAATCATGCAGTTTTTACTAATAGATAAAGTGATTCATGAGAAAAGTTTAGGTATATTTTTTGTGAAAATTGGTTTCAAAAACATAATATTTCTTAAACGAGTTGAAAAAAGGCAAGCCGTCTGGGAGCTTTCATCTAAGATTCTGAATAATCCCTTTGAAATATAACAAAACACTGCATGGTGGGATATTCCTCTATTGCAGATTAATAACAGCCAAATATATACCATTATATCTTCTAAAATAGTTACTTCCAATATAGTTATTAAAAAGCTATTTAAAAGAACACAGTATTAATCCTTATCAATTTAAATACTGTAGCTAGGTCCCTGAAACTTTCATGCACGTTTTTATAATACTTTACACGTGTTATACTACCCATGCAAAACCGGGGGCAGCCGGGCAGGTCGCCAATTATATCGATAAACCTGTAAACTTGGCTTCAAATGATTGTGTTTTATTAATTTCCGGACAGGAAAAAAAGTAACAATAACACGTACTTTCGTCCGCCCTCCAGTGTGTAGACAGCCTTACGCGAGCTGTTATCGGCTTGCAGTACCTACTCGTACGCCACGCGGCACACGTAGGGCTGCTAGATTTCTTGATAACTGCTCAAGATATTTTTTTAATGATACATTTTTCCAGTAACTGAAAAAAAGAAAAGTTCAGAAATCAATTTTTCATTGTAACAACTTACAAATCATATCATTTAATCATAAACAATGCTAAAATAATGATTTATGTATGTACCTGATTTTTAGCATTTTGCATTTGATAATAATTTTTTTTTATGAATATCGTATTATTTTATTTAGTGCTAGTTATTAAATACGTGTCACTGAAGCCGGACAACTGGTAACCCTAAAAACATAGTTGTGCGTGTGTGCCGTTGCAGTGTACCAGATGTGTACCTACTGACATACATATTTGTAAGCAACGATTTTGTAAAATGAAATTGAACAGGAGTGTTGTGAGAGAGCGCCATCACACCGCCTACTATGTACGAGTAGGTACTACCTAATAGGTAGGTAATACCAAATACCTACACGTACATGGGTATAAGTCCAAGCGATGCACCTTAGAAGAACCTTACGACAAACATCATCACGTTGTATTACCCATAGGTAAATTAGACGTAGGTACCTACCAAACGGGCAGGCAATCCGCACCCCTAAACTAGGCCGTTGCTAACCACGCTTAACACTGCTGCTAGGTATAAGGCAGAAATATTACCTTTTTTTTGCGCCCAAACTAAGTTGAAAATTGGCTACCCTCCATGCGGGGAGGGTGGTGGTGAATGCTCATGCATACCAATGCGGCCGTCCGCATTGCTCATGTGGGACTCACGACAGACCTACGTGCCTACCCACTAAACACCACCAGAAGTAGACTATGGCCTTCGAGGCCTTAAAGCCGTCTTTTGACTATAGTGGTACCTTCGGAGTCGGAGTCTAATATAATTCTAAAACCTAGAACTAAATTAAATCTCAAACTAAATATCAACTAAATAAATTCTGAGACATTTAATAATAAAAGTTACGTATAGTTACGTAGATAATAATGATAAAGTAGTCGTCACAAAAATTACCAGTCTATATTAGGGTTCAGAGACGTTACCCAGACTCCTTATACGCATCCAAAAGATTTCAACGTGATCAAAGCGAATTAAAGTAATAACTGAATGAGTCTACACTATTATTGGAAGAATTTATTACTTATACTATTGATTTTTGTTAAAATCTGTTATCTAATATACAAAATTCTCGTGTCACAGTTTTTGGTGCCATACTCCTCCGAAACGGCTTGACCGATTTTTACCAAATTTTATATGCTTGTTCAGTAGGTCTGAGAATCGGCCAACATCTATTTTTCATACCCCTTAAGGGTTGTCCACCCTTAACATTTTTATTTTATTTTTATGTGGCAAAACAACGTTTGTCGGGACAGCTAGTAACCTTATATAATTAACAGAAAAATACATTTTTTCTGTTAATTTTATTGTATCCTTACATGGTTACAAGCGGTGTTACCTTAAAAATCTGTCAAAAAGTCTTGATACGAACACTCCGTTATTTATTTCTTCTTTACTTCTATTGGGACCCACAATGTCTGACCCACATGTCTGATGAATGACCCACAAAGGACCAGTAATATAATAATGTACAAAACATTACAATGTTTACAAAATGTACACATGGGGAGGGAGGTAAGAGCGTTGAAATGAAATGAAATGTCTTTATTTTCGTATAAACCTACGGGGCCTTACAAATTGTCAGTTACATTATTTTTCTTATACCTACCTATTACCACCGGATCACTTTTGCTGACGAGCTTCTGCAACAACTATGTTAGTAATGATACCTAAGTACTATTTTATTAGATTGAAGTAGCAAACGAGATGGTCCACGCGATGGTGGAAAAGTGGTCACTGCCGCCCATGGACATGTATAAGCAACGTCAAATAGAACACGGGTTCTAGCCATAACACATGATTGTAATTATATTTAAAAAAATGGATATAAATAAGAAAAAAGACAAACCCGCTGAGTTTCTTGCCGGATCTTCTCAGTTGAGGTCGTATTCCTATCCGGTTGTAGTATAAGAAAAAAATGTAATTGACCGTTTTTAAGTGCCCTCGTATGCCTATACAAGATAAAGACAAAATAAACAAATAAATAAATAATAGCTGAAGTCCATCACAGATGCGTCGCTACTTCCGAGGACTATGACGGTCGCCCCATATTAAAGTGTGCCGGCAAATGCACCTTTCCATTGAAACGCAAGAAATGCACGCTAGAAATAGGTGTGGCGGTGGTACATTGCCGGTCGAACTACACTGGTTCTACCACCTGTAAACTATTATTATTATCGTACATACTTACTATATCAGATCTACAACGATCTATTTCAGATATACGTCGATAGTTAATAGATATTTTAATTTTCGTTTTTCTATGTTGTACCTATCTATCACAACTATTCAGGTCCATTGCTAGACGTAGACTTCTTTAATGTAGGATTTGTTTAATAACAACCAAGTCTGTTATGCGTCACAGGATATGATATAAGACCCAGGATGTATCTTCTGGATTTGTCGCTTAGTCGCCTTTCACGACATGTAGCCGTGTCAATGTAATTAATTTTAAAACCTCCAAAATTTTTAAATAATTATGCTCCCAACAAACAATATGAAAGTAATTTCTAACAGTACCAACAAATTAAAATCAATACAGAAACACAAGCAAGTGGCCGCTTTTCGGTTTACTAGCATAATATACGAGTAAAAGTAGTTTCCTTATAATAATAAGTGACATAATCCGTATGATGTTGTTGATGTGATCCCAAATTGAGCGTCCCGTATACGCCCATTAGGCGCTGCGTGAAGGAAGCCAGCGTTATCACTCGCGTGACCTATTAACAGATACGTTTCACAGTTTCAGTAATATTCTAATATCTTTATTGAACGTGAAAACGACAACGAAGCTCATAAATTAGTTTTTTAACGATAGCATCCTATGTCAATACTCGCGCGACAGTCGTAACTTTAACGAACGGGGCTGAGCGCTGTTCGCGCTTTAAATATGACAACACGTATTTATCTTTTAGTAAGATGAAAGTTTGTTTTTTTTAAATCGACCATTCCTAAGTGTATCCAGTACTTATGAATCAATTTAGAAAAAAAAAGAAAGTGTATGTGTACTTACGTTAGAAGTTATACTTCTTTGGCGTAACAAAATAAAAATCTTTTTTATTCTGCGTTTGAAAAATAAAAACTGAAACTTTTGTGTGACGAAAAAAAAATTCATGGTGTCACTTTTGTGTGACGAATCTTATTTCACTCTCATATTTTTTTTATAACGCGCATAAAGAAGTACCTATAACTTCAAAAACTTTCGTATAAGAAGAAAATATACTCGTAATGATCATCACGAAATCCTACTCGAAGTAGAGATATTTTAGTAGGAATTTTGTTGCAATACCATGCATGTGCTTAGTAGGTAACTAAGTTTAAGCAGCTCAATTACCCCTACTTGCATGTTAATACCTCGATTAACATTGATATAAAACTACGAATGTATCGAATTAGGTGTGTCTGAAGTAGACAGGTAAGTTTGTAGAAACATATAAACATTGAATTCGTGCAAAAGCAAAATTAAATAATTACCGCTATTCACTAAACGAATTGCATAATGAATGTTGACGGAGGAAGTATCCCTAAACAAATAAAACATGATAATTATGATAAGTTCAGGTCTGCAGGTCGGCGCGGCAGACGCGGCGGCGGGCGATAGTTACGCGTTGCATAGATTAGCTGACGAGCATCGCGCTCGGAGATTCGGCTGCACTTCATGTATCGGCGACCGCTCGGTATCTTATCGAGCAAGGCCGCCTGACTCACTCTAAGCCGCCGGGAATTCGACCTAAGCCCTGTGACGCACCCGTGAGAACTGCGGGGACTACGGCTTCGAAATTGACCTACATTTCCGACCAGGTAGTTAGTTGCTGTGCTGTTTCGCGCGATCGAAAAATAGCGTGTATTTCTCACGCCAGCCGGTACCTACTCTAGCTCGTTTACGTTGCGGTCAGCCGCTCGCCGCGGTCCCCGCAGCGTCCACAGTGTGGACGCCCCAACGCGCTCGTTGTTATTTTTTGGGGCGATTAGCATTACCGTTTCCGAAAGAATCTTCCGATCGAACATGCAGCTTGACAAGCTCATAATGGCGTAAATCATAATGAGTTTGTTTACGCAGGCCGCTGAAAACAATCGATTTACGAAAATAGACGGCCGAGGGTCGTTAGGGTTGTTTGTTGGTGGAATGCGGATTAGCTAATGTGCGCGCGGCGGGGGGCGGCGCGCTGTCACAACACCACGATACATGCGTTTTTTTCTCGGACGAGCTACTCGGAAGCGAGAAAAACTATGACCCTACTAATATACGATAAAATTTATTAGTTCTCGGGAGACGATAACCCGGTATCGGACGTGATTTGTAGCGCAGCACATGCTCCGCGCCTCGGACATGTTTATGAAGGGCGCGTTCAGGGAAACACTGCGACCTGCTCGCGACGACAGCTGCTGGGATTAACTCCTGGATTTATTATTCATAAGGATGGATGGATGGATGGATTTCATAAGGATGGACGGACCATCAACAGCTTTCGAACTTCTTTAAGTATAACATTATTTTGTCGATAATCCTATGTAACTATAGACTTTAGCTATTTTTATTTGTCTTATTTAGGTAAGAGATGGAATTTGTTTCTCTTTTGAAATGTGTGAAAACTAAATCAGACTAACGCAATGACTGACATATCAACAGCCCAAACCACTGTGCAAAGCAAAGGGGTGGCAGGTTTGTATGAAAGACCGCCAATTTTCATGCTAACTTAATGAAACTTTGTACAAGGCTTTCCGGTTTATATCAAACCCAAAAGCCAATTAAATTTTTCATGGGAATATCCTTTTCACCATTTTCGGAAATCCACCAAATTTGATGCAAGCTCAGTGAAACTTAGTAGGTACTTGGCTTCGGGGTTCATGATATTTGTGTCTGTTGACAAAACGGGGCGAGGGGAAAAGTCTAATGTATGAATGAATGGACTATAGTTCGCGCGAACGAAGCCACAGGTTGTGCTCGTTTCAGATATGAACTATGGCAATTTGCAAGATACTCCCTCAAATCAGTAACAACGTAGTCTTACCCATTACCTTCCCACGTAGGTAAATAGGTATTACCTATTACTTGGTAGAAGATTAGTATAGTACCAAAATTGTATCATTATTTTGTAGGTACCTGCACTACGTACCTACTGTCTCAAGCTGGTCGTGCTTCACGTGCTTAGGTATATAGATATCTAAATCTTGTTATTGCTATTGTTTGACGTTATACTTGATACAAATTGATCGTCTTGTTATTGTCTTATGACTTTCTAATTCGTACCTACTGGCTTTTGTTTGCTTCATACGAAATGAAAAAGATTAAAAGGATAAGATATTGAATGCTCCTGTCAGTGAACTGTGCATGCATAAATTTGCGGCCAGAAGTAGAGTGCGTGCAGCTGTGTGCGTGCAGCAACCTGTGTAGTAGCGTTCGTGCAGAGTGTGTGTGGTACAGTGCGTGCAACAGTGTGCGTGCAGCATTGTTGTGAAGCAGTGTGTACAAGTGTGTGCAACAGTGTGTGTGCAGCAGTGTGTGCAACAGTGTGTGCAGCAGCGTGTGTAGTGGTGTGCGTGCAGCGAGCAGCGCGGGGCGGCGGCGTGGCGTAGGTCGCGGCGAGATAGCGCGCACGTGGTGATAGGGCTTATCTCCGCCGATCAGCTGAGCGCCGCCACACCTGCTCTACTCTACGTCGTATCGTAGGTACCTACCGCACATTAATTTGTACAAGCCGTCCGCTCTCATTCACCATCAGCCTCAGTTCAACCTGTGGTCCTTTCTTCTTTTCTGATTTAACAACAGAAAGTAATTTGTATCTAAAATCTAAAGGGATTGTTTATACTCGTCTGCATCTGCATCTGGATCAGCCTACTATGAGGTCGTGATGAATGTTACATAGAAAACTACAACCTTTATACTATTTTATACGAATATTAAATTTGACATATATGTGACATAATAACCACGATAGGTAATAGGTAAAGACATTCTCACAGGTAGATATATGTATAAGTTCAACATTTTTGCAGCCTACCTTTTCTACCGGTAAAATTTGGGTAATGTACATTATATTTTTTATTTAAATTAATAAAAAGATAGGATTACGATTTATTATGTCGAGCACCTTTAACATTATTTGGTACCAATCGATCTTTTATCTTTTCTCATTTCGTCATTGGATCAGTATCATCCATACGTATGCGTCCCCATCACCTACACATAATATAATAGATGGTCCCAGCGGGTAGGCGAGCATTCCCATTGGGCGCTCACTAACCCCCGTGGAAGGGTTCCCGGCGCCCCTCCCGCGCCACGCGGCGCGCGGCCGCGGGAGGAGCGCGCGCAGTCTCCTCTCGGCCGCCGCAGTGAGAGCACGCGCGACGCGATCGGTCAGTGATCAGTGAGCATGTTACACGACGCGTGGCCTGC
Source organism: Spicauda simplicius (assembly GCA_949699795.1). NCBI lineage: Eukaryota > Metazoa > Arthropoda > Insecta > Lepidoptera > Hesperiidae > Spicauda > Spicauda simplicius. Next base: position 111,152 of record OX453060.1, read on the forward strand.
CTGGCACCGCGCCGAGACCTTCGAGCTGGACGCCATCATTGCTGAAGTCAATAACAATTGCATCAAAGGTTAGTGTGGCCGCACACCCTCCTCCTTGAGCTGGTTTATCGTATTTAGCCGAGTTGCTAACGTGCAATCCTTGTTGCAAGCTTGTAGTTAATGTGTAAATCTGGTCAAACTTGACTACGTGCTCACGAATTAGTAGTTCTAGCTTCCATGCATCACTTTATACAGAAATATTCATTCCAATATTTTTAAATCCCTCTAATACAGTTAATTGGAAGATGTAGTAGTATTATAATGGCGTGAAAATAAAACGAACGAGGCTCGCTCACATTAATTGATATAAATAATATCTAAATAGACGATTCGCGAATAAGATTCGGGCCCGGCCGAAGTGACGGAGGAGCCGCGTCGTTGTTATTTTCCCGCGGAGGCCGAGCGGGAGCGGCGGTGGGCGGCTCGGCGTGACGCGTGTGTGTGTGTGTGCAGGCGAGGCGGAGTACGGTGCGGCGGGTGCGGGGGGCGCGGACAGCCCCTCCCCGCTGCCGTTCGGCTACGCCCCCGGCGGGCTGTCGCCGTCCCACTCGCGCAGCTACCAGGAGCTGCGGCCGGCGCCCGCGCAGCCACACGCGGCCCACGCGCGCGACATGCAGACGTACGTGCACTTCGAGGAGACGCTGTTCAAGCCGGCCCCGGCGGCGGGCTCCACGGACGGCGCGTACTTGCGCGGCCGCAGCCCCGAGCTGAGCCCCTCGCCCGAGCGCCGCGACGACTGCCGCGCCCTGCACTACGAGCCCTACACGCCCGCAGCGCCGCCGCCCTACACCCATGAACACCACCATCACGTCGACGGGTGAGTACCACGAACATTTCTAGAGGTTGTTGCTCCGATGCCAATCGATAAACATTTCGGATGTCGATACATGTTTTAATTACATATGTACTCTTTCAGTCTTATAAGTTACCGGCGAAGAAGTCTCTGTAAAAGACCAGAAACACTGTACCTAATTTGCAAAAAGCAACAATAGTTTAAAGTTGCTATTAATTTCTTATAGAAGTGACTTAATTAAATTTTACTTTTAAATCATTCCAAAGGACAAAATGATGGTCCATTTTGTCTTTTGGAATAATTTAATGACTGTAGATGGTGACGGTGAGTGGTTATTAGCCGCTGGGGGCCTAACGACCGCTCGCATTAACGTGTTCGTCATTACCGCTACTGTCCTTTATCTTAATCGCTTTACTTGTTCAAACATAAATCACTGGCACTACTAAACTGCTTCATTTCCATTCTTGGAAAGTAAAAGAAAATATTATAAATGTCAATCGGTTTTTTCTGCAATTCCTTAGCACCAGTCTTAAAATAATCCTTTGATCTGATTAACGAAATCTTTTGTATCTTTATTCTTTGATCTTTTGTTAACTTTTGATGATCGTTTAAGATTGGTCTACAACAGACAATTCGCTTCTTATTGCTGTTCGTCCAAATCATACCATCCCCAATTATCCTAAATTGAACTGTATTTGTAATATATCACTAATTTTGTAAATTACTTTAAACTTAAGACAATCCTCATATATTTCGAAAATAAGTAAACGTGTTAGACTCCAAATGTAGAGTTCGTCTCTATTAATATTTATTGTATGTTGTTCTAACGTTGAGAGTTAGTTAATGTATTTCGTGGTAAATATTGTTATTTCCTGGCATTATTGTAGTGTTCCTTCGGTCTGAGTATTAAGTTTGGATAAGTGTTGTTTGTTCGGCGGTAAACAGTCTCGTCAGCGGCCCGTAATAGCCGACCTTTGCCCGTCTCGCAGGAGCCGAGCGGCTCGCAATAGTTTGTTGGAGGCATGTGCATTCTAAATAGGGAATTATTCATTACTTTAAACAGGCAACTCATTACTTTATCGAATTCTTTTAAAGTTTTGAGAAACCGTTTCTTTGTTCTAGTTGAAAGTCGGTTGGCCCCAAATGCATGTAGTGCTAATAATCATATTTTAATATATCATTTTCATTAGTGTACTTTGTAGTTGGCTGTTATTAATAGTGAACAGTTATTTTTCTTTTACACATTGTCTATTTCTTGGTTTTGTCGTTTTTTATTTTGATACAAAAAAATTTAGGGAATAATGAATATTCGCACTCGAATTCCCTTGTTTTTTTTTTAATTTTGAGTCGCACATCTATTTGTAGCTTATATCATTCTTACAATTGAGATGAATTTTCTTCTCCCAATTTGGCAAATACACTACAATTGTCTACGTTTAAGTATAATATAACATACAATTATAGCACATGATCTTTTATAATTCTGCTCGTCCCCATAGGCTGTTGATAATTTGCTTGGTAATTTATAGAATGTGATATTTCACTTCAATAGTATTTTTGCACTTGAAGAAATTAATTTACTTTTAAATTTTATAACAGTGATTTGTAAGTGTTATGCAATCCGAGATAAGATTTCTCAATGGATAATAAGAACACGACGAGAACTACGCTCGTATCGCAATCGAACATTGGTGTAACGCTGATTTTCCTGCCTCATGTGAAAAGCCATTCAGATATTTCGTGTTACATCATTACGATCATTCATCGTTATATAATCGCGGTTTCATACACAGCTGAAACCGTTATGTCCAAAAATATAAAATCTGCAATATTAAATCAATCATGCATCTGCAATGAGAAATCAAATAAAAGCTTAAATCGAAATAAAATATTAATTGCAGGCGCCTTGACACAAAATTTACTTATTTAGCTTTCAATCGACATAAATTTCAGTCAATTTGATAATCAGCTCTGAAAGTTATACAGACTCCCATTGCATCGATGTGCGGGCAATGATGGTCGATACTTCAGTGTGTGCCCCGCAAGGATAACCTTCGTCTTTATCCCACCCAGTGCACTATGCAATAGCTCATAACCCATATGAAGTACCTACATCTGTACCATATCTCATTGTTTCTACCAAAACTATTACATAATAAACCAAATAAGAAAATCAAATTTCCTCATCTTCTATGTCGGCTTCCTCATTATCCTGGTATACATCGTTAGTGCTCACAACTGATACTAGAAGTACTCGTCGCTTCATTACCTATTTCAGGACCCTTCGTTTGCACTTTTGTCTGCTTTCTCTAGTCCCTTTCTATCCAATTTTTTTTCCTTTTCTTATATTTACCTACATTTCTTTTCATTTTTTTTCTCTTTCCATCAAGTTTTCCTTAATTGGTATAGATGTGATGCGGCATGCTGTTTCTTTCAACTCTGTCTTATAATGGTATCCCATGTTTTTGTATCCATTTTCCTTGCGTTTACCTGACTTTCATTGCCCTAAACTATCCTAATGTAAAAAAGATAAAAATTAAAAAATATATAATATACTGACACAATCTAAACAGCACATCTCTCTGTTAATAGTCTGGCTAAACCCGTGAAAGTTTATGTTTGCATACTGTAAGAAATTAGGCACTTATTTTACCGTAAAGAAAAATTACATCAGGATAACGCAAAATCAAAAATCAGTTGTCTCTATAGCGCGTGCGTTTATTTTCACGAATCATTTAACCCACTATCAGGAGGGCTGAAACAAATGCATAAATGTAGTTTAGAGTATGCTTACGTAAATGTGACTCCCATTGCCCGTTGAATCCCATTGTCCTGTTTTCCCTTAAATAAATAAGCCTTATTAGATTTTTGCTAGTTAAAAAAGCACAGTAATGTGATGATATCTATGCAGTTTAAATGAAAATTTATTCATTCACTTTAAGTCGTCGATTACAAATACGAACCAAAAATCAGATATTAATAATTGCGTAGACCAAATTACAGGCAAATCAGCTTTTATATAAAAAAAATGTTTTTGAATGAATATCGATTACGTTATTACAATAGATTCCTTGATATCCGCATGTAGCTAACTATATTGATGAAAGTAAATAATATACTATCATCATTATAAGTTTTACCTTTTTTTATAAAAATAACAATGTACTGGGACTTAGTTTACTTGAAAATATTATTACTAATTAAGATTAGAGAACTTGGCAATACACCATCGCGTATTTTGACGTTACTAATTAAGATATGACATTATGTATTGGCTACTGTCCACCAATTCGCACTTGGCCAGCGCAGTGGATTATGGCCTAAAACTCTCACATTCTGAGAGAAGACCCGTGCCCAGCAGTGGGACAATAATTAGTTGAACAGATAGACTTAAGTTTAAAAGGTGAGTAAAGTTAGTATTTGAAGAATAGTAACTTTACTCAGCTATTAACAATATGGCTATTTTAAATTTATTAAATATAAAGATCCCATTTCGAAATATTGACGGCGATTCTGTGGCTCGGTATGCTACCAAGGGTGTGAAGCAGAAGAATAGGTTCCAAGTACATCTCCTGGTGCGGTTGGTGGTTGGTGCGCGGCGGCGGAACGTGCCGCGCGGCCGCGGCGTTGCCACACCGCGCCGCATTCCGCCGCCGGCACGTGCATGCCGCAACCACCACCGACTGTACTTTTCCATTCAGATGTCTTCAAATATTTCAATTTATTCAATTACGATTCAATACTGTAGTCTCGTATTGATAACAGATGCCCTTTTTGCATTTTTAAGCCCAGTTATGAGACTCGTACCGTCTCTAATTAACGGCCAGAAGTAAAGGGGTTAATTAATTTTGTTCGCATCTTAAATATATTTTAGGTAAATGTGTTGGTATACACACTATGGAGTTACAGAAAAACTTTAATCGGTATATAAGACAAGAATAACATGTTCATAATGAAATGCTTACAATGTCGCTAATGTATTTAAAGGTTTCTTGTTCCTGTTTATTGCCAAAAAATATAGTCATTTAAAGCAAACGAACCTTATTAGCTTCTATAATTAATTTAACTGCGCATATTATCTAAACATTGTCATTGCTGAAACCGATAATATAAAATTGTTGACTAAAACTGGTCTAATAAATAAATTCAACTCAACATTTCATCTACTTAATAACTTAGCTCTGTATGCGCCCAATACAATTAAGTTTTTAATAGGTATGTAATATGATAAAGGTATAATATATATATCAGCTCCAAATCTTTCTCTTGGTTATTTATAGTATCAGGTCCTTTTTTGTGTTGTTTTAACAAGTGGCACTTATTCTTATAGGTACAAAATACGTAGGATTTTGTACGTATGTACCTAATATAGCGCAGAATCAGTATTTCGTGACATTATGAATCCTTGACCGGACACATCACATATTTGATCAATTGCATTAATTTCGAATATAATTTTGCGTTGATAACTAATTCGTCTTCAGTTGCGTTTCATAACTACAAAACCGGTGTGGAATGTTCAATGTTCCCATTCGATAACAACTCCAAAATTGATGAATATTTATAAACACATAAAAACAAGAAGTAATGCTCCAAACTTAAAGTAAGCCATTAGCTATTATTTTAATGTTCCTTATCGTTATTCTGCCAGGTACCCAGTAGGTACCTACTAACTATTCAAATTCCAAATATCTACCTAATACAGTTATTTTTGTTGTTGGAATTCTCGTTTTTGGCGTAATGTTCCTGATCGCAGGAGATCTGTGTCTGTTCAAATCTGGATTATATGATTTTACATGTTTATTTTGTTTATTGATTGATTTCCTAGCATTTTTGACTATCTTAAGTTTCATTTTTTTCTGTTTGGACATAAATGAATCAATGTCTCTTAATGCTTGATCGCTACTAAGTCTTACACTATTTGAAGTCAATCCATTTTATACTACATAATTGCTAATAGAGCTATATGAAACCAAAAAATTAAGGTATGTTAACAAAAATATCAACTTTTTAACAACAATGCTGTAGTTTAGTTTAAAAAACGATGATTAGATGCTATTAACTAGTTAGTACGTATCATGAAAATCTATTTTATAGATATTAATCTTATATAGCATACATATGTAATCTGATATTTAGTAACAATAGTACATCTATGCAGATATCTAATTGAAGTAATTAACTTGCTCTTGCATAACGTGGCATTAAGATAGTTTCAAGCGTTAAACATAACTGTCAAAACTAAAGGTGTAAAATATTAAACTTTGTCAAAACTGTCTTGCGTCATCATAAGCGACACAGTGTATTCCATTATAATTTATCCAAGTGACGTACGTTCAAAATACTTTGTAGGAGTTACGTTTGTCAACCTGGTACAATAATGCTCAGTAAAATTTTAGCATTTAGTATAGGTATGCGGTTATTTGTCTAGTGACAGGCGAGCTCGGTTCGTTAACAATCAATTAGTTTCCAATAAACTGCGTCGCTGTAACGGTACCTCGCTGTTAATTTCTTAATAATTATCCCAAATTACAATTTCGGTTTTCGACTGCTATTGTACTTATAAATTTACCCACGATTGTGACAAAACGTAGTCGTTGGGTGGTACTTTACTGGTGATACTTTATAGTTCCGGAAAATTAATTATGTCTTATTTTTGTATTATGTACTGGTCGTGGGTTTGAATATAATTATGTATATCAGCGAGAAGGTTTCGCGAGCTGAGCGCGTCACGGAACCCTCGCAAACAAGCCGGTTTTTACGGTGTTCCGCCGTAGTTTCCGGCCGCGGCCACGCCCCGCCGTGTTTGCGGAGCGATCCTCTCGAGGGTGTGTTTGCAGGAAGGTTTAGAGCCGCTATAAATTAAAGCTCGGATCGTCGAACGAGGCATTGTTTAGTAACCTCAGCCGCGCGCCTATAGTTCAGTAGGTATCGATCGGTACCGCCGACCGTTACTGGGTTAAGTGTCCCCGGCGCAGGAAGTAGGCACCGCCATTACTTGTTCGCAGAAACACACGCACACGTGCACACTGACGCGTGAACGAGTGCAAGTAGGGCAATGTGTGCATTCACTTCACAATGTCTATTACTTACTATTTCCACGAGCGGCATGAAGTTCACATAAAACATAATCGTAACTTATTGTACCAATATCACGTTAATTATAAGTAATTATAATAGATGTATGATGAACCCTACAGAAGTACTAAGAAAAGCTGATTGATTCGTCTATTATTAGATAACATATGAATATTTAGTTTAAAATATACCAACCAATTTTTAACAACCACTTAAAACTGTTGCTATGTCCGCATTCAAACATGTGAGTGTATATTTCATGACGTAATTAGAGAGAGTCCGCTCAGTATTCATTCGTTAGTAATGTATGACAATTTATTCTTCTGAACATAAATAAGCGCTACGAGTATTATTTACGTATAGGTAGTATCTGAGGGGTTTATATGTATTGAATTGCGAGCTGCAATACGAAAAGGCATAAAACGCGTGTCATGAAACAACTCGTAAACCGTAGTACGTACTTACTGCGGCGTCGGCCGCCGCGAGCCGTTTGCCACATACGTGTGGAACTGTAGCTACCATTGTTTTAAGTTTTTACTAACAGAACGCTAACTGTGAAATAGTTAGGTTTAACTGGGACTATGATTTCATAAATACATGTAAATTTTTTCGTGGGCAGCATGAATAAATAATAAAGTGAACTCCGTTACTTCACTTCGTCTTATAATGTGTACGAATCCCTATAACTGTATATAATATAAATACTATAACATAAATAATTTAAAAAGTTCGATCTAGATGTACAATTTCATATCCAATACAGGCAGAAACTAGATGGGATTTTATCTTATTTGTTGCAGTGTCGTTAATACGTTTACTTTATATAATTGAGTAATGCATCTAGCCCTATTAACTGTTGTACGATCTGACAATTTGGCGATTAACTTGGCAGTGATAACATGGCCAATGAAGTTGCAAACTGAAATGGACGTTGTAACGACAATGCTGGTATTATTACTCGAATTATGGACAGAGTCGCGAGTCGAGGAGCAGTAGGTACCTACAGACAATTACACAAATAAAATATACAGTGTTACCGCGTCGGATACATGCGCGCGAGCATGTTGTCGTGTGTGAGTGAATGTTATTGTACACATACACGGATGTGCCTCGCGTGTGTGTGGCGCCCGTTGGTGTGCGTGCTCGCGGTACTAATTGAGGCGCTGATAACAGCCGCGTACGAGGGCAACTCCGAAAATACTGAAACTTGCGCAACGTTTAGTGAACAGCCTACGTTACCAACGCGGCCGACGCGGAACTCACACCGCACCGTTGGTGAACTGATTTACAAGTAATACTCGAATAATATATCTAAAGTATTATAATAGTAATATTTGAGACACTACAAATTATATAACAATAGCTGCATCAGTGCTTTAACGGTGGGAACTGCTAGGGGTCGCCAAGCCGCCATAAGGAGATCACGAATCTGTAGTACCTATTTGAAAGAAAAAGATATAACCTTCAAAAACATGAACTTCAGTAATATGATTACTACGTAATATTTCTGTTTTGGACTCATAATTGTATCATTCGATTATTATCATTTCTATATTTAGCCTATACCGAATTATAAAATAAAATGTAATGATGTGCAGATTTCATACATGTAACATAATTATAATAATTAATACTTAGTAAAAAAGGAAGGTACATGTAGAGGGTTGCGACGTTATTAGGATATACTTACCTGTTATGAAGAGTATTGTAAGACACCGGTCTACATAAATATATAATTTCTCCTTTCTCTTTGTAATTTAGAATTTACATTATTTCATTATCATTTACATTTTTAGTGTTTGGTAGTTCGTGCTGTTAATAAATATGCTAATTAATGTTACTAATTATTTTATTAATTAGTAACATTAATTACTTGTTTTTAGTTACGGTAATAGGTACTGCAATGCAAATCTAAACAGCAGAATTAAATAATAAAAAATATGTTAAATATAGTAAGTCGATAACAAACCAATATTCTTGTTGCAAATTTAAATTTAATTCATAATGATGATATTAACAACATACCGCACATCTCGCACATCTTATCAAACTGCTCAATCTCAATCACTAAACAAAACGCAACATCGCGGTAATGAAATCAGTTAAAAATGTATTTATTAGGAAAACATTTTCCTCGTAGAAGGTAGAGCTCCAAACAACAGACACTTATGTAAGTAAACCGGTCGTCCATTGTACATAGATATTAGCCTAAAAATTTTTAGAGGTGAAATGCAAGTGATATAAATTTTAAGACTTCTGTACAATATTTAAATATCGTTTCATCGACCTTTCATAGAAAACTAAGCGACGATTAACATGGCTATTACTCTTTTACTCTTACAGTTATTATAAACATGGCTGTTACTCGTTACTCTTGTAGTTATTATGAACATGGCTGTTACTCGTTACTCTTGTAGTTATTATGAACATGGCTATTACTCGTTACTCTTATAGGGTATAAACAGAAAATAAATGTATTAACCTTTTATCCTTTGGCTTTGTTTTTTAAATATGAAATACCTATATTATTATTTCTCCAACTATATGATTAAAACCATTATACAAACTATTTTAGCTATTATTACCTTTTTAAAGAGAACAGTTTTACATTCGTGTTTTTTCGTTTGGCATTCGTGTTTAAATTGTTAAGATGCTCAGTAAGTGAACGTATTTGTATTACCTTTATTATAGTATTTACCTTTATCAACTTAATTTATTTTGTACCGCTAATGAGTCTATGGTAACGTCCATTTTATATTTCAAACAAATAATACATAATGCAAACGGACACGCATAACATAATAATAGATAATTAGGTTAGTGTTGTGTACACTTGAACACTAATGTAGGCACATAATACCAACAAACAAGAATGTAAATTACGAACTATTCCTCGCCTTGTAATTAAAGCTAGCTTTCAAGTAAACACGAGGGATGGCAAAGAATTAGTGGCACCGCATTGTGGTGGCGTTTTGTTGTAATTTTCCTCGTTGCGAGCTCGGCGTAAACAATAACACGCCGCTGGAGGAAAACTGCGCGCGCGCCTCATTACGGCGCAAATAGAATTCAGAGCGGACCGACCGCGCGCCCGCTCACTAATTTATTGTAAACCCGTTACTTTATACTAATAATGTACCTACATTATTTCACTGTTGACAATTAACAAATACTATATTAAGATAAATTGGAACGCTACCGCAAACAAGTCATTTGTGGTCAATTTAGACAAATATCGAGTCAATTTAATGTTCAACTAAAGTGTAAAGAAAACTATGTGCAAGTATCGTTATAGATACTAAATCACGTCAAATAAAAATGTTCAGTCATATTTGTTAAAATATAATATGAAATTTCATGCGATATTTTAAGAGAATTGTATCCAATTTCATTACCTTCACCGATTTTGGTTGATCCTTTTCAACCTAGTTAGCTAATAATTCCTTAGCAGTCGACAATTCTTCATGAAGTTTGAAAGATATTTTTGTGTATTAGAGCAACTCCAAGCGCAGGCGAGGGAGCGGCGCTAGCGACGGGCCCGCGGGTCGCTCCGTCGCGCCGCTTTACACGTTTCGAGGGCTCTCGGATCGTTTCCAAATTTGTCCACAGTTTTTGTGCCTCGAGTCGAGTGACGGCTTAAGTGTCTCAAATGAGTTATTTGTATAGGCTCTTAGCGCGTCGGGGACGGATTATCGAGGATGCGCTAATATGTCTCACTTCGTTCCGGCCTCTCCTCAAATAAATTTACTTTTACAGATCCAGACTTTTTGACTCGTTTTCGTTAGCGCCGGCTGTAAATGATCTTGTTACCGATAACAGTGTGGTGTAGGTGGATTTAAATGATTAATAACTGAATATGATGATGAATAACTAATAATAATATTAATAATAAAAATCATTTATTTTCTCTCACAATAAGCAATTAATCTATAGGCCTGAAACAAGAGTGAAATAATATAATCTGTAAGCCTATCGTTGTCAGAGACTAGAGCCTGAAGTAGGTAGTACAGTAGTGTTACAGGTCACCAGTGCCCGCCCTCGAATAGATATCAGAATACATTTAATAGTTATGTTAATTGAGAAAACTAAGGTATCCTATTTAATAATAAATATATGTTAAGATCAACGTAACGAGAATTATAACTGAAGTAAAATACCTTAAAAATTAAACTTCATTTTTGTTATCAGAATATTTCCTAATAATTATTTCCATTAACTTGATTAGCAGTGACTTAGCACGGACCAATGTAGGCGTGGGCAAAATCATGCAAAGGGGCATGATTTAATTGGTTGGTGCCCTTGAAAATGCATCCTCCTCCTCCTAAGACGCTCGCGAGGCCACTCTAAGTGTGAAGTCGTGGGCGCTGGACCTGATACGCTACTGTTGACTAGATTCAAAAATATGTTGCAATATATATTGACATTGGAGTAGGTACTGCGAATTATAATTGCCAGTTTTCAGAAACTCATTACCCCGTTATCAGTAGAACCCACTTCCTGTGTCTGCTGTCAAATAATAAATAATCCTAACAGCTAGTTCCTGTGTGGTGTGGGGCAGTGTGTGGTCGTCATTATATTGGCGATAATGTAACCCTAGATGTAACTTCTCCCGTGGGACAAGCAACCCCCGCCGGGAGCGCTGCCACGTCGAACACTAGCGTGTGCCGGAGCTTTATGCGAAACATCTGTTTTGATACTCCTGATGAGGAGCAACGTTGCTATTGTTCTCTATCTGTTGATGTTTGTTTAGATAATACTGAGTTGATGTACCTAATAAATGTTTTTAAATTAAAGGTATTCTTAATTTCATTCGTTTTGTCATGAAAACATTTTTATCGATTTTTCATGTATCATCCATATATCATCGATATTACTTAGTCAGAGGATTTAACATAAAATAAAATCGGTTTTATGAGTTTGTATTGAGAAATGGAAAAAGGCAGTAGAATATGATAGTTATTTTGAAATATACAAAACTATGCATTACGAAACATAGCACTAAAATAATCCTCATGTGCATATTGTCACAACACTTCTTCGAGCAAGTGAAGAAAATAAGCGTGAATCACTTTCACGCGTAAGCAAAACAATTGAGCAACTAATTCTGGCGACTGATTAAAAGAAAAACAATTGAAACATTTGGGTGGAATATAATGAATCAATGCCGTGTGTCGTCGGGCGTGCAGCGCGGCGTCGTTGCGGGGCCGGTGCGGGGACGGCGCGGGGTCGGCGCGGTGTCGCAAGCGGCGATAGCGCCCGTACGTGCCCGCGCGCGCGGTGCGGTCACGCAGCGCGCGCACGTGCTGCGGGCGCATCCTCACAACGGAAACTCAGCGGAAACCATTGTCTTGTTCTGCGGGTGCTTTACTCCGCCGGTCGCAGCGGGCGCGTGCCCCTAAGCGTATCTGACATTAACTTCGCCAAACATAACCATTGATGCCATAATTAGTTCCAGAGGAAAGGAACTTTTATTACTTTAAAGTAACTTCCTTTAACACCTTTAAAGGAACTTCGATTGACATCTCTATTATTTACATTTCCATTGTTGACATTTCCACTCATTCCCTATACGTGATCCTAAAAGGGGCGTTGAGTCTAAAATATCTTCACCTAAACTTCACTTACTTGCCAGTACTGAAATCTATCAACTTCTCAAATGGTTGTATAGTTTCCATTAGTCATAACTTAATAACATAAACAGCCGTCCACGTCGCGAGCGGCGTACTGCACGGCGGTACATTAGTGGCTCATTTCCCTGTACCATAAAAGCGATTGAACCCGCAGAGCTCACATGCTCCGCGCTCTACAACAACATTATTACATCCGGGTTCGACTGCTCACATTTCACACTGCACCGCTGCGTGCCACTCCGTCGGCGCCAACTCTTTATGCTTATCTGTTTGAGACAAATCGAGTTGTGAACTCTACCTATTTCGCCTATTTTAGGAGCCAGGACTGTCAAGTGATTCATAAACATATGTACAAGCATTTTTATATGGACTTGTTTTCTATATGATATACATCGACTAAATAGGAATCATCTCTGTTTGGTCAATTATATTTAACTCGTAATTAATAGCAAGATAATTCAATATGGCGAACTCTATATTTTTTTATGAACAATGTGAGGAATGGAAATTATGTATGGAGGTGCGTTCCGTGTTTTACCTACAATTCTCTTTGTCGCGTCGTCTACGAGGACTATGATCGGAACAGTATCACGTGATACAGTTGTGCGTTACACTCGAATGAGAGGATCGCATTACGAATCACACGACATTGCTGATGTCATAGTTTCAAGGTGGTTTCTTTAAATGGAACGATAGGTAAAACGTATTAACATTTAAATTCACTACTTTCGACTCGGAGCGAAAGACAATTAGTGACAAGACTGATGATGTAGTAGCTTCGTTCGGGAGGTGGCACGCTGTCACTCAGTTGGTGAATATGGCTAATGCATGCAAGCGGGTCGAGGGCGCCGCGGCACTGGGGGAGGCGGGGGGGGGGGGGGCATGAGGTGTTGCGATAAGCGAACCTACTTCCGAGGCGTTCCGAGCCATTAGCCGCACGTCCATAGACTTCCCCCGATGTTAATGACCGCGGAGGACTTTACTGACGTTTTGATAAATTTCGGTGTGTATCCAGAAAATTTGTTCACGGTTGTTTATGTTCCTTTATTTTTGTAGCTCTGGCGATTTAAATCAGACTTACAATCTTTACCAGTCTTTGCAAAATGCAGAAGTTTCATGTTGCTCTGTTGAATTTTATGGTTAGGTATTGGGTTACATCTTGTTGTATGGTCTCTTTCTCGCACTTAGTCATTGGAATTGGACGTTTGTTGATGTTTGGAGTACAATTACATGTTCCCACATTTAATATCTCTCTTGCTTTTCTTAACCTGCATCTTCATCTAAAGACGTATGTTAAGTATATACAAGGCAAGTTGTGTAAGGGCGGCTGGGTCGCGCGTGACACATCTCCGTGTTATTGGCGCAGTCACGCCGCTTCCTAATTGATTCGCTATTGTTCCACGCTGGCCGCAGTCCGCTCGCCGCGCGCTGCCCACGTGCGAACAGTGCTACCAGTGTAAATACTGAAATATTAAATACAATTGCTGTTTCATATCATAAAACTGCCCTTATACTTCCACAGTTGAAGTTGTCTAATTGTCTGATATCATTTCATTTTACATAAATTATATTTCCGTTTTCTAAGAAGATTTCGATCTGTTATACCAATGCGTACGTGTGTTATCTGTAGGTAAAGTTAAATCGATTGTTTAACGCTACTGGAGACAAAATGCAAATACACAGAAGCATATTGTATTTATTGCACAATACTATAGCAATTGGCTGTTAATGTTAAACTGTTTTCAGGTTTAACTAATGTTTTACGGTTTTAATTACTGTACCGACTAACACAATATGGACTACCTCCGAATTCAATGATTATAATTGTTGACATTAAAATTTACTACAAATATTACAATCGCCAAAACTGACGCGCGTTGAAGTCTTTTTACCCAAAAACTAAAAAAGTAACGTAAACGCACAATACGTTTAGGTTTCATTTTTTGTTTCCTAAGAGCTAGTATGTGATCAGGTATGTTGTGGTCAGCAGCGGCGGCGGCGGTGCGAGCGGCGGCGCGGCGAGCGGCGCGGGCGGCACGTACTCGCGCTGCGCGTACGCCGCGCCCGGCTCACCGTACTTCCAGAACAACACCGAGCTGCAGACGCAGATGTGGACGTCCAGTGCGGGTTAGTTACATACACTATACCTATACTGAAGTACAGTGCCTTGTCTTAATATATGTAAGTCATAGTCAGATGAAATGTTTAGGTACTTGAAAGTGGGTTTAAGAATTAACAACACTGGCCAAGTTTAGCCATATATTACATGACTTAAATAGGGACATACCTACATACCTAAGCACAGTTCACTGGCATCTGAATTTGTTCCATGTTTGCCTATGGAATACAAAACAAATTAAATGCTTGTTTATTCCTAATATAATGTACCTAAAATTTCAAATTAATTTCTAATACATTTCAAAGAAGATTTAAAGCACTTTCCGAGGACTTTATAAGCTTGAATTTTGCATACACGTTTAATTTAGATAACAATGTATCAGCTTTCCTACGTTATTCTACATCCAATTGTATAGACTCCCATAATAAGGTTTTAATAAGTTATATGGTTCCTAAAAATATTTTTTAAAAATTTCTTATATATATAAATCGTTTTGTGATTTTTGTTGACACCTCAAATATATTTTTGAATGTTCCTTCGTGTATGTATTTGTCATGTAATGTGCCGTGTGTCGTGTCAGGAGGATCCCCGAGCTACAGCACGGCGAGCGGGGGCTGCGTGGGCCCGGTGCTGGCGGAGGAGTACGCGGAGGCGGGCGGCGGCGAGGCGGGCGACGCGGGCGGCGGCGCGCTGCCCGCCTTCAGCGCGCGCTTCGGCGGCGCCTTCGCCTCCGCGCGCCCCGCCGCCGTCTACAGCACCTCCGCCATCGCCGCCAACGCCTACGCGCACCAGGTGAACGAGATGCATATTCATGTTTATAGTATTTACAGTCTACGGTTGAGAAATCTGACATCAACTTGAATGAATAGGTACTGCGCGTAAAATCGATAACAGCTCATTTCGTACATACAGTTTTTAACATTGTCATACTAATAGAATTAGAATTACAAGTCACCCGTCACAACGGCCGAAATTCGACTGTAATTTAAATTAAAATACTAAACTTCTTCTACTGTTCTTCTACTGTCCAAAGTTACACGAATAGTTCTCAAATTAAAATAAATTGTAATACTCATTTTGTTATTTTGAAGATACACGTTAAAAATAAAAAGAGGTTTAATAAATAATCTGCATTTAAAAGCAATAGCGGGTGTTTTGACAAAGACATCTGACATTTTTGACGTTATGTGTTTTCATAGTTTATTATGTTTATTATGTATGTGTTTGTGTCAAATTCAAGGTAGTGTGTGTAATGTGTTTTAGTTGATTTTATCTATGTCTTATACATTATTTGAAAAAAAATAGCATTGCGTAATCCTACATCAACTATAACCGTGCGTAATTTCATACTCCTCCATCTGCGGCAAGTATCTTAAAAACGGATCCCATCCTTTTGCTTCATGTATTAGATTCTAGTAAAGTGGCTGAAATGAGGCGTTGTTTGTAATTATTCTACGATAAAATGTTATAACGATTGCCGATCTAGTGTCTCGTCGCTGAAGGACTTGCATTTCGCGTTCCGCGTCCTATAATAGTGTCTCTGTGCTCTCGTCAAAGCCAAATATTGGTATCCAGCCGCCTGTTTGTTCAGGCCCGGTGTTGGACGAGCATATTTGTATTGTTGCGACTTATATTAGGTACGAGGTACGAACTATCCCAGTTTGGGCCAATGTTTCTTGTGTATAAACAACCCATTTTAGCTATTTGGGTGTGTTTGTATTATAAGGATGATTGACACAACATATTAAGAGGATTGCTCAAACATTAACAATCTCCTTCATTTCTCATCAAACACTTTAGCTGGCTGGATTTTAAAATGACTGCAGTTAATTAAATGATAATTTGTATTTAAAATATAAACATTCATGGTATTTATAAAATTTTTGATAACAAGGTCGAAAACGACGTCTAAAATTGTACCATAGAGATACGCGTAAGTTACGTTGAAAGCCTTATTATTCATAGGTACGCCTATTTCGCTCGCTGTTGACTAATGCATTGTGGTACTAATAACTGTGCACAAAAACTCGATGACGCAAGCAATGGATTGTGCAATTTGGGTTTGGAGAAAAAAAAAACGGGTAAAGTGTCTAAAAATTGTAATCTGATACAGACCAATATAATTCCAACAATTTTACGTAAATACTTTCGATTCTCGGAAACAAAAGAAACGTATAGATAAGATAAGTGCAAAAGAGAATTCATTGTGAAAGTATGTGAGCGTGCACTATCTGGGCGGTGGCGGGGACGTTGGTTCCCGGCGGCACGCGCCCGCCGCCGCTCGAGCTGGGTGCATATTACTGGGCTAACAGGATTGCTTTGATGGTGGTAGACTAGTGGTAGGTGTGTGGTATGTTGCACGCATTGGTAGATACGCTAAATCTTTCGAGACGATAGTGTCTCAAAAATAATTAATTGTAATTTGGATGTAACGAGTTTTGTATATTTAAGACTACGTGGTATTTAACGTAAGTTCAGGATGGGAACCTGATTATTTTACTCTTCATTTATAACCATGAAAAACATGCGCAATTCCAATATGTCAAGTAAATTTAAATAGTTAGTTGAATAGATATATAGATTTAGATGTACCTATTAGTGTCAAAAATATTATATATGTTTCTTTATATAACTACAATGGCAAAGTTTGTGGGCATGTGGATATGTAGGTGAGCTTGCTACTTCATGCAATAACTATGGGTCGGATTTCGCTAAAATTTGGTACACACAGTTTATGACTATTAAGGAATGTTCTATCATTCCTTACCGTGGTACCTACACGTGCCGCGGGTGAAGTCACGGGAATAACATAGCATATATATTGTTAATACGGTTTATAAGTTATATTTAATTTTCTTTGGCGTGTCAAAAATTACTTATTCACTTAGCTCATTATTGCTTTATCAATTAGTAAAAGAATTCGTTTCGTATTGTTACCTGTTTTGTTTGCAAATTTACTTAAGCGGCGAACTGTTAATACTAATGTGCACAGTTTATATCATTAAAGAATAAATACCAATTCATTACTACATTATCTATTGCTAATACCTAAAGCAGCTGCGGGGTCAAATTATGCGGTGACAAGTTGACAATTTACATTGAAAGTGTAGATGTTACATAAGTACATACTGTTAAATAAAGTACGAAAAGTATGTGTTTCGTATAGCTTTTTATCTATCCTAGATGATACAAAAATGTAAAAATGTTTGTGAAACCCCATGGTATGACGACTATTATATTAACAGATATTATATATGTTGTGTATATATGAATGTAATGTAACGCGGCGGGCTGTTGGTTCCAGGAGCTGTGGCTGGACAGCCGGCGGCCGCAGCTGTCCGCCGCCGCCAGCCTCTCTGCAAGTAAGTGCTCTAGCATAACGTACCTACATCAATACTTTCCCTTGCCCTTATTAAATTTGTAAACAATCATATTAAATGTATAAACTATATTTGATCGAACCAAATATCTTTGAGAATTTTATTAAATTACATGATTACTTGATATTTCTTAATGGCTAGTTGTATATGAAGCTCATTAATTTAAACCCTTTAGTTTTTCAAATTAAGTCGTGACTTAATTAACTACCTTGTTTACGAGCACAAAAACTAAAAATATAACATTCGGACATTCCTAGCCTGGTGTTTAGATCAGTCTGCTGAAATTTGTTAAAAACTTTTGAGTTAAAAGATAT
This sequence comes from Spicauda simplicius, assembly GCA_949699795.1. NCBI lineage: Eukaryota > Metazoa > Arthropoda > Insecta > Lepidoptera > Hesperiidae > Spicauda > Spicauda simplicius. The sequence continues at coordinate 129,502 of OX453060.1, forward strand.
AACGTTCCTTTTCTTTTAAATTTCCAACAATTGCGCACTCGGAACTCAGTCCAGTATATGCTGCGTGTAGGAAGTAGGTATTGATTGTCGTAGTGTTGATATTTACCTACGGCGGTATTTGCTGCCGTGATTCACCGCCCGCCTGCCGACCGCCTTTGTCCACTTCTATGACATCTATTTTGTTGATCGTGATGTAATGAGCGCGCTCCTCTACGAGCATACTTTTTAATTGTTTTAAAATTAACTTGAGAATGAAATAATTTGTTAATCATACATAATTATAGTAATATAGTACTTTTCTATAATTCCAAAATATTTATGTTAAGTTATAACCTGCGCACAAATATGACACGATAGATATTCGAGGTATGATTATTCTATTATTTGAGAATTAAATCTTCATCAATTCAATTTATTATTTTCATTCTTAGGATCTGTACATCCTGCGTAGGATGTGTATCTTAGGTTGTGTGACCTATACAAACAATATTTTTATTTAATGACCTAAACGCCAATAAATATATGTGGTAGAACCAGTGTAGCTCGACCGGGGAAGTGCCATCGCCACACCTATTTCTAGCGTGTTTGTTTGCCGGCACACTTTAACATGAGGCAACCATCATAGTCGTCAGGAGTAGCACCGCATCTGTGATTGATTACAGATGTCCATGAGCGGCAGTAACCACTTACCATCAGGTGGACTGCATGGTCGTTTGCTACTTCAGTCAGATAAAAACTCTTCGGGTTCTATTATTGTCGATAATCGTACCTACTCTATTACTAAGAGTATTTTGATTTTAATATCTTTGATTGGCATTTTAATTTTATAATCTAATTGAACATTGTTATATTGTATTGAGTATTATTGTTCAATGTCTTGTCACTGGATCTGATTACATTTACCAGCAATAGGTATATCTGAGCGTTAATTACTAACCTAATTATAAAATATTATTTCTACAACATTAAAAATACTCAAGATATTAATATACTTAAAGGAACACACTAACACATTTTTTACGAAACATGCATGTTGTGTGTGTGGAGAGTTTGGTGCGGGGTCAGGCGATAGCGGCGCGGTGGCTACCGACCGCCGCCACCCAACATATTAAAATAATGTTTTATTTTTATTTTCGTTGCGATAACTCATCTGTCAGAGAGCGATAACAGTGAAGCGGCCGTTGTCTAAAATAATCTGTAACGCTACATCCACACTAAACGACAAAAACGCATATTTTTATTTACTTTGGCAAAAACATAGTTGACTCTTATTTACCTAACACATTTTTTGTGACATAGGTACAGGTCACAAGATTTTATGAAATTACTGTTTTTGAAAAGAACAGTAACAGTTATCTACAATAATAATAAAAATAATAGTAAACATAATCTGATCAAAACAACTATTTATAACTAAGAGGTCTTCGTTAGTCATCTCAAACAAACGGACAGAAAACTTTTATAAGATACTATTGATATTCATAGCTTAAGTAATCCATAAAGAGTATTTTACTTAATATGCTAACTACTTAGTTAAGGTTATTGGTAAACTATCGTTGAATGGCTTTCTTTTAATAATTCCGTGTGCAACATTTGCATTGCGTCGAAAGGTGGCAAGTAGAAAGAGCCGATACACCACACTCGTAACTTCATAATGCGAGCGTTATTTTTTCAACTCAAGGAGCACTTTAACCTTCATCCATCACTAGCAATAGAGTTTTACTGCGGTTTTGTGACTCATTAAATAATTAATAGCCTTTCTTTGAAAGACCTCGCCGAAGTGGAGTGTTATGGCAGAGGATAAAAAAATTTACGCGTTCGTCTTAGTGTCAAGTACGGACGGACGTTTCATCTGCGCAAAAACTATAACGGTTACTTTTTACGAGGTGTCGATTGTAGACTTGTTATTAGCTTTGAAGTATCATATAACGACGACGTATGCTTATAACGAAAACAGAAAACAATAATCGAAACGGTTTACGTAATTGCTAATAAAATATGGGTACTCGGTTTAGATTCTATTGCACTTGGTAATATTATATGTTATTATTAAACAATGTGAAAGAAGATACTAAGAGTCCCTACTTCAAATAAAAAAAAACTATAACAACGATTACTTTGGTACATATGCGAAGAGAATGTAAACAAAACAAATACAATGATGAGAACAAAGGAATTATATTGCTAAGTATTGCGAGTGTAGATCTGTGCAGCGTACAGTGGGGTACAGTCGCGAGGACAACGGTGTTTGGTTGATCGCGCGAGAGGCACGTTCCTTCGCATTTCGACGCTGACATGCGTGAGATTATGAACAATGGAGAGTACTACGTCACATGTCAGAAGGAGACAAAAAACCGGGATGTGAACGAGGCAGTTTATCTGCTACATAATTTTTTTACGATTGTGAAGTGAAAAGTGACGAGTTTATTGTTTATCAATGTTTTAAATTCCACTAAACATTTTAGGGTAAAATAAATGTTGTAAAGTTTTAATGTAGGAAAACAAAGGATGTAGTAGGTGATAATGTTTATTTGAACACATAATGGGTAAACAAACAACTTACTACAGCAATCAACAAAGACGCGGACATTACACACAATGATTGTTTAACACTTATTGTTACTTTGTATTATTGAGAATAACTTTTGTGATTGGACGTACATTTTGTTTAATAATAAGTTTATAATGGTAAATTCTTCCAAACAAGAGCCAATAGCTATTAGCTACTAACTTGACATGTAGGTATATAACATTACCACTGTTGTGTGGTGAAATGGTGACCAATTGCACCACTACTGGTATAGGTGACTATAAAAGTTTTATTTGTATTGGTGTAAGTATTTTAGTTTTGATGCTGCATTTTGAATTGGAGAGCGATAGTTAGCGCTGACTTATTTATATTTATCAAGTCACGATGTCTATTCCGACACCTCAGTTACACTGCAACCTAGCAATAGCATTTGCAACCAACAAAAGATATGATGGCCTGTTGCGTTGTTTCATTCGCTTCCTAAGTCGCTATTTCGATGTTCAAAAAAAGTTCGTCTATTATGAATAACTTAGTGCCATTAAGTACTTTCTTATTGCATATGCATAAATCGTTCTACCTGTTACCTGTATGTTTTGATATTTTGTATTTGTTAAATAAGAAATTTATTTTCTACACTCAAGACTTGTAATACTTTTTGTCGCCGTCCACGCGGCCGGACGGACTGTTTGCGTAGGTCCCGACAAAAAACGATGTGTCGTCGAAACAAGGCGCAAAGCAAAGCGCATCGGATTGCCGTAAATGGTATCGGATAAGGCACGTGCCGCGCAAACACGCGCGTCCGGCGCAAACAGCGAGTGTCCCGCGAGTGACCGCGGGGTTCTGTAGGAAAGATAGTAGGAAATTATCCTGAAAGTATCACACTTTGGAATAATACTACGCGGTTTGCGGTTTGCTGCAATTTTTTCCTTTCCTCACAATTTGTGGCATATTATCACAATAGGTATGTTCGTATATAAATAAACTTACGAGTCTAATTATACCGCACACGTCAGCATATTATTTAGAGATTTGCGACTTTAACTTTGGTTCCCTAGATAATTTTATTCTAAAAGCAGCCCTTTATAATCTGTTAAGTTCTTCTTTGTATCTTGTGTTTAAAGTGACTTTATATTTCGTTCAACGATTAAACAACAAAAAATGCTAAAATGTAAAAAAATAGATGATTTTTGAGTGAAGTTTATGTTAGTCCAATGGTTTAACTGTAATTTCATATAATGGCTGAAATTAATTGAAGAAAGGACTCGATTAGATGTACAGACAATAAAATTGCAGTTAACGTCGTTCCTGACTATGTCTTAATTACTTGGAACAAGGACTCCTACCCGAGTGTGTTGGCTATCCTTCGTCGTAGCCGGTCGCGGTCAACGTTGGTCGCATATTTGCCAGTTATCAGCTTGCTGCTGCTCGCCGCGCCATTAGCACGCTTGTGCCGTGACGTCACGCGCACGCGCCACGCCGTCCGGTACGCTTTGTTTTTTTTTAAATCAAGAATATTGAAGGCGAAAGTATCAATCAATATAGACGTAGCTAATTTTAATCAGCCTCATACCGTAAATGGTTTGAATCTGCTATTTATTCTCATCATTTTATAAATAGGCGATAGAATCCATTATGTTTCGAATGCAGAGGCATCGATGATGTCTTACGGATGATGATTAATCCTAAATTCTAAAATGACCGTTCATGATCGGACTGTGCGTCATATTATGTACAATAAACATGACTGCAATGTCAGTAGAGCTCCACGGTCACCGTTCCAGATTTCAAACAAACAAGCAATTTCTATAGTGTAATTGGTTTTGGTGTTGTATGTAATTAAGCACATTTCGTATCGAGTTTCATGGAGAGTGGTGATAAACGCGTCAACATAAATCTTAGCGTGGCGTGTTCTGTGGCCGTCGGTGGTGTGGTGGTGTGGCGACACCGATGCCGGCGCACATGGCCCGTGTCGGCTTACGCGCTCCCGCACGCCCGCTCGTGACGCACGCGCACTGTTCCGACGACGGATAGCACTCTTTTCCGAATAATTCAACTCATCTTAAGGTAATGTAAACGAGGATTACTGACAAAATCATTTACAACATACACTCTGATAGTGCCCTGTTTAACGAAACTGCGAATATGATATGATGACGAGTACGAGAGATCGCTCTTTTCAATACGAATCTTAGTAGAATGTAGTACTAATTTAACATGTAAATTATAATTTTTTGACATTATCTTGACCATCGTAACTTCAGCTCTTGAATAAAAGTGACCACTGAAGAGCTTTTTGCTCCTTTACTGTTTTGTTGTGTAGAAAACTGTGCATAGGTCATCATTAATTATTTATTAGTGATCGGAGGCATAGTTCGTCAGTGTTTGATATTTTGGTGTAGTAAGGTATACCGGACGTAATACGATACAGTTTAATAGCGGACACTAATAATTTATGTACAACCTGGAGAACTCCAGACTTGCCATATGGAACGGTAAAAGATCATTTATGCTAAATCATGTCAGATCAACCTCATCAATGCTCGCTGTTATGCAATCGACGGGCTAAGAGTTTCAGGGCCATTTGTAATGTTGTTACGTTTTATGACGGATCATAGTTGGGTGTAGGCCGCGTAGCTCTCCGTGCAATACGACACTTTTTGCTGGTAGTGTTCGCGAGAGTCCCCGCTCGCTGGCTCAGCGCGCCATTGTCCGCCGCGTTCAATGTCGGGGTCACAGCTGACGCCGCGCTTTACTTCCGGCTCGTTACTCTTAACCTAATTTCACATATGCAAGTTTGTGTTGATGTCCGCTAGTTTTCTTGTTTACCTGAAGTAAGTGATTCAGATGTTTTTATACTTATAAAAACTTGTAGGTAGGTTACTTATAGGTACTTACCTATAAGTAACCTACCTACAAGCACGTGGGATATAGATGCTTGAATTTAAATTGTTTTTTTTTTTAAATTTAATAATAGCTATTTACTAAGTAGGTACATTACAACACAAGTGCCTATATAGATTCTTAGTTTTAGTGATAGCAAACGCATCAGAACGTCGATACGTAAAAATAACGTTTATACCATTATTTAATATTTCTTATTAAAAAGTTAGGATTTGTACGGTGCCTCGCTTAACAATGTAGAAATATCGCCCCTTTTGTCACATAGTGATCGATGCAATTGTTATGAACATCGGCACATTTGTGAATTAAGTCACGAGCGGCCGCGCGCCGTCAGCAGCGCGCCGCTGACTCAGCGCCAGCGCCAAGGTTACCGGGTTCGATGGTCGAGGCGCTCCAAAACTATATCAGACGCATGTTTAAGTCTCGTGAGCGACGGCGACTGTATGATCTGCTCAGCAAATTTAAGTTCAAAGTTTTGCACAACATTCTGACGACATTCATTCACGAGTCCACACTACTACATAGGTACCTATGTAAGTCTATCGAACATATTTATTGTTTTAAGACAATTCTGAGTAGGACGAAAAACCTTAATGATAGTATTATTTAAAGTTTTTATGCTCGTAAACAAAAGTAAAGTTATAAGATCGATTTAATCTTTACCACATATTGTTTAAGAACAGATAAGATCACTGTTAAATAACAAAGGGTAATGCTATGTATCGTACAACTCGGACGCTCGGTGGGATCCGCGGCGAGGGTCGGCTCTCGGCAGTCGGCAGGTGCGAGCTAACGTTGTGTTGCGCAGTCGAGATGGCGGAGTTTTTCACGGAGGGCCGCGAGTGCGTCAACTGCGGCGCCATCCACACGCCGCTGTGGCGGCGCGACGGCACCGGCCACTACCTGTGCAACGCGTGCGGCCTCTACAACAAGATGAACGGCATGAACCGGCCGCTGAAGCAGCCGCGGCGGCTGGTACGTCAGCGGCACGCGGCGCTCGCGCCGGCGCCCGCCCCCGACGTACGCAGCCCACTCCGCTCTCCGCACTGCGCCCCGCGACTAACCCTCCCCGCCCCACCCCGCCCGCGAGCAATCCGCGCCCGCCGAGCGTCCGAGCCCGAGCCGAGCCTGTAGGGACGCCTTGTTGGTTGCAGTGGCCGCGGAGGGGGCCCCGCCGGGCGCGGATTACTTCAAGGGCTTCCTGTTTAACGGCGCGCCGCACCACGCGCTCTCCGCGCCCGCGCCGCTCGGCGCGCCGCTCGCCGCCTCCACCCCCTCCGACTACAAACAGAAGAAGGGGGTACGTCGTACCCGACTCCACATTCCAACGTATCTACCATGCTCCTTCGCCTAAAATGACCAATCTTCAGCTATGACTCCTTAAATATTTTTGTCCTCAAGATAATTGAAGTACCTATATTTTTCCCTGCAATACTGTTTACAATATATTGTCTGGATTTATTTATCGATCAAGGACAAAGATATAAATCAACTAAATAAAATCTTCTACAATTCTATGCAAATAATGTCCTAGGCGAATGTTCTCAGAAGATCCCCGTATCCCAATCCCTATATTGGTCAACTGTTCCCGTCCTGCGCTTTAGCGCCCGCTGACTAACTCTCATCGCTTCTCCTGTTCTAATTAACAAAATTTCATTAAGCATGCAAGTACAGTTATCAATTGCGACGTTGCATGACTCCTGGGAGTTTTGAGTACATATTTAATGAAGTATGCGTAATGGTAATTGACACTATACTTTATTTCTATTTTTTAAAAAGAACTAAATGACAAAGAAATTGAATGGCAACGTAATGTTCCATTTTTTTTAAATATTTGATGGCATATTAAACTAGATACACCCGTCAAGTATGAGTTATATGAATATTATTTTAATTTTTTGTACATGAACTTTTTATATGATCATGAGTTTAAATTTCAGAACAAATGCGAAACACACTGATACCTCAAAACTCCCAACGCACTAAAAATAAAAATAATTAAAGACGCTTATTAACAACTTTTTAATTGCTTAAGTTACTGAATAAAACATAACTTGATATGTAAGTGTATTAAATGGCAATCAGAACAATTTGATAAAATAATTCAATAATATATATATAAAAATCAAATATAAAATTTATAAATAACTTCCCAAAGTATTTAGTATACCCGACATAAATACCATCAATAATGTCCGTTTTTCATGCAATAATACACTTACATAGAGTGTAGGTACGTGTGTTTAACGTGTGTGTGTGCGTGCAGATGGGCACGAAGCGGCCGGGCATGCTGTGCACCAACTGCCAGACCACCACCACGTCGCTGTGGCGCCGCAACGCGCAGGGCGAGACCGTCTGCAACGCGTGCGGCCTGTACTACAAGCTGCACAACATACCGAGGCCGCTCGCCATGAAGAAGGACGCCATCCAGGCACGTTACATATTGCTTTTTCATCTCATGTGAGGAGAAACAACGCCGAAATACATTAGTACAAAGAGCCAGTCAGATTATTATCTAGCTATCTTTAAAACCATTACATCTCATCTGACATCTGGAGATTTACCTCATTTAAAGGTATTCCAGAAATAGAATAATAACCTACCCACATCATATACATACAGGAAGACAACCAAAAGTCTTATATCTTAGAATTCATTTTATGACCCAAAACGCTAGGTGCTGCGTTTTAGTGGGGAGAACAATTTGACGAATTCTTTTGTCCTTCTTTATTCGGTTTTCGGACTGTACAACTACAATAATATTTAGAAGGAAAACAAATAAATAAGACTAAAATATGTAAATGCGTATAACTTCTCTAGAAAGTTTTATGAATTATATTTGTTATTTTTGGCAATGTAGCAAATTAGAGACAATACTTTATTACATATACTCACAATACGTGTTGTTTTCCTTACAGACGAGGAAACGTAAGCCAAAGACGATGAAGGGCGAGCGCAGCGTCGGCAGCAAGGCGCACGGCGCGCTCGCCGCGCACGCGCCGCACGCCGCCGTCAAGATGGAGAACTTACGTGAGTTGCTCACTTGTATGTAGCATTTTATATAATACTCCTTATTAACTCGCTGTCGACAACCCCCTTGCTAGCCTCCCTTTCTAAGTAACAATGGCTTAAACTCCCGTCCCTTACATTTCATGTTATAGATGTAATTAATAATTCCATGCCCTTTTGATAATAACAATGTAGGTACTTACGTACGTACGTACATTTACAGGCAAGAGGCCATACAAAGAAAAAGATATTAAAAAATCTTTCGTCTTTTCGTCATTGGTACTGGATCTCATCCCTTCCTTAACAAAACTATAACTACGCTGGTGTATTAGAGCTACAGCAATAACTGTATTAAGAAAGCATTGTAGTCCCATCCACGATGATCCTGTCCGCTTGCACGCACGCTTCCAATGTAGGTAGGATAATCATAGGGTAGCGCGAGATTTAACCGTGAACCGTGCGCTTGCAGTGGACGGCGGGTCCGGCGGAGGCGCGGCGGGCAGCGCGCGCTCGCCGCTGTCGCTGGGCTACTTCGTGCAGCCGCACGTGAAGCTGGAGCAGCCGCCGCCCGCGCACTCGCACGCGCACGCGCACGCGCATGCGCACGCGTCGCACGCGCACGCGCACGCGCTGTACGACGAGCCCGAGTTCCGGCGCGCCGAGCCGCAGGAGCGCCTCGAGCGCCCCACCGTCGTGTCCATCGGCAGCTGAGCCGAGCGCCGGACGAACGCCGAATCTCCGAGTCGGGCTCCCGAATAATAAATAAGAATCTCAGTCGCTTAAGTAGGTAGGTTAGCGTAGGGCGCCGGCCCGCGCCGGCCGCGCTCGGATCTGCCGCTGCAGGAAAATTGAGTAGGCTCAAATGTTTTTTGATGATTTTAGTACAATTTTTCGAGTACAATTTTAAAATCGAATCATTCCTTTATAGTTGTAAGTACATTATCATATTTTTATCGAGAGCGCCCCGATCAGTTTTGAAGAAGGCGCCCTCAGGAAGTACGCAGAAAAGTACGCTATAATAATTTTATACACAAAGTGTTGTTACCAAATAATTGTTTATTTTTTAAATGAACTATAAGACTGTGCTGGCATTCCTAGCACGTGGCATTCCTATAGTTATATCGATAGTTAAAGTTTAGATTAAGATATTTTAAATATATTTAACGCCGAGGAGGCTTCGATATTGAACTTGTAAATGATATTACTTGTAGGTCGGTAAGCTGCCTTACTGAAGTGAACTCCATGACTTCTAAAACATTCCGTCATTTTTTTGACATTGTAAAATTAGACTGAACTGTGTCGCAAACAGAAACATTGGAAATATATGTTGACAAAACAACCAGTCAGAAATACTTAACGCTGCCATAGAAAAGTACATCGACGGTATAGAAGCCATTAAAGACTGTATTCATTTGCATCTGATTTACCTTTTAATATTTTTATAATTTATTTATTGTTTCATTAACTTGCAAAGAGCTCACGTAATTTATCAATCGGGTTCTCGAACACCTTTCGCAAAGAGCTTGAATTCAGTGTTTAATTGCAACACGTGTTAGTGCATACATACATACAGATACCGTAACTCATTTTATTAAAATACCAACATGAGCAAGCGTAATTATTATATATTGAATGATTGGGATAAAATTGTCAATAATATCATATAAATAATATCACTAAAGAAGTTAAAATTTGAATATTGCACAATAGTTCTGTTTTCGTTGGTTACATTATCAAAAACTACATTACGAATACTCGGCGAAAGAAATAAGTCTTCACCAGTTTTTTAAATAAAATATTTATATTTTTTTACATTTAAATAAATGATTATTTTCCATGTGACGGTATGTAGACTTGTATCTTTACCCGAATCTGACAGGGTTTTTTGTATATTTTACACGGCTGGCAAAATTACTTAGTATAGGTACTTGTAGTTTTTGGCACTAAAATTAATAAGTTCTTCTGACATATATTGACATAATTACGTATATTGACATATATTGACATAATCGTTTTACACCAGCTAACTTAGTATCAGTAATTGTCGCCAGCCAACATTCCTATAGATCTGAGAGACCTCTCTATAATAAAAACCGAATTATATATCAAAATATTGAAATAATGTTATCTTTATAATTTGGTCGCGGGCCAAAAATATATAATTATTTTATACTAAATAGATAGAGATATATTAAAATAAATTTAATGAATGATGGACCGTGGTGTGTCCGTGCTTTGTAAGTATCGGGTATTGATGGTGACGTCTCTTGATGTTATATATTTATGTACACGGACACCGGGTGCGGCGAGTCACGTGTTTGTGTAAATATTATGTAAGCAATGGAAGTACATTTTAATAAATAAAACTATTCTAATTTTATATCGTTGTTTACTTTCATATTACTGACGTGCCGACTAACACATTCCCATTTTAATTTATAAATCCCATTAGTCGTAATCTTATATTTGATAGTTATACTTTATACACTTATGAGTAACTCAAAACAAAAATTTTATACTTTCTATCATGTAACATGTTGGGTAGGTAATAATTATAGTTGCGCTGAATATTCATTTGATCGGTATTCGGTGTAATCGACACCTTTTTTACTAATATTTTGTATTCGACCGAACTATACGATGTTCGTGCCGAATTTATTCGATTCCAGTATTTCTATATTTTTAGCTAAACGTATGGAACCAAAAGACAAAACTGTTTAACGTTAGATTTATTTATTTTTTTTTTTTTTTTTATACGTAAACCTAACGATAAGGCAGACGGGCTACCTGATGGAAAGTAGTCACCGTCGCCTATGGACACTTGCAACACCAGAGGAGTCGCCAATGCATCGCCGGCTTTGAAGGAGAGCTCTTTTCGCACCTTTTTTGAAGAGCCCCATGTCATAACGCCCCGGGAATACCTCAGAAGGAAGCTCGTTCCACATCTTGCACGTCCGTGGCAGAAACGAGCGTGCAAACCGAACCGTGGAGGACCGCCACGGGTCCAGCTGATGCGGATGGAACCTCATCCTTCGGCGAGTGGTGCGGTGGAGGAAAGGTGACGTAGGCACCAGGTCAAAAAGTTCCTCGGAGCACTCACCATTATAAAGCCGGTAGAACACGCAGAGGGAGCCTATGTATTTATTTATTTATGTATCAAGACAAGAAATCTTAAGAGAATGTGTTGAATAAAGCTAATAAAATAAATAAATTAAACTCCAAATTAACATTTATTTAAACCTCAATCAAACCTATATTTGTTTAAACTTATATCAACATTTATTTTTTAATATCAAATCATCATCTTGTTATTTTTTGAAGACACTTTAGAAGTTGTTCTTAAACGAGAATCGGTAAAATGAATAATTCGAACTAATATCTAGTTCGGTAAAAGTTAAACCGAATACTATTCGGTATTCGGTTATTAAGTGAAAACACTATGTGACTTACTCAATTGCCAGGTAGTTTGTACTTGATAAATTAAGTTAAAAAATGGATATATAAAGTTTAAAATATACCTAGATTTCCCATGGGCAGGTACCTATACCTTTTTGGGGGCATATATTGATAAAAATACAGAACACGACGATGCTTTCCAAAAACGGTCTGCCTACCATTGTTTCTATGTGTCACTATCAGGTATGTTACTTCTTTGTCAGCAACACAGTTAAGCCTAGAAAATTCTCTACGTCTCTCGCCTAGTGCGGTAAAAATCCCACATTACCCTGCGTCGCTCTCACGGCGTCGGGTACCTTTTGTAGGTTTTCCCCTCGAGAAAAAAAAAATACTCTGAACAGACGATTGGAGCCATGAGGGTAGGTAATGTTTTTTGATCGTATGTATCTATGTATGTATGTTTATGTTTGTACGTATGAGATAGATGACGTCCAGTCTTTAGCTCTGATGAAGTCCGGAACGTTTGTTTCTAACCAAGAGGTGATCGACCTTTATGACCCAGCGCCTAGTCATGCTGGACCATTCCTGATTATTAAAGATATGTTTCACAAGGACCTCACCAACGATCTCATTGAAATATTATCTTGATCCACTTGAGCCGATGTTTTGATACCTATTTCTCAAAAATATGGTTCAGGAAGTCCTTCATATCTAACACCCCAATAAACTATCATTGAAGTCAGATAATGCCCATGCTGTACTTACTCTGTTGACTAATTGGGAAGCTGTTTTAGAGCTTTCAACGTAATTACGGTAATTTTGGTCCTTACAATATTGCTCAATTGTAAAAAGTTTCTCATAAGAAAACAACTTAATATTTCCTGTCACCTTACTTTGCGTCGTCGTCAACCCATTATTGTCCCACTGCTGGGCACGGGTCTTCTCTCAGAATGAGAGAGTTTAGGCCATAGTCCACCGCGCTGGCCAAGTGCGAATTGGTGGACTACTGGGTTGGGGGTGGGTTACTTTGCGTACCGCTTAAGTATTATAGGTACCTAGTAGTTGTTTTGATTTTACCCCCTTTTCTATCTCAAATTATCGGTTAAGAAATTACCAACACTTCTCTTATAAACTGCAAATCCTAATTCACCTTTTTAAATAACTTCGCAACATTGTTCTAGGTGCTATCTCCATCTCCCGAGATAAAATCTTTTCCTTTCAGATAAAATTTCTTCGAGTTTTTTCGTGAAAACGACGTGGAGAGCCAAGTCTTTTTACCCGACAGTGTTAGAAGTACGGTAATATTTTTGGGCTTAAGTATGTATGCATGTACGTACCTATGTCCATTTATTTGGTAGGTAGCTTCAGCCCAAACGTCTTGATGGATTGTAACACATGATCAACAGAAATTTAGACAGCATTAATATGTGGTCGCAAAATTATGGTCTCAGTGTTAATCCAACCAAATGTCAAGCTATTATTATTGGAAGTTCGCGTCAATTAAGTAAACTAGATTTAAATTCAGTTTCTCCCTTAACTTTAGATAATACTGTTATTCCTTTCTCACCTGTTGTTAAAAATTTAGGTATATATATAGACTCAACATTGAGCTGGAACGCTCATGTGTTTGAAATTAGTCGGTCGGTTTTTGGAACGATACGTTCACTTAACCGTCTTAGGAATTTCTTACCCATTTCTACCAAAAAGTATCTTGTGCAGACGCTCGTCCTTCCAATCATTGATTATGCTGATGTGTGCTACTCTGACATCAATGAAAATCTTCTTAACAAACTTGAACGTCTTGTTAACTATTCTTTACGTTTCATTTTTTGTCTACGAAAATTCGACCATATATCCTCCTATCGTCGCCGTCTCAATTGGCTCCCTATTCGTGAACGTAGACAGCTTCATTTGCTCAATTCCATTTTCAACATTCTTTTTGATCCACTTGCTCCAGAGTATTTGAAATGTAAATTTCGATACCTCTGTGATTTTCATCAACGAGATCTCCGTTCCTCCGATTCTCGTGTTCTGTCTCTTCCTGCTCATCGCTCTGGATTTCTCACCAATTCCTTCACGATCCAAGCGGTGCGACTTTGGAATGCTCTTCCTGAGGAATTGAGAAGGATGTGCTCAAATTGTTCCAAAAACTGCTTCAAACAGAAACTTCGTGCTCACCTTCTTAAAATGACATATAGTTAAATCCTTTTGATGTAACACTTTGTTTTTGTAATACGTCTTAATCATTCATACGTATATTAATTTTCATTTCCTATGTACTTCATGTAAATACATATATTTCTTTATACATTGACTTTATATAACAATATATATGTATATTTACTTTTCTTCTTCGTATTTATATATCTTTTCTTTTTTTTTCTCTCTTTTTTTTTTTTTTTTTCTCTTTATTTCTTATTTATTCTTAGATTCTGTGTTTTTTTTCCCTATTTTTGTACCGCCTTCAATTTTTCTGCACTTCCTTAAGGTTGACTGGTAGAAAATGCTATTAAGCATTAAGTCCGCCTTTTGTCCATTGTTTTTTTATGGTCAATAAAGTTTAAATAAATAAATAAATAAACACATGACATACCTATCATGAAACCACTCAGTTGTGAGAATAACACAGGCTATAATATATTTAAATGTAGTGCTTGTGATCAGAGAGGGGGGAGTGCCGATTTTGATGATTTCATCGATTGGTTCAACGAACAATATGGTATCATATGAAAGTTAGCTAGTTGATCATTACCTACATATGCCTACGCATACCTAATACTTTAATATTGCTGTTTTCATGCAAAACCCAAAAAATCGCTAAATTTAATATATTATTACAAAAACCAAAATATTGTACTGTCACAAACGGAGAACGTTTCATTATACCTATCAACAGTCCGGTAAACGAATATTTGAGTAATACGAAGTGTATGGAGAATTGTAAAAAAAATATTTGGCTCCATACCTACTTTATATAATGCAATCACAGCGGGTCGGTTCTCTTTACCACCCCACTACATTTTTATATCACAAGAAATTTCAATTTTACAATAGATTTGCGCGAAAATAAAAAAAACATTGAAAAATGTTACAATCCAAGATGCAAAAGTGATATTTTATTTATTTTTAAATGTAACAGTATTGATGGCCAGATAAAGTATATGCCAATAGTGATCTGTCGGTGCACCTAAGAACGTGGTTGGTAAGAGACAACTTATAGAGATTTATCAAATTTGCTCCCAGATGTAGGTTTATAAATTACAGATGTTTAATGATGATTATGATGTTATGATGTGGCAGTAGTGGCCACTTAGAGGTGAATGTAAACTTTATGCTTTAATTAAGTACTTCCTATTTCTATATCCTGCCACATCATTTCCTTCGAAATACATCACAGCATTACACTAACTTAAAAAGTTTATAGACTAGTCAGAAACTATGCATAGATGGCATCTATTTTAAGCCACGATGAGTTATATCTAAGTGTTGCAAGTGTTTTAACATATACCTATTTGACATAGGTGGGTATACTGTTTAATACTTTGTAAACATGTGTGTCATCGACGTATTAGTAGTGAGTGCTCGATGGTATTGTAAGTAAAGTACCTTGATTACCGACACGCCCTCCCGGCGTGATTCAGCCGAAGTGTTCAGCGAGAGGGATGAGGGGGAGTGCGCGCTGAAACAATATGGCGGCTTATCGGCGGCCATCGCGCGTCACGTGCCCGCCCCCCTCTCCGACCCCTCGCTTTATTAGCTTTTCACGGAAAATATTCGACAAAAAAACAACTGATAAGATCGCGATGAGGTCGAGCGGCGCCCATCAATAATCCTTGGACGTATCGAACTATCGATCGACGGATTACAGCGCGATGCCTACACTGCCGCCGGCCGCGTTAACTCACTGACACTGCACTGTCTCCACGAATTCAGAATCACTGCGGCTTCGAGGCGGTCGAGGAGATAGATCCAAGTTAGCGGATAGTGTATCTCGGAACGGCGGTGCAACGGTAATGAGCAGAGATAGGTACGCGCTCTCGTAATCAAATCTGTTCGGCTTCTATCTGATAATTACTCCATATCGGGGATGGTATCATCGCGATATCTCAGCTCCCGTAGATAGGTACGCTAGCGCCGGCTGCGGCGGGGACGCGGGGGCGACGGGGCGGGGGGCGAGAGGCGACGTGGACGACGTTCCCTACAAATATTTGCGTAGAGCCGGCGCTGTTTGCTCGGCTTATCACGTCATCGCGAACACACCCAGAGCCCCCGAGTCCCCTCGCTTGCGCAAGCTGCCCTACATACTCCGGGGAGCCTCGCTTGCAGTACGGCGACATGTCACCGCGAAACAATTCCGATGAATCGTCACGTATGCCAATAATTAGTCGCAGCTCTCTACGTGGAAAGGGTTCGTAAGTAGGAAAAGGCGTTAGTCATTTACCTACTCGACGCCAGCATATCGAGTAGATCGCTAAAATACTGCCGTTCACTGCGATCCAATCCATCGATTCAAATATCATTCGGTCCCACCATCACCTAATTCTCACGATACAAATCGCATCAAATAAATCTTATCACATGATGACACTTCAATTTTTATTTACATTGTTTAGCAAAACGTTTGTCGCGAGTCGCTGTCGGCCGCCGGCCGCTGTCCGGCCGCTGCCCGGCCGCGGGGCATCAGGTCGCTGGTCGGAGGGGACAGAGCCTCGCACCCTCATAGGAAGGACAATAAATAACGCGTCAGGCACAAGCGGCGCGCGTTGTACTACAGCTGTTCAGCTAGATACAGTATCTGTTAGATATGATTATCAAAACTCTAAGATAACCAGACTCACATTAACGCCTAGTTAAGATAAACGAGATAACGTTTTGCATATCTTAGAAACTGCGATATAAGGTGCTCCAGCGGGGTCGTTGCACTCGCCCCGCTTATCGCGCAGGGCTGCGCCGCGGTCTCACCCCGTCACAGGTCAACGACCAACGGGACTCAATCTACTGAAAACTTATTAAATTTCGGTTGGACCTTTGTTCTCCCTTAAATATAACGGGTATCTTAAGTTACTTGCAGTGCCATTTCTGCATATTGTATGTCGATTAAATTTGACGGTTCATTTCATAAACGTTTATTAACTACTTAATCTATAAAGCTTCCGAATATTGTTACGATACTCGTACCTATTTTCCATCGAGTTATAAAGTCTTACAAAGGGAACGCATGCAATTGTGAGAATATGTGAAATAGGTGTGGTACTTATTTGACTGGGACGGTTAATTTAATGGTCATTAATAAGGAAAATACACATTGATTTAGATTTTTTCTTCGTATTTACCACCTTTGTAATAGATAAGCAAGGTAAGCAGCGCGCATGACGTCAGCGTGCTTATGAAAGGAATAACAAGTCGATGAGTTTGTGAAGAGTGCTCGAGTTATTATTATGCGGAGTTTGTTTTCCTCCGACGACAATGGAAAATAAGTTGATGTATCGTCTTCACGTACATGATACTTTACTAGCCCACTTTGTATGATACGTCCACTGTTTATATAACTCGTACCTGCACTACGCGCTCATGGTAGGTACCTTAGCGGCCCGAATATAGCTTACTGGTAACAAATATGTACCAGTCTACGAATAGGTACCTACATGGTACATACAGATGTACTTACCCATTTGAATATGACTTTTGATAGGTTTATTTATTAAACCAATACTCACAAGACCCGGCCATTTATTATTAAATTTAATAATACTAGCTGAGTCCCACTAAGTGACTAAGTAAAATTTTAGAACTTCAATAATTTTAGCAAAGTACCATTGTTTCAAATAAGACTGATAGAAACTGATATAAGCAGCAGCGAATTATTGGGTTTTAACGTTTCTGTGCGGAGCCCTAAAATATTTCTGTAACAGAATTAGACTGCCAGTGGAACTCCCGTCGAAGAAGGTCCATCTGAGAATAGCCAAAACCAACAGACAGACGATTTATCATTTACCTAACATTAACCACCGGAAAATTTATTGCGTGCTAAACCAGTCACACAATAAATTTTCCCGTCATGCTTTTTAAATATGAGAATGAAATAGCAAACGAGCTTGTATTCCATCTGATGATAATAATCTGCCGCCCGTAGATATAATCAACTTTATATAAAGTACAGATGCGTTGCTATATCTGAGGACTAATACGCCTCATTGTATTCGTAAGTGACGCTAGCTAAACCCTTTCAATGAGAAGCAAGGACTGCGCTAGAAGTAGGTGAGTCATTTAGACCATACTTATTGTACCATCTGATAAAAAGGAAAAAATAATATGACAACAAATCAACCCATTATCTTTTTTACATATTTAAATAATGTTAGTATGTAAGCATTCACTTTCAAACAATATCTATTTATTTACAAAATATACTACTACTTGCAAGCAATATTGGAACGACAGCTTATTTTTATTTACGAAGGAGACGAAGATCGATGAGTCACGGCTGACAATAGACGTTAATAAAATAGCAGAGGAAATAATTCAAAATGGCGTCCTCGCACCGTGATTGGCGAGCGGTGGCCGCCGCCGCTGCAGAGGGCAGCGCACCGGCCACCGCGCGCCTCCTTCTATACAACTGTAGTGATCTAGTCAATTATACAGCTTCACAGAGACGCCTATCCATGATGGTGCGTTTTGAGACGGTAAATGGGAAGATTTACATTGCCGATGCAGAAGTAGAGCTTGCTACAGTTTTGTAGAGCTGATTGTTTATCATTTAATGAGTATTTATTTATCAGTGTTGCTAGTGATGACCCATAGGTCGTTATTTCAACGCCAGGACTTTCACCTTAGGCCTCATTTGAATGCTTAGAGTCGCTCAGCGTGCTATGGGCTCGGAATTTCGCTACGAGATATGATATGATTCTCAACGATGTAATTCGTAGACGAACAAAGCTTACAAATATAGCCCACAAAGTTAGCAAGCTGAAGCTGAAGCGTGGCAGAGCGGTTATCATACCGGGCTGACGCGCAATGGGTTCTGGGTTCGATTCCCCGCCACACAGGTAACTGAATGTTGAGTTTAGATTCATATTCTGGGTCTGGGTATTTGTGTATTCGGCTTATGTGTGTCCATGGTACCCACGACACACGAGAATCCTAGTGTGGGGCTATGAGTGTAGAAAGCGTGCTTTGAGAAAGCGTGCTTATTTTATGTATTTAGATTTAAGAAATAATCATCAGCATTATTTGGATCAACGAAAGTTAGCTAACCTGCAAATATAGAATCTTTATTTTAAAATGGACATACATACCTAATTGTAGTTTAATTGAATTTGATTGCATGTTGCAGGTAAATACGTGCAGAGATAAACAGCGGTGTCGCAAGCGGCCGCCTTGCGACACGCGAGCGGCGCTCTCGGCACGTCCACGTTCTGCCACTTCACAACACACGGCAGGTCAATCGTTAAAACCTCGTTTTTGCCATTACTCAACAACGATGAGCATCATAGGACTTAATACACTCCTACAAAATTGTACGAGAGACAACCGTGCGACGGAAAATGGGACAGCCGCTTTCGTTACTTCTTATCAATTGAAGTTATGTAGAGCATTGCGAAACATTTCAAATTTCAGAGCTAATTGTTGCGTGGATCATCGTTTTAAGGATATATATATGAAAGAGAAAATTGACTTAACTACTGACTTATCAACACACAGCCCAAACTTCTGTATCTGAAACTTAAAATTTGGTACGGGTTCCTTTCATGACAAACTTTTAGTTAAATTACATTTCTTAAATACACGTATTTCAAAACTAAATCCGACTGACATATCAACGCACAGCGAAATTACAATGATAAAAATGGGGTGGCAGGTTTGTTGGCGCTAATCTTGAAGCTAGCTTAATGAAGTTAACTTAGCATTTGTCTTTCGGATGTGATATAAAGGAAAATGTTTTTCAACATTTTCGTAAAATTAACCCATAAGAAAGCAAAATAAGGTTTGAATGTGTTTTCCGAAATTCGCCCAATTTGATGCAAGCTCAATTAAACTTAGTATTTGGCTTTGAGGTTCAACATATTGGTGTCTGTTGTCAAAAAAGGAAGGGCAGATGTCCGGAAACGGATCCTTAAAGTCTAATGGATGGTTCGCGCCAATGAAGTCGCAGGTTCTGCTAGTAAAGTATATTATCCTCACCCTTCAGACCCAAATATAACACACACAGATGCAGAAATATTCTTTGGACGTGTGGAGATGGCACAAACATCAGGCGACTCTAGAAACACTATTCACGTGCTTGTTTTATATCTTCTAAGATTACGTGCTGCATTATCGGAATCTACCAATATTATGATGCAGATATCTATATCATCCATTTATCATTTTGAGAATCCTATAATGTTTGAAGGTTTTTGTCACCGCGCCTGGCATACGTGTTGGTAATCGTAGTGGGTGTTCATGTTACAAGGGAAGACGTTTCTTTCAATCTCCTAGGTTTTTTCCATTAGTCACCGCCTGTGACTTCTACAGGCAGAAGGAGACTAGTGATAATGAAGAACGATCCCACGCAGCACAATTTGACGCCTATATTGAATCTGATATGGAACTTAGTCTAAAAAAGTATAAAAATATAAATGTCAACGCAACGATACACGATTGCTCGATAATACCATTGAGTGATTTATCTCAACGAAATTCGCGGATTTTGACAGCAGATATCAGTTCCAAAAAACTGTCACTGTCGCGGCAGACTGATAAGTCTATCGTCGTGTAATGGCAGGTCTAAATATAGGTAGATACATTTCATGTAACTCACAGGTACTGACATGTTTTGTAACGTTTTCAGTTTCTGCGTACGTGTTCAATAAATTATACCTAATATAATATAACATAAATGTAGGTAGGTAAGAAATTTATTCAACGATAGTAGTATATAAGTAAGTAGTTCTATGTTTACCTCTGTCTTCGGGAACAGAGCGCAGTATTGCTACCGGCATCTTAGAGTGCGTACAAGGCTGACTTCATGGCCTCGCGTTGGTATTTATATTACATAAAAAAATCACAAATACGTTTTATGTTCAGTGCAACATGTATTAATCTTATTCATGTACGTTTTATAAGTATCTCAAACCTCAACATATATGTACGTCTCAACATCTGGTTTATCCGATCAAAAATCAAAACACCTGCCCTCATCATTGACATATTTTGTGCCTTGGTCGCTCCTACATGGAACCTCATTTCAAGGTGGTAGAACCAGTGTAGTTCGACCGGGGAAGTACCACCGCCACAGCTTTTTGTAGCGTGAAGCATTTCTAGCGTTTCGATGGAAGGGTGTGGTTGCCGGCAAACTTTCACATGAGGCGACCATCATAGTCCTCGGAAGTAGCAACGCAACTGTGATTGACTTCAGATGGAACCCATGTTCTGTATGAAGTTGATTACAGATGTCCACGGGCGGCATGACCACATACCATCAGGTGGACTGCATGCTCGTTTGCTACTTCAGTCAAATAAAAAAAAATCTATAGTTCACACACAGTCCGCTGAAACGGAGCATGAACAGCGAGAGCTCTCAGAATCGGCGTGAATCACAATGGTGAAATGTTATCGATGGCTGAAGGTGTTATCGGGCGTCAAGTGGCGGCGGCGATAAGCCTCCTCGCATCCCGCTGACAGCTGTTGATGCCTCTCCAAGTGTCTCCTGTCGCTGAATGAGGACGCTCATTCGATTGATGGCATTAAGGAGATACCATCATAAGTTACTCTCGTTGCGAAGACCAACACCTAAGTATTTTGTACATTATATCTTTACAACGTTCCCATAAATCTTCTTCAATCTTGAATGGGATTATTACAAAGAAATATAAAGTTTATTGTCTAGAATATATGTACTTACGAGCATATAATAACGATTTTTTTAAAATTTCTAAATTAGAAATAGCAAATCACTGTTACCCATGTTTTATAACCTTGTTTTAGAAACAGAAGTTCTACCTGAGTTTTCTGCTTCCGAGAAACAGTATTAACTCTGATGCGTTCCCATGTGAAAGTTTGCTGGCGTAGGCGGTAAACCACCTTTTGAATGTACTTATTTTTAAGGTCTCTCATTCTTAATGAGACCTCAAGATTACCAACACGTGTGCGCATCCACGTCACTAGTGCTGGGGTTGTTGGTATTCAAGAATTTACATTAGCAGTAGTAGTCACTGTCCATTTGCTACATTTAGTATATAAAAACGTTGAGTTCCGTTTAACGAGATAAGCAATCAGGTGCCCCTAAATCCTATTGAGTGTAATTAAGATCGATTTGCTGATTGTGATTCATCGACTGCTATCGACCAATCGACTATTTTTGGTAAGCATTTGGACGTCATTCTAATGCAAGTTATGTGTAGATATTGGAAGTATCAGATCGCTAGATATATTCTAAAGCGATAAAAAGCGGTAGCGCCATCTGGATAATTCGATGGGTGCCTAAAAGGAATAAAATAATGTAAATCCTTAAGACAGGTGTTTTGTTTGAATGTCACAGTCCACATGATTCTTATCGGGTAAACTGAACGCTAGAAATACTATCACTAGGTATACATTAAAAATAAATGTTATATTTATTAATAACTACGATCTAAGACCAAAAAAAGTACTACACTCTGGTACATAGTATTACACATCTTTTTTTAATAAGCTGGTTAGTACGTTCGTTTTCGGGTTGTGCTCACAAAAAATACAAATCATGTTGATTGCGTTCAACGCAAAAAGAATATTAGAAGTATCAGCACGTAGTCACTATATAGCCTATATACTATATAGATATACACGTCGGGATAATCATCGTGTGTTAATATGTGGTACACAACGCACATACAATAATACAAGTTAGCATTCAGTGTGGCGAATCATACATAGCTACTCGATTAGTTACACAAGTGTACAACATAACGATCTTCGAGGCGTTGTCTTTATTTTTCTCCCAAGATTACGACATTTAAAATTCAGTCAGATTTAATACTTAATTCCAATAAGTTTTCCAGCAAAATACTGTTGGTCGATCGCATATCGGCGGTAATTAGAGCGATGATCGATGTCTCAAGTAAGCTGCCGATAAGATAGGGCTCAGCGCATTATCCTTATCGCACTTTTATTGTTAATCTATCGTAAATGTAATTATTGTTTTAAAACTCCACCACAAATTATTGACATAAATTCGGGGATTGACTCGGCTTACAGTTTAATACTAGAAATTCTTGAGACTTACTTATTTTCTGCTGCGACACTCGTCTTGTTAACGCTGAATATAACTATATGAGACATTTCCAATTTCATGAAAATAATAGGGACGCGCACAGCGGTGCTGTTTGGTCATAATATTACCTGCATCTCTGAAGCTAACTGACAACAATCACAAATGCGTGATTGTCCCTCACAGAAGCTAAGTGCCAGAATATTCCTGCTAAAATTCGCACCAAGTACTGGGGACTTCATGTATCTAATTTCGATTCTGCCTACTTATTGATTTCATTTTATGACAGCCGTTGGTATGTTATCTTCTCTGCTTTATCCATTCACACATAATTATTATCTTATTTCCCACTGATTAATTTCTTCAATTGTTTATATCTCGAGTAACTACGTGTTCACTACTAACTTTGCTTGCAAGTAACTACTTTTTACGTAGTAACCTTAAAGTAGTCCTTGTATTATCTATGTTACTAATGATAGGTGAATGTGATGCTAATCGCTACAAAATATTGAAAGATAGTAAACTCTCTTTCACTGACCGCTCTGGACTGAACGAAACCTCTGTTATATCATTGTGGATGTTGGTAAATTTAGCCTTAACAAACTGACAGACATACAAAGAGTTTAAAGCAAGTTTTGGAAGATAGGTATGTCTGTAGTTATCCCTGTAGTTCCGGGATCAGAATAGGGCTACGGTATCCCCTACCAGTCGTAAGAGGCGACTTAAAGGGACTTCTGGGGTTGCGGGCGGTAAGAGTGGGAGCTCGAACCGTCCAGCCAAGCGACCCCGAGTAGGACGATGACATGTGTGGCTACATGCTATAGTAAACACCAGGGAGGCGCACTGAGTACAATGCTCACTGGGAAGAACCCAAAGAGGGCGCTCGGAGGACACCGGCAGCGGTCCGTTGGAGATCCCGGTGTCCTCTACACAGAGCCGAGGATGGCCACCGGGGGGTTTTAGTTACGTAAAAATCCCACATAACTCGGCGTTGCTCCCACGGCGTCGGGTACCTTTTGAAGGTTTCTCCCTCGATGTCAAAAAAAAAGGTATGTCTGTAGTATTATGAAGTCAAAATAAAAGCAATAGCCTTATCCATAAATATTTCCCAGAAAGGAAATATGTAATGGTAGGTATGGGAAGTTTTGTCCCTGTAGTTCCGGGACCAGAATAGGACTACGATACCCTCTGCTTGTCGTAAGAGGAGACTAAAAGCGGCTTCCGAGATTGCGGGCGGGAAGAGTGGGATCTCGAACCGTCCGGTCAAGTGACCCCGGGAAGGACGGCGGCATGTGTGGTTGCATGCATTGCCGCAAAAACCAGAAGGTGCGGTGAGCAGTTCATGCCCACCAGAGAAGAGCCCGATGGGACACACGCTGAGGACACCAGCGGCGGTCCACTGGAGTTCCCGGAGTCCTCTTCGCAGCGTCGAGGTCGGCCACCGGGGGGGTTTTAGTGCGGCAAGAATCCCACATAACCCGCGTCGCTCCCACGACGTCGGGTACTTTTTGAAAGTTTCCCCCTCGAAAACAAAAAAAAAGGTATGGGAAGTTTTCTAAGGAGCATCATAATGTATAATAATATATTATATATTATAAATAGTATAAAGATAGAATGATATATGTGTTATGTACATATGTATGAGCTGTGTGATCGTTTACTACACCTACTATATAAAAGAAGACCGAAACAAATACGCTAATAAAACGCGTCCATAAAATGTTCTATAAGTACAATAATTTTTAGTCACCGAAATAGTTTGAAGTTGTTTAGATAAATGTAACAAAAGTGCCGATAAGACATATTGGCCACGGTTCAGTGTGGTGTGTCTGCCACGTCGCCGTCGCCACGCACTACTATGATTTACGTAGCAAACGGTTATGCAGTCTACCTGATGGTAAATAGTCATTGCCGACCGTGGTCATCTGTACACAGTTTTATACGGAACAAGGTTCCTAGCTACGCATCATGACTGATTTTTGTTCCGTTGCGTTGCTGCTGCCGAGGACTAATATGGTCGCCTTGTAAATAGCCGGCAACCACACCATCCCGACGAAATGCAAGAACTGCTACACGCTAGAAATAGATGTCGCGCTTGGTCCTCCGCAGTCGAATCTTATACGTATGTTCTACCACCTTGCGAACTCCTTACGATTATTCTTATGTCTAAACCCATAGTTGGTATGAAATCTCACCACATACCTATTTTCTTTTCTGAAAAAAATGTAAATCATGGAAACCGTTACTTGCTTAGAAAATGTTTTAGAATATGCTATTGGTTAAACCTTCCGGATGTCTCCTAAAATCTGCAGCATATTTAAGACATATTTAACATTATGTGTGGAGGCGCACTGTTCAATATTTTAGAAACAATAAAGTGTTTGCGTTAGATTAGGTGATCTTAAAAAAAACAATAATACTATCTGACTAGTGTTGCTAATACCCAAAATCCTTGCTCATGAGCTCTTACTGATCACAGGCATTTCGTGACTCTTTGCAAAATAAATGGCTAAGATGAAACAGTTTTGATAGCATTCAATAGTCAATTGTTAGAATATTGTGTATCGAGCACATACCGGCGTACTCTATGAAATATACCAGTTTGTAGTGATTTAATGTAACTCATATGTGCTAACTGTACAGAATATTTCCTGACTTCGCAGGAGATTTCATAAGAAAAGTCTTCGGTAAACAAAGTAGAACCATAACTGAAGTAATATTTGCGCAAGGCGAAGCTCGTTTCTCGCTTGCGGTACCCTGAAAATAATAAAAAAGAGAGCGTTGTCGTCGGGAGCGCTGAAAATCGTGGAAAGCGGCGACCAATCCGCGCGCGCACACACACACGCGCGCCCGTCCGCACGCGCGCGCACACTCGCGCACGCCCGCCCCGCGCGGCGCCTCGCACCTCCACAGATAACATTCGATTTGACGATTCCGTGAGTGATAGTGATACGGAGCGATGCTCCACTTGCTCCAAAGTTGAACCTCACATTTCCCAAGTTCACTCTAACATAGGACCCTAAGTGCTGATATTAAGGTGAGTCCCTACCCCCGGTGGCCGCGCGGTCCCGGCTCGTGCGCGCGTTCCTCAGGTACGATGCTTTGGATCCTGAAAGCGTACTGAAACTTACTTTTGAAACTTACCTGTTTATTTGTAGTGTTTAAGATTAGGTATCTCAGATAGGCTAAGATAGAGATAACTATCATTTTGCATAATATTGTATAAACAATACAACTTATTAACTATTTCGCTCGTAATAAGCACGTTTTTGTGAGAACCAACTTACAATTTTTTTTTAGAAGTTTAAACAATTAATCTACCTTTAATTAAATATATAAATGAAAACGAGTAAATCATCTTAATTCGAATCAACGGACCAATGCGAAAAAATGCAAATTTAAGTTATGTACATACTTTAGCTTGCGTATGCGCCATTAACAATAAAACTAGGTACATAGATATATTTCCGTGCAGGTTATATGTAAAAATGTGTTATGTGATGTCAATATGCGCTATATTGAATATTCTTTATGAATATAATTAGAAGTATATTATTTTAGGTCTGTAAACTTTTAAAAATAAAAGTGTTAACCTCTTTTGCGACCCGTAAATTTAAATTTTTCGAGAGCTTATTTCAGTCCGTCGTTTTGTACAAATACCTATGTTACATTTTCCATTTAATTCTTTTTGAGCTTCTTGCACACTTTTAAAGTCTAACATAGATATCAGTTTTCTTGGCAGAAATGTAAGTATATGGCGACTTAAGATGAGTCTGAACAATTTTAGTGACGCATTTTTATCTGTAAATTTAGTACATATCAGTATAATAATACTTAACAATAGCTCAGCAATTGCCCAATATTATGTGGACATTGAATACACTAGCGCTAATTTTAAGGGATCTTGATTACAATTATATTTTGTAAAAGAAATATGCAATTCTATGAATGGCCGACTTCCTCATGATATATCAATTAAATTTTCAACTAGTTAATAATACTTTTATTTTTACTACTTTTACTTCTTTATGTTACTTGGATTACTTATTTTAGTAATTAGTACCTAATATTCAGTTTAAACATTATATTTATAAATTTACCTGCATCGTTCGGTGAAATGAATATAGTGAAATGATGTATATTTTATAGGAAACGTACAATTTCAGCTACTGCTATACATATATAATTTGCTTCAGCGAAGCAGCAGTTTATTTTTGTTGTAACATATAATTTATTAACATATTGCATAAAATACCGAAACTTTGCCATTACTTTTGTAAATTAAAAAACAAATGGTATGAGAATAAATATCCATAATAACCACAGAATGAATTATGTACCTACAAATAAATTATTGACCACATTTAAAAAAAACATGTTTGTGATTATGAACATAAATTATTCAATATTTTTTTTAGGCATTTGTAAAAAACAAAACATTATTTTTAAGGCTTATTTTGTATGTTGGTTGTTTCCTTATTTTTTGAAATTATAGATAAGATTTATTTGTAAAACGGCTTCTATAAGATATTTTTGAAAAATACAAGTACCTACCAAACGGCATTTTAGTCCGATGTTAAAATCACCTCTAAATAAAGCCGAAGTCCTGTATAAGGCTGATACGTTTCTACACTTGGTTGGATCACTGAAAATGTCACATTACAGGTATCTTTAAAAACAACACAGCAACGCAAAAATCGTTTCCATAAGTACTCATGAGGACTTTAAAGACTTCGACCACCTTTGAGTTTTGTGGTTATTTAGTTTTCACAGAGAACCGTGGTTCAAGCGCTCAGTTAGCAGAGCGACATAGACAGATGGGTCCCTCCCGGCGGAGGCTCGATAAATATTGTATTAATAAAGCCGTTATCAAAGACTCAGGACCCGCCGTTATCGCGGGAGAGCAAACATGCGAGGTTTATGAGCGGCGGACCCGCGCCGGAAATTCTCGCTCCAAACACATTTTCAATTAATACTACGGCTTATTCTCAAATTGGATATATTCAACTGATGGTAGAATCAGTGTAGTTCGCCTAAGGACCACCGCCACACCTATTTTGGCGTGAAGCATTACTTGCGTTTCGATGGAAGGGCGTGGTTGCCGGCACACTTTTATATGATTCGACCGTCATAGTCCTCGGGAGTAGCAACGCATTTGTGTTTGACTTCAGATAGAAACAATGTTCCATTTGAAGTTGCCATGGGTTATCCATGAGCAGCAGAAACCACTTACCACCAGGTGGACTCCATGCTCGTTTGCCACTTCAATTAGATTGTGTTGCAGTTCAGCAGTAAATGGTCACTGCCGCCCATGGACATCTTTAAATATCTTCTTACAGAATAAGGATTCTATCTGAAATCAATAACAGATGCGTTGCCTCCCTAGGATAAGGATCGCCTCAAATGAAAGTGTGCCGGCAACCACATCTTTGCACAGAATCGCAAGAATTGCTTCACGCTAGTGGTAGAATGCCTTCTACACTCATAGCTAGATTTTATCTTGTGTCATGGGTGCCATGGACACACGCAAAGATGAATATACCATCACCCAGGCTCAGAAAAAGAATCTAAACTCATCATTCAGATACCTGTCTGTCCGGGAATCGAACGGAACTCACTAAGTGTACGCCCGGCATTGCCACCACTTGCCAGACCCGCGTGGCGACGCGGGTCTTGTTATCAAGGGGGTTACCTTCAAAGTATATCCGTCATCATAGGATCGACGCTGGATTATTTGAGATTATTACCGAAATAAACCCCCCAGTGGTCGTTCTAGACGCTGCGAAGGAGACTCTAGAACCCCCAAAAAACCCAACCAGAGTCATCTGAGCGCGTTACCCAGTTAGGTTGTATCCAAGTAAGCGTAGAGTCCATCTCACCGGTTTTTTACGACGGTATGCAACCACACGATCGACCGGGTGGTTCGAGGTCCCATTATTGCCGCCCTTATACTCAAAAGAATCTTTTCTGTCGCCTCTTACGAAAGGCATAGGAAAACGGCAGGTTTATTTCTTTGTAATGAAATGTCTTTATTTTGCATAGGTCTATTTGCGGCCTTTTGCGGAGGCACTTATAAATTGTCAGTTACGACATTGACGACCCGGGTGGCGGAGCGGATTCCTAACCGGTCTGACGCGCAATGGGTCTCGGGTTTGAATCCCAGCCAGACAGGCATCTGAATGATGAGTTTTTTTTCTTTTTTTTTTACATTTTAATAGACACTCGATCGCCTCGATTTCACCTGATGGAAAGTGACGATGAGGCCTAAGACGTGACACGCTTGTTTAGAAGGAGCCTATTCACTCTTGCTTTGAAAACACCCAGATTGTACTTATCGGGAAACACAGAGGCCGGCAAGGCATTCCACTCTTTAGCTGTTCGTATTAAATAGGACGAAGCAAAGCGTTTCGTCCGAGCCAAAGGAAGAGTGACTTGATAGGGGTGGTAGCCTGCCGTGCGTCTGGAAGTTCGATGATAGAAAGGGGCTGGGGGTATGAGATCGTGTAAAAGTTGCGCACACTCTCCAAATTGTATACGGTAGAAGATAGTTAGGCGGGCTACCTGCCGTCGGTGTTGTAGGCTCAGGAGCTTGTCTTTTACCAACGTCTCATCACCAATGAGTCTCTTGGTCTGGGTGTTTGTGTATTCGTCTTATGTGTATCCATGGTACCCACGACACAGGAGAAAATCCTAGTGTGGGGAGTGTAGAAAGATACATTTTTTTTTTGCACTACCACCGGATCGAAACACGACCTCGACTGAGAAGATCCGGCAAGAAACTCAGTGGGTTTGTCATTTGTATATCTTTTTTTTGCCATATTGTTTTTTCATTGGTTATAAAAGTTAGCTTCAGTATCTTGCCTTATATTTGCCAGTATTTGGCTTTTCGGATCAACAGGGTTTTTGCCAAATAACAGCAGTGTTATGCGCTAATGTGTTCTGTTCTGAAGTGTGTGGTAAGGAAGACATACATTTCCAACGCGTTCCAGCTA
This sequence comes from Spicauda simplicius, assembly GCA_949699795.1. Classification (NCBI taxonomy): domain Eukaryota; kingdom Metazoa; phylum Arthropoda; class Insecta; order Lepidoptera; family Hesperiidae; genus Spicauda; species Spicauda simplicius. The sequence continues at coordinate 159,557 of OX453060.1, forward strand.
CATTTTTAGGGGTAGCAACGGATCTATGTCTAGCCAGGCATGGCGTGATCGTATCTCGGATTAATTACAGATTTCCAAAGGCAGCAGTGACCACTACCATCAGTTGAACTACAGGCTCGTTTACTTACTCCATATTATTGTTAAATTATTCGGCGACACTATTAAAGTCAACGTACGCATCCCAAAACATTAAGTCAGTTCTTGAATTCAGTGCTAGTAGGTACATCCTTGTGCAACTATTCGTTTATTTTTTATTAAGTTCATTGTATTTGCTGTTTTTGTACTGCCAGCGCCAACAAATACATTTTTTAAATCCACTTTCTGTATTTGAGATTTGAAAAACAAGCTTGGTAAGTAAATTAAATTCCTAGATTAGAAAATAAAAATTATACTTTTTCAGCCAAATTCTATGACATTTATTCGTGTTCTGGATTAAAATCGGCACAAATAACAAGTAGGTAAATATAAATCGCGTGAAATAATTACAATAATCCGATTCATTTTTTGTTTTATTTTAATTTTGAAAAAACACCCGATGTTACAGTCTTATTTCGCCATATTTTTTTGATGCTCTGGATATAAGAGTAACTTACTACCCGTTTATAAACAGCATAGTGGGCTTCATGCTTGTTTACTACATCAATCGAATAAAAATAAAATAATATTTAAGAAAAACATTTTTAAACCAAGCTTTTATTTCACAGGACTGAAAAGAAAAAAAGATAAACTTTGTTTTTCGTAGTGTAATGTATCTGCAAACTAGGTTTTTCATTTGATACCCATATTGGATAGGTTGTACGAAAATATATTATCTTGCAATTTTTCGGCGGCCTCCTTGATTTGAATTTTTTTCGCGGTGTATGTTTTCTACAGATTAATCCCTTTCATTTGATACCTACCTGTATTGGGTATGAGGTACAAATATACGTAATCTTTCACATTTTTCATACCGGACATCTTGAAATTGGCTTTTCGTTTTGTACTGTATTTTACACATTAAGTCCTTTCATTTTATACCTGTATAAGGTGGGTGGTACAAAAATATGTAATCCGCCATTTTGTTGCAACCGCGATTTTGAGTTGACAACAATCTTGATTATATATAATTGCAGAACTTCACGCGTATCCCAAATTTCAGCTTAATCAGACACTGAGAAGTGCGTTAAATTAAGGTTACAAGAATTGACCTAAAACCTAAATACACATACTTACATACTTACCAACAAACATTGTGAGTTAAACAAAATTTAAAAAAAAACAGAGGCTATAAAATTTCTTTAAAGAAATACCTAAGTGAAAAATGATTCTCGCGAACTTATTTTACCCATAAATCCATTTATAACTCTGAAATATATTTATAGTTAAATAACAAAGTTTGACTAAGATTTTTAACGCTACATCCGATCTTATTGTTTTGTTATTAAATTCCTTACGGACATTAACCACATAGGCTTGTATTCTTCATTGTTCACAAGTGATTCGACCAAAAATATGAAGAAATGCTTTCATCCTTGTGTTATGCAAGTGACATTACATAGACTTGCGAGATTCGAGATTTAGTACCATAATAAAAGGCAGTACTATGACAATATATTTAACCCCACATTGACATCACCACCTCTAAAGTTATAAACAATATTACAATTTCATTGATTAAATTCCTATAAATAAAAAAAAGAATTAAAAGTTCTTATGAAATATTACTTAGGCTTGTGTTCAAAATTGATTCAGCAGAAATGTCAGAATTTTGCGTTTACTCTTGTAAATACGTCTTGTGATATGCAAGAACGCATTACATAAATTATAGTAACAGGAAAATAATGTGTCGTAGTTCCGTATGACATTTTGATTATATGATGCAACATCCCCAAAGACTAATAAAGATTTAAAATTTTTGCTGAATATAAGCTATGAATCAATTCATAAAAAAACTTAAAATGTCATATGGTTCGAGTTCATTGCTTTTTATGTAAGTAGTTGCCTAAAGCAGACGATGAGCGGCGCCGGCGCCGTCTTGAACCCTATTTGTATTTCCGGCGCTCTTCCGGTTCAAAGCCTTCGCTGTTTGCTCGGTGACTGCTACAGAAAACCCGACACTTGCCCACTTTCGGAACTTAAGGCCTAAATGTAACACGTTCCTTCCATACTTAGACGTTATTTTAAACTTACCATTCCGGCGAATGACTTAAGAGGGGCTTGAGTATCCTGTTAATATTCCTAATACTATTTAACGAATCATTTCACCGATCAATTTAAATGTCTCATAACATCTTCCGATTGAACTTTTCAAACGATAACTTTCAACTATCTAGTGCAATATAGGGGCGCAGTAGTCAGTAATCGTTCAGTCTGTTGTTAACAGTTAAGTCATGGAGAATGTGTCGACAATGGTGCGCGCCGACGAGCAGCGAGAGGAACAGAACGGTGAAGCTCTCCAGCTAGTCAAGAACGAGGAGCGCGCCAACGAGCTGGCGGCAGGCGATGGGGGCGCGGGCGGTGCGGGCGAGGCGGGGGAGGGCGCCGCCGCCGCACCCGCGCCCACTGAACAAGGCGAGCAGCACTCCGTCATCACGTCCAGGAGAGCCCTGCGCACCATCACCACGGCCGGACACATCACCGACGCATCCGACATACACGACGAAGGCGTCAAGGACGAACCCCCCGAGCAGTCGCAACTCGAGCACGAGCAGCTGCAGTACGCGACCAAAATGGAAGACGCGGAGGGCCGGCTGGCGCAGAACCATTACGACGAGGAGAGGCTGCGGCTCGCGGAGGCCGAGACCGCCCGCTACCTCGCCTTCAAGCAGGAGCCCTACCGCACCCTGCAGTCGCCCGCGCCCATGTCGCAGGACAAGCGCCTCCAGCCGCAGTACGCGCGGGCGCCGCCGCCGCGTGGGCCGTACGGCCGGGGCCTGGCGCTGCGCTACGGGGCTCCGCACCACGTAATCGTCACACAAGAGGGGGAAGCCGAGGAGCACAGTCACGAGGCGTACCTGCAAAAGGAAAAGGTGGAACAGATGCAACAAGCATACGCGGCTGCGGGTGAAGCTGCGGCGGCGGCGGCGGCGGCGGACGGGCGGCAGTACGCGGCCGCGCTCGGCGAGCAGGTGGCCGCCTCCACCGCGCTCGAGATGATCCAGACCACGTCGCTCAGCAACCAGCAGGCCGTCGGCGTCGCTTACCAACAGGTTACAATCACAGTTTTATTTAGTAAGCTTTTTACACATACGGATCTGCTCGATTAAACAAAACCTCGTTACTGATAACGCATGGCAAGAAAGTGTCGGATTACGTTCGCTTTACAATTCATTGTCTTGCTAAAACTTACTCATTATTCTGAATGTTTATAGGTTTGACTAATGCGTTGTAAATCACCGTACTTTAGTTAGAATCATTGAATAATGTCAATAATAACTCCATTAGACTTTACTTTTACTTAATGTTCTTGAAATAGACACATTTAATAGACACATAAAGTATAGAAGTTTAAGTAGGTATTTCTTCTTCTTCTTAATTTTTCCTCTCTTAAATGTTTCAAGTATTCCTAGGTGAAGAAAAGTTTAATAATAACAATGACTACAACAGGTGAAGTACGAGAGTCGCGGCGAGGGCGAGCCGCGGCCGACGACGTACGCGAGCCTACAGCCGGTGACGTCCGTGCACGGCGGGTACGCGTACGCGGGGCAGAGTCCGCAGTACGGCGGCGCAGCGTACGGCGCGTACGGCAGCAGCAAGGAGCTGCTAACGCTGTACGGTGCGGCGGGTGGCGCGGCGAGCGGCGCGGCGGGCGGCGCGGCGCGCGGCGACGAGTCCCCGCCGGGCCAGCTGCTGTACCGCAGCGACCCCACGCTGTCCTCCTCCTCGCTCAACACGCGCGGCGCGCACGTCGTATACGGCTCCGTCGTGCCTCAGTCACAAGCTGTTTATGAAACGCCACCAAGTCCTAATTCACAGCAGGTTAGACACTAATAGATCTTATGTTCAAACAGTAATAAGAGTAATTTTCAACTTGGATATCTCTTACATGTAATAAAAGTAATTATACTTTCCATAGTGTGCTTTAGGTTTCAGTAAGATTTTCATCTATCCGAAATTATTTTTATGAACTTTGGTGGTTAAATTACAAAATAATTAAGCCATTCCTTGATTGCCACCATCCTAGGTGACCCTATATACGCACGGCAACTCGGTGCAGTACAAGGTGGGCGGCGAGCACTACCTGGGGCAGGGCGGCGTGGAGTTCGTGCCGGTGTCGGGCTACGAGGGCGGGCTGCTGGTGGAGAGCTACCCCGCGCAGCCCTGGCCCGCGCACGGACTTATGCCTGTGGATGACGGCTTCGACCCTAGTAAGATACAAAACACACATTTTTTATGAGATACACTTGATCTGGTTTTACTTGAAATATGGTTTTACACATTGTAAATGTAATTTTTTGTTGATTTTATTGAATTTCCTTGCTTGTAATAATCTGTAAAAAAAAAATAATCACAAAATCAATGGACGTGTACCTACATCCGATATTTACTTGTTGCTGCAGCATATAGGTACATATTCACATTTTATTTTCTTTTATTTCGTTTTCTTATTATTCGGCCAGGTAAAGTAAAATGGATTGTGTACCTACCTACTACCGTCTCCCCAAAAACATTTACGTGTAGCGAGTTTTACTGTCCATCAATTCGCAATTGGCCAGCGCGGTGGACTATGGCATAAACACTCTCATTCTGAGAGAAGACCCGCGCCCAGCAGTGAGCCAATAATGAGTTGATGAGAAGATGAGAAGTTTTACAGTGATGGATCTAACAGCCTTCTAGTGTAACATTATATTGTTAAATTACCGTTAGTCAAATTGTAACTGTAATTGTAACAAAGTACCTGAGTGGATAATGGCTTGTACATACACCAAGTCAGTCTACCAGTCTCAATTAAACTAAACGTTTAGGTATGGCGGGCATGGGCGAGGTGAAGGAGTGCGTGAACTGCGCGGCCGCCACGACGCCGCTGTGGCGTCGCGACGGCACGGGCCACTACCTGTGCAACGCGTGCGGCCTCTACACGCGCATCAACGGCGTCAACCGCCCGCCGCTCAAGGGGCAGAAGGCGAAGCCGCAACAGGCATTGGTAATATGCAAATGATGTATGATGATGACTGACAAAGTATATGTGATGACGATGATATATACTTTGTCAGAACTTCTTTTAAGTACCTAGCAAACAGATATGCAGTCTACGCTATGTTTATAGATATCAACTGTCCATGAATATTTTAGAACAGCTCTCATGAAAAAACTAAAACATTTTGAACACTTACATATGTTTAGTTACTTTTGAGAACTAAGTTGAGACGTCTGCTAATGTCTCTTGCTATCTCTTTCGCATGATTGAGCAGATGTAAGTAGGGTCCACTCAAAATATTGTAACGTGATTATATTGTTTTTAGACATAATTTACGGTTTTATTACCACTGTGTAAGAACAATTCTGATCGGCTCATTTAAATAATTCGTAAAATTTAATTAGCTGTCTAGGGTTTTGTGTCCTTACATTAGGTAGTAATTACGATAAAAAATACAGGTGTTTTAAGATAGGATTGAAGTCCTGCATAACTAGATCACGAAGCGCAGCATACATAGTGTAGGCGGTAGAACCAGTGGAGGGAAGTACCACCGCCACATCTATTTCTAGCGTGAAGCATTTTTTGCGTTTCGATGGATGGTTGTGGTTGCCGGCACACTTTTATATGAGGTGACTATCATAGTCCTCGGGAGTAGCAACGCATCTGTGATTGACTTCAGATAGTGTTCTGCTTGGAGTTACTTACAGATGTCTATGGGCTGCAGTGACCACTTACCATCAGGTGGACTGCTGACTCGTTTGCTACTTCGATCAGACAAAAAAAAATTTAAAGACAGAATGTACAGTTGTGTGTTATTGTTCGCACAGCCAACGAACGGCAACCGGCGCGTGGGCGTGACGTGCGCCAACTGCCGCACCTCCAACACCACGCTGTGGCGCCGCAACAACAACGGCGAGCCCGTCTGCAACGCCTGCGGCCTCTACTACAAGCTGCACAACGTAAGCTTACACTATACGACCACACACTTAAAGGCCGAATGGTCCACCTTTACTCTAATGCTACTTGTTGGTATCCTGATTCTTGACCGAAACACATTGTCCACCAATTATTTTTATTTGTCCGTAGTTGGTACATACATTTACTGCAGACATGGAATTGCGAAACTTTAAAGCGAAGCTGAACAGTAAAATCGCGCAAAGTTTCAACCCGCATTGTCTTTCAAAGTTCAGTATATGATATGTGCATTATCATCTGCTACATGTAGGTAATCATTGCAACCACGTTTTCATGAATGAGCGAAGATGATATTAATATGATTAAATGATAGTGTTAAATGGTCGATGCTAATAGTAATAGATAGTGTAGTATCACACTGCCGTAAGTATCGCGGCGATTGTGCATCGATAACGGAGCTCCGGCGATTAGACGCGGCAGAGCAGCCAGGTATCTAATCGGTGCTCCGCAGTCGCAACTCGCACTTATCAGGGAACTCCTCGGCAAATATTGGACCTGTATAAAAAATCAAAACACAGGGTCTCATCTAATCTCGCGAGATAAACGCGGCCGGGGCTACCGACTGATAGAGAATTATCATCGCGACCACGAATATTCATAATGAGATAAATAATCTTTTATCAATTATCTCCTCGCGTAGATACGCTTGTTTAAAGGATGATAGGACCGCGTGGCGGTAGATTACGAGGAGTTTCCCCGTGTGACGGTCGCGTCCGTTCGCAGGTGAACCGGCCGCTGAGCATGAAGAAGGACGGCATCCAGACGCGGAAGCGCAAGCCGAAGAGCATGGGCGGCGGACACGGCGGCGTGGCGCGGCCGGGCGGCGCGGGGCTGGCGGGTAGGTAGCTCGCGCGCGGGTAGGTGCCGCTGCTAGACCGACTCTAACCGATGTGGTGTCCGCAGTGGAGGCACACTCGCACAAGGGTCTGCCTCCGCTGTACGCGGCCGTGGAGGGCGCGCCGCCGCTGCTGCTGCTGCCCGCGAGACACCAGCCCGACATGTGAGTAACCACGCCTCTCCAGCTCACCCTCTGCCTGTTCTCACGCTCAACTTTAACTTCTTTCCAATTTCTTACATTCTTAACAGATAAAATTTCAATTGTATCCATGTATATCCATTTCCTATGGGGTATTAATAAAATTAAATTTTAAAGACATAAATATCTCTCTCTGGATATAACATATTTTACACCTTCCCTTTCTTTGTTTACTTGACGTATAATGTGTGTGCATGTTACTAACATTACTGACATTGTACCTTCACCCTTCAATCTTACTCCTATATTGAATTTAATTAAAAACAAGGCACTTGAACAATATCAATGGCAGACCCTCTCAAGCTTCAGTACTTCACATGCGTGATCGCACTTCTGACTGTCGGCAACTGTGAGCACGTGGCACCCTGTCTGCCGGGCTCGGCTCTGCACGCTCGCACGCTAGCGTACTAATTCCCTCACAGCCGCGTGCAGCTAATTACCGATGTGATACGAAGTTGATAGTGTAACAGTGTAGTGCGGTGTGGCGGCGGCGCTGTTTGCTCGGGGCTCACCTTATCTCAAGGCTCGCTTGCTCTATTCTGAAGTATATTTCACTTTCCGCTAATTTATGTGTTTGTTTGTCTATGATGGTAACATTAGACCACTTACTAACACTAAGACTCTTTCATTATTGAAAAAGCATGCTATAAACTTCTTACAACGTGCACCTAGCTTACTTACCTGCGTTATCTTTATCATTAATGAATTGTAGGAAAGTACTCATTGCAATATCATTTACATTATGGTAGAACGTAACGTGATACCGTCATACGTACCTATTCGTATGATAAATAAAGTGACGTTGTCTGTATATGTGTTTAAACCTATGTTTTACTGAAAAATACATTTTCGTTACAATAGATTTACGGTAATCAATTTTGGCACGTGTAAAAAAGGTATACTCATATAACTAAACTCAATATTTACATGGGTTGATTACAATAGCCAAGTACCTACTGTAACATTTGAATACCATGAATTTCGCAAATTCCAAATAAATATTTCTTATGTTGTACATCATACTATTTTTAAATTATACTTTATCTTGGCTTAATTTATTTCGATGGACGTGTATTATTCACATATTATTTATATATTCTTATATATGAGTTATAAATTATATATAGGTACTCATATGTAATACTTCAGGCTATATTATAGGTACGTAACAGTTTTATTTTTATTTTTTTTATCTGACTGAAGTAGCAAACGAGCATGCAGTGCATCTGAAGGTAAGTGGTAACTGCCGCCCATGGACATCGGTGACCAACTTCAAATAGAACATGGGTTCTATCTGAAGGTTCTATCAGTTTTAGCTGTGCGTACATTGTCAGCAAAAAAAAGATCAACAAATGAGACATACGTTTGATAAATCATCATAGGTGTTAAACAGTCCTTCTGCCTCAAGTTAATTTAATTTCAATAATTTTGCTAGTAATCAAAATTATTAACGTAACTGTTATGGCAATAGACAGAGCTATAGAAAACTTGAGTCAAAGGGTCTGTGTTCTAGAAGTGTATTAGAGAGTTGTATGTTTTTGTGTGTTGCAGGCTACCAGCGGTAGAGCGCTCGGCGGCGTCCTCCGCGCCCGCCCACTACCGTCCGCCCTAACTCTACCACTCGTCCAACACGTACGTTCCATAGATAAGACTAACTACCAATGTATATAGGCTTATATTTATTCTACAATCAAATCATAATAAAAAAAACAATTTTAAGTGAGACGTTAGGAAAATTGACGTGGAAAATAATATCTTAAAAATGGCTACAGATTGTGGTGAACACTGCTCATTCATTTGTGTTTTTGAGATTCTATATTGTATAAACGTGATGGAAAAAGCCTTGTCTTTAATATTTCATATATTTCTTTGAACTTCATGAGTGAGAGAATACTATAAAATGTATACTCTCGCTCTGCTCGCGGTCGCGGCGACGCGTGCGCTCTCTCCAGAACTTTTTATAATAATAATAACACTCCAATGTATGTATATTATGTATTTGATATCCTAAATATATACATAAAATACATTTTTGTTTACGCTAATTGTCATAAAGTGTCATAGGATTTATTTGTTATCTTATGGTATTTTCTTGTATAGTTTACCTGTTTACCTTCAACTAAAGTACTAGATTAATTTCTATACGTAGAGTTGAAAGGTTCTGCAATTTACATCTGGCAGTCATTATTGAACACTGTCGTGTATAAAATGGCCGAACGTCGCCGCATGTAATACCGTATGTAAATATTCTGTTAGGGCTGGAACTGTATTTATTAATGTAAGGTAAGGAACATAGCAATATATTTCGCAATAGGTACATCACAATACATTTCGCAACGCTCAGGAAGCTGCTACATTCCATCCTAACACGTAGTTGACGCGGAGGTGTTCAGTAGATAAGCTTGAACACCGAGAGATTGTACAATCATATATTTAGACAGACGTTAGAGATATATTAGTGTAGGAAATATTTTGACGAATTTATTAATATATTTGAGTATAGTTTTATATATACGATAGAATTGGAATGGGGATTGTATGGTGGTGTGCATTTGATTGGTAGCATGAGTGTATATATGTGTGTGTGTGTGCCACATTAATGAGGCTTGTACAGGTATTTAGTCTATTTATATTTTGATAAGTCGCGAACAATGTTTGTAATATACCTCTATTTAAGTTCGTATTTTAAGTTTTTAATGGGTTGCCAAAATAAAACAATTGCCATGACGTTGTCTTGTTTGATTCCAAATCCTCGGTGACTGACTTATAAATATTAGCTGAGTTAAACAATTTTTATGATTTTTTTGAGCAGCGATTATGATTTGCAAAGTTTGTTATACGTAGATGTATATTTACTTTTTTAGTTTGCACAGTTTTATGCAATCCTTTATTATGTAGAAACACTTTTAAGTATTTTTAAGAATATAGATGAGTTATTCTTGAAATTAGTATGGTTTAGTACGAACAATTTAAATGAGGGCCATTAATTTTTTTTTAGAAAAGCGTAGTAACGTAAAAATAATAAGATGGTCTTTTATCTATATTGTATACCTATATAGGTACGTGAAGCAAAAACTTATGATCCGTTTTTAAGATACCTGCTTGCCGTAGACAGAGGAGTATGAAATTACGCACGGTTATAGTTGATGTAGAGAAAAATTACGCAATGCTAATATTTTTTTCAAGTAATGCATAAAACATACATAAAATCAACTAAAAACACATTTCACACACTACCGTGCATTTGTCACGTAGGTACATATAATCTTATAAAATGGCCTAAATGAAAGGTTAAACCAAACACTAGTAAATAAGATTAGGTGCAGAATAAATGAATGTAGAGGAAAAAAAGTATGGACTACAATAGCACATGAATGTGTAGAAAAATATAATCAGACTAATCACTCGGTAACCGGCTATGCACCATGCTATTTGTTATATGGTACAGATGTTACAATCTTACCAAATGAACTACGCCAAGAATGTACGCCAAGTGACTGGATTAGAGATAAAGAAAGAGCACATAATAATACTGTGAAATCTCATAATTATAACAAAATATGCTATGATAAAAAAGACAAAATAGAGAATTTAAAGTTGGAGATATGGTATATGTAGAAAATGGGAATAAACAGAATAGAAGAAAACTGGATGAACTGAGAATTGGACCATATAAATTAGTAGGGAAAAGGTCTAATACAATTTATGAAGTAGATATAGGACATAGGAAAACCGAGTCAAACCTATTTCATATTTCAAAACTAATTCCAGTACAAATAAAAAATATGATGAGGAGGGAACAAGTGAAGAAGAGATGGAAGAAGAATTTAATGAGTTCTGAAGAGAAATTCACAGATGAATTTTCTTCCCCGGGAGGGGAGATATAAAGAAAATAGGTTTTCTTTAATTATTTAGTTCTTTTTTTTAATTTGACATGTCTGTCTAATTTTAAAACTTCAGAATATATTTTGTGAAGAAAGATAGATTTGGTGGAATAATAAACTTGAAATGTCGTTTCTTATTTTCAAAAGCAACACATTTGTTTATTTTCCAAAACCCTAAGATATAATCTTATACATATATAATAAACGAAATAGAACATTCAATGTCTTACTATGAAAACACATAATGTCAGATGTCTTTATTAAAATACCCGCTATCGCTTTTAAATGCAGCTTAGCTAAACTTCTTTTTACCTTTAACGGGTGCGTTCAAAACAACTTGAAATTATTATAATTTATTTAAATTTGAGAAATATTCGTGTTACTTTGGATAATATGAAGTTTAGATTTTTAATTTAAATTACGGTCGACTTTCGACCGTTGCGACGAGTGACTACTTACCCATATCATGACACCTAGATTCATACCGAATCATAAAATAAGGATACCTACTTAGTTTAGTGTTTAGTCATAGAAGCAATAAAGTATGGTAGAGGTGGGGCTAGGTGACGCCAGGCTCTTATCTTAAACCCACGCTGTGTCGGTGCGGACAAATAAAATCTTCACAAAAGTTTCTACTTCCTATACACAGATGAATAAAGACTGGTTAACATATAGGTACCTAATAATGAATATTTCAGAACCTAATATAATAATTAATAGATAGGTATACTAAATAAGTGTCCACTAATTCGCATTTGGCCAGCGCAGTGGACTATGGCCTAAAACTCTCTCATTCCGATAGAAGTGCCCAGCAGTGGGACAATAATGGGTTGACGATGATACTAAATTAGTGATTGTTCAACCATCTATGATAACTTTGTCTTGTAACAATTGTCTTGGTATCTAAGTCCAGTTTTACAAAGTCATGTGGGATAACGTATAAATGATAATTTTATTAGGTAGTTATTTTAGCGGCGTGATACTCCATTGCTACAAAGCGTAGGTAACTACATTTTACTTACATAATTTGTTATATTTGCCTATCTTCAGTGTTCTTAAAGTATTCGTCAACGATATAAAAGTCTCCCATCGTAGTGGTCAGTGTTCGGTGGACTTTCTCACTATTATGTTATGATCATAATTTTGATAAATCTCCCAAGAGTTTATTTGAAAACAAATTATTATCAGTATGTAACTAATGTAATGTTTCATAATAATAAATACATATTTAAAATACTTACTTTAAGTTTAAGCACAATGCTGCCATCTACGTTTTGCCCTATGAACTAGCGATTTCACCTTATTACAACAGAGGGCGTTACTAAGCACAATTATACGTACTCTACTCTTAAGAACTCTACATACATGAAATAATTGTGTACGATCTAATTATTGTATTAAAGGAAAAAAAATAAAAATAACATTCTAAGGAATAGTAAACCACAACACATTGTATTTCAAATGTTAAATTATAGTAAATCTTTTATGTACCTAAGCAACGACGCGCCAGTGCGCTCTACTTGTTCGTAGGTCAGTCCTCAGTGTATAGATGGCGCTGCCTGTCTCGTTCCTGGAAATGTTACATTATTTTAATGTAGTTTTTACTTGTGATGTCTCCTATGGAATGACCTGTTCTTGCCTGTTGTGATATACATATTTATCCATGTGATATTGGTTACTAAGTAATAATGCTTAATCTTTTTAACACGTGCAGATTATCATTTCATTTCATACAGACACGTGACAGAATATTATCATAAAATGCCTAGCCAGGGAATGATCCTGGAATCTCAGCATGTTTTCACTGAACCGTTTCCTCATACTTCCTTTCAATGTTTGAGTTTTGTAAATAATAAATTCTGGTATACCGCTGTTTCACTTGTCCATAATTGTATATTTCTACTATCTTATGTTTAACGTACCTATGTAAAGTATGAGATACGTTGGAGCCCAGATTTGAATCAGAGGGCAAATTTCTCTAATTTTACAACAAAAAAAAATTAAAGCTCTCCCTATATACTTACATTAGACCTGTTTGGTAGACTATGACTAATTCCTTATTATTTCGTGACCAGGCCTTTTATTCAATAGTATAACAAGACTGAATTATATTTGGAATTCTTATTAGATGAGATAGATACGCTGCAGACCTGGAGGGTTCCCCAGTTATGGGAAGAGATTCGTAAAAATAGGTACACGGTACACATATAACCCAACATTAATATTGGTGGTTGCCACGATACTAATAGACGTCAAAGTAGTAGAAATCTTCATAGTTCGGCTTCGGATGCACCATCGCCACAAATGTATGTTTCTGCCTAATAACAGCATTGTTAATCAGTGTTAGCCTAATGGTTGAAACTTGCTCTCACAATCGAGAGATCCGAGGTTCAAACCCAGGCACGCACCACTGATTACAAATTAATTATCACTGCTTTTTGGTAAATGAAAACATCGTGAGGAATATATGATTTTAGACTAGTATTATCGCGGAATTGATACATTATAATACTTAACGGGTACTCACGATATGCGGTTTATGAAATATCGGCAAAAAGAATTCTATAAGAATTCATAAACCGCATATCATGAGGAAACCTACACACCCGAAAAATATAAAAAAAGTTCTCGGAGGTATGTGAAGTCCACCAATTCGCACTTGCCCAGCGCGGTGGACTATGGCTTAAAACTCTCTCATTCCAAGAGAAGACCCGTGCCCAGCAGTGGGACAATAATGGGATCACGATACGAAGCACTGCTGCTTTGAAGAGTATAGTAAGGAAGGCATACTTATTTAAGGGGTTCTAACGTAAACGCTAGACGTAGCAACGCATCTATGAGTAACCTTAGGCAAGTCTTCAAACTTATTAGATGTAGATTACGGATATTAATAGCGCAAGTAGCCAGACACTTCAGACGGACTAAATAGGTACTCGTTTGCCACTTATAAAACAGTATGGAATTTGGAAGGTGTTTTATGAACCTGTATTCATATGATATACATTTATACTGGAAAGATATTACAAAAAATAAATGACTGCAATATAACGTAACTATACAAAAACAAGTCTCGAAAAAATTCAGTGTATATGAGTGAATGTACGCGTGGTGAGCCTTTTGAAATGTTTCCGGTAACAATTTATTTCGGTACAAGCATTATACTATATTTATAACAATATCAGATATACCTAGTGTGAAGCTAAAAATATTCTCTATCCACGTACGATATACTATTTACGACACAAGCATATTAATGATACAATTATACTACATATACTGATAAAATGAACACAATAATGTTGTTTTTATATGATTTCATTATTACTAAAGTAATATTCAAAAAGATGATACAGTACGATTCATCTACGTCGTAAACTATATTTTATAATGGAATACGACGTTTTACCTTTTTTATGGCTAGATGAGGCATTCCAGATTAGTTTATATGTATAACTCTGTGACCAAAGAACTGCAAAAAGAATTATGGTTTATAAACTTGGATAATTCCTAGCCGAAATCTAAATCCGGGTGCTCATCGTACCTGTAACCAAACAGACACAGTTACGCCTTATAATATGTACGAGATGTAATAATGTAACCGTAATCCCTATTTTCACGATGATTGCATACGACCACTAAGTTTTGTTCCACATAAATGCTCATCAAATCATTTAGCAGCATATAGATTTATTTGATTATAATTAGCACGGTAGACTGACAACCAATTATACTAATTATTAAAATATAATATAGATAAATTAAATAATTATAATCAATTACATTACACATTACAATTGATTACTGAGGCATACATCACACATACATTTCACAATACTGCAGACATTCAGATAAAATCGTCTTCCATTCATCTGTAAAAACATCAAAGTGCGGCGCACTGTAAAGGAGACTGTTAAATGTTTTAAGAGTTCTAGGTATAGGAGATTGAATATATGCAACCGTAGGGCAATTTGGAACAGCGAAAAAATTGTGCTTTTTGTTTCGACGGTAGTTGTTAGGAACGAATATTGTACACAATTCATTAGGTATGTCAGGAGCATCGATCATTCCCTTCAAAATTTTGCACATTGTTAACATTTGGTCTCTAGACCTTCTTAGATATATCCTAAATATGTCTTTAATAGCAAGAAAACATGCATTTTTTGCCCACAGAAGGTTAAAACACTCAAGATTGTCCTACAAATACCTTTTGAATAACGGCAAAAACTGACAAATCCTCGTACCTACATAGTTACACCCTGTTATCTTTAGCAACAGTAGTAGCAACGGCTACGGCCCATGGATCACTCCATGTCTTCAAGTTAAAGTTATTACAGGTTGTTGCAATTTTACATACTAGTCACCCGTAAATTCGACCGTAATTTAAATTAGAAAACTTATATTCATACTGTCCAAAGTAGTACGAATATTTCTCAAATTCAAATAAAATGTTATAATATTGAAGTAATTGTGACATAGTACATGTAGTAGGACATGTTTTAAAAAAATGCAGCAAACCAAGTTCAAGATCCTTAAAACACTTATTTAAAATCAGCAGAATTGCCAATTCATTACATTAATAATTTGATTCAAAATTTAATGGTGCTTTATTTATTTATTTATTAAAAGGTCGCCAACATTCTATACACCATTACATTATAAAGAAAACATAACAAAAAGTACAAGATAAGTGCTAAAACAATTATAGGCAACGACAGCATGAACCTTATCAATATATATATATATATATATATATATATATATATATATATATATATATATATATATATATATATATATCTTCTTCTATCTTCTTCTTCTTCTTCTTCTATACTATAATAAATCTGTAAGAGGTCGCTGTCTGTACATGGAATAAATTTAGGTGAAAACCACTTCTAGAGGTCTTTAATACGATATAGAACCCAAAATAATGGTTTTTAGAAATCTTTTCTGTTTGTCTGTTTGTCTGTTTGTCTGTTTATCTGTTTGTCTGTTTGTCTGTTTGTCTGTTTGTCTGTTTGTCTGTTTGTCTGTGTGTTTGAAAACGCTAATCTCAGAAACGGCTTATCCAATTTGAATATAATTTTCACAGATGTGTTGTGGGAAACTTCACTTAACATTTAGTGTTTATTTTATGTAAATCGGTTTATAAATAAAAAAAGTTATGTCAATTTAAAACTACGCAGTATTTATTCTGTGTTCGATAAGTGTTAATAAGATAAGTTACTGCATAGTTGAATTGGTTGAAACTAAACATGTTATGGTCTGTAAAATGTATTCCTTTGTTATGTATTTTTTATTGGTTATGTGTGTACCTATGTTATTTGATACTATACAAATCTATATCTCTATATCTATATATACTTATATAAAAACGAAAGGATCACACTCATCTTCTTCTATACTATAATAAATCTGTAAGAGGTCGCTGTCTGTACATGGAATAAATTTAGGTGAAAACCACTTCTAGAGGTCTTTAATACGATATAGAACCCAAAATAATGGTTTTTAGAAATCTTTTCTGTTTGTCTGTTTGTCTGTTTGTCTGTTTATCTGTTTGTCTGTTTGTCTGTTTGTCTGTTTGTCTGTTTGTCTGTTTGTCTGTGTGTTTGAAAACGCTAATCTCAGAAACGGCTTATCCAATTTGAATATAATTTTCACAGATGTGTTGTGGGAAACTTCACTTAACATTTAGTGTTTATTTTATGTAAATCGGTTTATAAATAAAAAAGTTATGTCAATTTAAAACTACGCAGTATTTATTCTGTGTTCGATAAGTGTTAATAAGATAAGTAACTGCATAGTTGAATTGGTTGAAACTAAACATGTTATGGTCTGTAAAATGTATTCCTTTGTTATGTATTTTTTATTGGTTATGTGTGTACCTATGTTATTTGATACTATACAAATCTATATCTCTATATCTATATATACTTATATAAAAACGAAAGGATCACACTCATCTATTGAATAAACATCGTAGAGCCTAAACTGCTAAAGATACGAATATGATTTTTACAAGGGGTTCTTTTTATGACGTAGTTAAGAATGAATTTTCTGATCCCCCCCCCCCCAATTTAACCCAAATAGGAGATGTAAGTTTGTATGAAAGTCAGTCAACTTTGAGGCCACCTCAATAACATTTAGTATTTTGCTTTGATTTTTATGTTAAAACATAGTTTTAAACCAACTTCCAAAAAGGAGGAGGTTATCAATTCGTCTGTTTTTTTTTTAATTTTTTTTTTAAATTTTATATTTGTTACTCGAATTCTCCGCACTGGGTGAACGGATTTGGATGATTTTTTTTTTCATTTGAAAGGTAGTGCGAGTCATGGGGTTCCATTTATTTTTAGTTCACTTTTGGCAGTGGCATCCATAAGAAAAGCGCATAAGTTTGATATTTGCATTAACGATGTGCGCGATAAATAGATGAATAACTCAATTTCCCGGCAACCGATTTTGATGATTTTTCTTTAATTTGAAAGAATGTACTTCAAGGGTACTCTGATGAGTTTGATACGGTTCTGATCATAGGATCCATTTCTTTGAAGCAAATTAACGAAATTAGCGATACTCGGCCAAACCTAAGCTGTAGGAGTCCAATTGGGTTGAATGTAGAATGAGATTACTAAGCAGATATTTCCTAAAAAAATTGACCTTCAACTCTTCAATCCTGATGATGCAGGGGTACTGCTAGCCTGAACCGTAGAAGTAAGTCAATTTGTTTTTATAGATATATAATAAGATTGTTAAACAAATTCATGGGACAAAAATTTGATCTTCAACTCCTCAACCCTGATGAACCAAGAGTATTTCAAGACTAAACCGTAAAAGTTGGCTATTTGGTACTTACGGTTATGTAATAAAAATACCAAGCAAAGATACACGGTAAAAATTTTGACCTTCAACTCCTCAACCCTGATGATGCAGGGTTACTTCAAGCCTAAGCCATAGGAGATGGCCATTTGGTGCTTTCGGGTTTGTAATAT
The DNA here is from genome assembly GCA_949699795.1 of Spicauda simplicius. Lineage (NCBI taxonomy): Eukaryota > Metazoa > Arthropoda > Insecta > Lepidoptera > Hesperiidae > Spicauda > Spicauda simplicius. Next base: position 177,554 of record OX453060.1, read on the forward strand.
AATTACTAAGCAAAGACACAAAAAGAAAATTTCGACCTTCAACTCCTCACCCCTGATGATGCAGGATACTGCTAGCCTAAACTATACGAGATGGGCATTTGGTGCTTTCAGGTATTTAATATAATTACTAAGCAAAGACACATGATGAAAATTTTGACCTTTAACTCCTCAACCCTGATGATGCAGGGGTACTTCAAGCCTAAGCCATAGAAGTTAGCTATTTAGTGCTCTCAGGTATGTAATATAATTACTAAGCAAAGACACATGATGACAATTTTGACCTTTAACTCCTCAAGACTGATGATGCAGGGTACTGCAAGCCTAAGTCATAGGAGTTAGCCATTTAATGCTTTCGGGTATGTAATATAATTACTAAGCAAAGACACAAGATGAAAATTTCGATCTTCAACTCCTCAAGCCTGATGATGCAGGGTACTGCAAGCCTAAGCCATAGGAGTTAGCCATTTAATGCTTTCGGGTATGTAATATAATTACTAAGCAAAGACACATGATGACAATTTCGACCTTAAGCTCCTCAGCCCTGATGATGCAGGGTACTGCAAACGCAAGCTATAGAAGTTGGCTCGCAAGTGCTTACGTATAAGAAATAAGAATACTAAGCAAAGACACGGGATATTTTTTTTACCTTCAACTCCTCCCTGATGATGCGGGATAGTGCAAGCCTAAATTATAAAAGGTAGTCACATAATGCTTACGGTTGCTTTTAGTATATATTATAAGTTTAATGACAGCTCATTAAACTGAAATGTGATTAATAAATTAAACTTCAATTCATCGACCCTGATAATCTAAGTACACAACCTACTTAAGCCGTATGAGTTTGGTACTTATTGATTACAATACAACCCGTTCCTGAGAGAACATTATGATGAAAAGTGTCACTTTGAATACCTAAATCCTGAAAATGCAGGAGTATTGTCATGTTATTGTTAAGAGTTGGATTTAGCTCTAGCTTTTTAAACAGGATGGGTTAGGTTAGGTTGGAACATCGAAGGGATCTCCACCTTGTCGTGGTGAGGGGGCTCAGTAACCGTGGTTTGGGGCGACGCGGTGAAGCCAAGAGGGATTCCAGGGAGGGGACGCTCCGAGTGGGCTTAGCTGGAGGCCCGCTCCGGATGCATCCGAGGGGGCTGCGGGGGACGGTGTTTTCTGTCCTCCGCAGCCAGGAGGGGTCGCGGGAGGAGAGGTGTCTCGGTGTGTCGTTGCCGTGCAGCCTGTCTTCCGCGACCAATCGGGGGCGCACCGTCAGATGCGTTGGCGGTGGGGCCGCAGAGGAAGAGGAGATGCGGTGTGTCTTTGCCGTCCTCCCTGTCCTCTGCGGCCGTTTGGTGGTTTGCGGCGGAGCCAGGGATCGGATCCGCCGCTGGGTGTGGGAGGTCGGTGCCTTTGCGGGTGTCGGCTTGCCCATGCCCACGGCTCCTGGGTGGCGGTCTCAGGGTAGGTCCGTCGCCCTGTGGATGGGAGCCTTGGAGGTAAGGCGCGCCTTTGTGTTTTCTGGCGCGCCTTCCTGTTGGAGGGAAGCTCCATGCTCCATTTGAGGGGGGGTTGCGGAAGCGACCAGTCACCGGCGGGTTCGCGGATGAATGTGAAAGCGCGCCCGTGTTCACGCCAAACGGTGCGGAGGTGAAAACACAGTGGGGGTTTAGTCGGTAAGAGTCCGGCATAACCCAGCTGCTGCCCCGGGCGGCTGGGTATCCATGAGGATTACCCACTTAAAAAAAAAAAAAGGTTGGAACATGAAAGAAAACATAAAAAATAAGCGAGCAGGGTGCGGCAGTGCCCTGCGAGCGGGTGCGCCCTGTTCGAATGAATTGTAAAAGTGTTTTGATTATGTCTTCTGCTTTACAAAGAACAATGCGGGATTCACGCACAAAATAGCCCGATACACTTCTTAAAAGATCTTATCTTTGGCCACATGAAACAAAATATGAACTTAGAATATATGTCGCTGTTCAGTGATATTCCAATTTTCTAATGATTTACTTCAAGTAGATAAAAGTACTTTGTTATCCGGAAAACTTAAAATCAATCTTTATATCGATACGTCTTCGTTTAAATGTGGAGGAGTTGGTTGAAAAAGTATATCCCGATATAGTCAATACAACCAATAACACTATAAATTGGTTCCAAAAGACGGCTATATACCCACCCACCAACGAACGTGTCGATAAAATAAATGATTTATTTTTTCAAAATTTAGACACAAATTAATATTAAAAGTAGGTTTACCTATAATCTTACTTAGAAATTTGAATCCGCCAAAATTACTTCAAATAGTATTTTCCAATTCAGAAAAGTTCAAATCAATCTTTATAATCGATACGTTTTGGTTCAAATGTGGAGGAGTTTATTGAAAAAAAGTATCCCGATATTGTGAATTAGACCACTAAGAATGTAAATTGGTTTAAAAAAGCGGTTTACGATATTAGAATCCGTCTAATTTAAAATAAAAATACATAGCAATACGTTCCTACCCACAAATACACACTTTAAATTCGTTTTTTCACTCTGTGTTTGACCAGGTACTCCTTGAGCGGCCAAACCGATTTACTTTTAGTTACTACTTTTTATCATAGAATTCCCACGGTGTCGAGATGAAGAAGATGAAGTCGAAACTATTCGAGCAATGTGTGTTGCCAGTGATGACCTACGGCGCCGAAACGTGGTCCTTCACTGTAGGCCTCATTCGGAGACTCAGGGTCGCTCAGCGTGCTATGGAGAGGGTTATGCTCGGAATTTCGCTACGAGACATGATTCGCAACGATGAAATCCGTAGACGAACGAAGCTTACCGACATAGCTCTCAAAATTAGTAGGCTGAAGTGGCAATGGGCCGGCCACATCGCTCGCAGGACCGATAACCGATGGGGAAGGAAGGTCCTCGAGTGGCGACCACGTTTAGGCAAAAGGAGTACAGGTCGCCCCCCTACCAGGTGGACCGATGACCTGAAGAAGACGGCGGGAAACCGTTGGATTCAGAGGGCACAGGACCGGTTGGAGTGGCGCCATTTAGGGGAGGCCTATGTTCAGCAGTGGACATCAAAAGGCTGATGGATGGATGGATGGATGGAAAGCCGCGGGTACAGCTAGTAATAAAATATTTTCTTGACATACAACAGAAAATATTCCGATTATGTAATAAACATTATATCTATTCCAACCAAAAGGGACGCATGGTGAGTTGTAAGTCTCGGCCTCCTATAAAATAATATAAATACCTACGCGTACCACTTCTAAACATGTGATTTTTTATTTGTAAAATTCAAATTATACACATAATGCATATGCTTCTTTTCTATAACGCGGCACATTTCGAAGCAGTGGTTGATAAAGAGTTCTATGATTAATTTTAATGTAAATTTAATCTTTTTACAGAAGGTATGATATTTCATAAGTACCATTAACAAAATAAAACAGTTATACGCTTCATTAGGATTTTACTAGGAGCTCACCTAAAGAGAAGTTTCCATGGACATGACCGCCCATGGACATCGAGGTATGATCACTCATACCTGAGATAAGCCGCACAGGATTTGCTACCTCTGAGGCCTAACTTCGAACGCTTTAGATAAGTATGTTTTTTTTCATATAGTTGTACCTAACAATAAGCCCGACGGGCCACCTCATGGAAAGCAGTCACCGTCGCCTATGGTAATTTGCAACACCAGAGGAGCAACGCCAACGCATCGCCGGCTTTGAAGGAGAGCTCTTTTTACACCTTTCTTGAAGAACCCCATGTCATAACGCTCCGGGGATACCTCAGGAGCAGGCTCATTCCACATCTTGTACGTCCGCGGCAGGAAGGAGCGCGCAATCCGATGTCTCCTTTGTCACACTCTATACTTAACACTACTGTAACTGTTATTAGAAATAGGTGTGTGTGGTCACCTTCGGAGTCGAACCATTCATAATTTTACCACCTTGATAATCTATACCTATTATGTAACTATTTATGAACTTTTAGTAGAGATCTTATTTTTAACTAAGAAATGATCTAAGATATATCAGTCCGTACAAAGAATAACATTATAACGGTCTATTTTTAAATAAATCCACATTCACATCAAAAAACCAGATACATTTAAAACGTCATAAATGAGCAATACAACTCTTCTTATTTTACGACTCGTCGTGAGCTGTCGCTCTGTGTATCATAATGTTCCCGCTCTCCTGGTTTTATGAGTACAGTAACGTACCTCGTAATCATGAAGGCCTAGAGATTAGAAAATTTGTCTTTCAATCAGGAGGGTTCAGGTTCGAATTCAGGCAACTCAGCTTTGTGCATTTAAAAATGTAGCACCACTAGCTTAAGCCGCAAAGGAAAACACGCAGAGAAAATGTATTCTTGTGAGAGTTGTTTAAAGATTACTTAAAAGTATATAAAGTCTACCAACCTCCACATGGTCAGAGCAGTGTACTAAACTCCGCTCATTCTTAGAGGAGACCAGAGTTGACAATGTGAGGGTAATGAGTGTATACTTATTCTGTGAACGACTTACAGAAATACCGGAAACATACTATCATAAATATATAATAACTTTGTCTTTATTGGTTTGATTTGAGTACTCAGCATATCGGGGAAATCCAATATGTATTTAAAAGTAAGAATAAATATGGATACTTTGAATACTGTCTATATGACCTACTAGCTGTCATCTCCTATGTAGGCTTCTTAGGAAATTCACTATGAGAATATTTTGAAAGCCCATCTATCTTGAATAATGTTTTAAATGCAATATCTAATGCTTCTAAATTCATTGGTTTAAGTTACCTACTGTTGTTTGTCAATCAATCAGTCAGAAATTAGGTAGGTACCTACAATTTATTAACTATATTATTGGCCAATTAGATTTAAATATATAGACACAGTGTCAGTGTGCTAATAATATATTACTTAGAGCGAATTGACTCTAATATAATATACACAGAGAATTGAAATTACCAACTCCTTTATTTGTATAGTAATTCTGTATTGAAATTTTGTATTGATATTCTATAATGACTGCAGATAAAATCAACTTTACAATACTTGCATTTTCTAATACAGGAGCTACTTACAAGTTAAAGTTGCACTAAACAATAAATTAATAGATAATACATATTTATATGTTTCCTTGACAATTTGTCCGCTCGGAGCGCAGAGTAATTAGTGCACTCAGACGAACACTAATTTATAGCTCAAACTGTACGCTCTACAATCAATGCAGCTGATTAGTCCAATAAATTCATTTGATACATAAACTTACAAGTCAATTTCTTGAAACCGTAAACCGTGAAATGCGTTTGTTACATTATTTATAACTTTACAATATCTGCACTAAATAGGACGATTGTAGTGGGTAAGGCCGATCACGGCTGAGTTATTACCTTTGTGGACTAAGCTAGATCATTTTACGTTAATGTGATAAACCCTAATAGGACACAACAACAATACCACGAACTTAATACAATTTTTTTAACAGGAATTAATTCGATAAGTACAAAGTAAAATGAAAAAAATACCATTTATTTAATAATAGTGTCATAATTATGTGTAGATTAAAACGACAAGTGAAAATATTTCACAGTTATTCTCCTATTGTCATTTAGCCACTGCGAGTCAGATAAATGTGACTGAACTGACCGTATGTTCAGTTCAACTACAACTTGTGAGGACGACCTGGAGAGAACTGCAACGTCATGAAATTATGTGGAGTAATTAAACTGTAATCGTTGTTAAACAAAACATAACGTCATAATTAAACTGTCATAATAATATTTGAGTTATGAGCCTTTTAAGTAGCATACTTTTGGTTTCAATGCAGTTTTAATGCATGTTTTTGTTGGTAATAAAAACCTGTGTTACAATCCGAATCTGTTAACGCAGTTGTATTAATTCTATTATTTTAACATCAGGTATAATAATAATTAATCCATGTTCAATGATAAATTTTGGCACTTTTTTGTAACAGAACTGTAAAAAATGATTGTATTTTAACGTGCATGATAAAAGGTAGTATTTAGTTGTTGACTTTATATGTCTCGTTCCTATACCTCATTGTTGAGTTAAATAGCGAAGGAGATTGATGAGAAACATCCTCGTCCTAGGATCTCAAGAGCAGCCTCCAACTTTTTGTAAACATATAAAAGCGATAAAGAATTTTAATCTCCAAAAATAGTGTCTGTACGTAGGTAGCTGTCATAGGCAGTGCATTCCCGGTCGTAAAGTGCGACGGCCAGCTGTCGCGGGAGATAAGGCGATCCGCGAGCGACGGCGGCCGGCGGACGGACGGGCCGGCTTCATTAGCCGCCTTCATATATTATACGTACGCGTATCGACTAAATTGTCTCGTCGATAAGTGGGCGTGCGGCGGTTCGACAGCGTGCCACTAGTCGCGTCTGTCGTGCTGTCCGCTTCCAACTCTCTCTCCTGCACTTTTAAACTTACTGTCGTCTGAGCGTATTTGTAGATACGACCCTTTAAGATGGTCGATATCAATTAAGCGTGGAGATACAACTGCGTAAATCGACATCGCGTTCCTTGAAGTTTCTGTCTTACTTGAGCAGAGCAGAGTTGGTATTGCGTTGCATAGGGTCTGGCGGTTGCGTCGTTCCCGCCGGGCGCGGTGGTACGCGAAGGGCTAATGTGTAACCGTTGTCGCGGCGAGCGCACTAATGTGCCCGGCGCCGGCGCCCGCCTAAAACAAAAATCTACAACATTCCTGCGTTTAGGCGAGCCTTTATTCCTTTTTTATCGGATCATGAAATAGTAGAATAGGTACAAAGCAGCCGCGCAGAGCTTCTTATCGACTGCCCATTCAATTTATTAAACTACACCATTACCTACGTCCAACATGAAATATCCAAAACCCTGACATCGGACTGGGACAGAATTAGAATGTTCCTGTTCTACATTATAATATACATCACCAAAAAGATTTATTTGAAATATCATTTCAGGGCAATATAAAATACCTCAAATTTTATTATGTTACGGCAAGACAGTGTTCATATTTTTTGTATTTGGGAACGATAATGCCCTATGAGGCATTATACAGGCTTTGCTCTTCATGGGCCGAGCAGCACCGTCTACATATGTCACGTGATATGCAAAACCACAAGCGAAATCACGTAGATTCGTTGGGAACATTAAAATAGTTCTTGTATTGTGATTTGTTATTGTGAATCATTCATGTCAAATCTCGGTGCTACGAAAATTAGAACCATTTTAACAGAAAAAAAAAATACTTAACTAAAAATTGATTTAAGTAGATTAAATTTGTGTAAATAAATTATAAAACACATGATTATCGTAACATGATATAATGTAAAAAATTTTTTTTTTTGTCATAGTCTTCAACACCTAGATTCTAAAATGTGAAGACTTTAAATTGCTAGAAATATGATTGCGTAGATATTACCTATTGAGTTGTAAGACGTGATACTAAAATTAATCAATATAACTTATAATCAGACGTGTTTATGTCTAATCCTGTATATAAATAAATAGCAATTCGGCCAACAATCCAGCAAATAGCTGTGCGTTAAGTGTAGTTTCGCGTCGTGTCGGAGGCCGCGCGGCCGCCAGTCAGCCAGCCAGCCACGGCCGCGCGCGACACCCCCTTATCGCTCTGATAATTCAAGGCAGACAGAGTCGCGGAGAGCTAGCGTACCAATAAATCCTAAACTTGAGCCACGTCGCGAGAACTCCTAGCATAATAAATAGCTAAGCGAAAACAAACATTAGCGGAATTGATTCACAATTATAATCAAGTTTATGTATGTAGTTGAAAAATGGACAGCCGTCTTAATAAATCTTATAGAAACCTATTTGCAAGATCGGAAGTTAACGTCTTTGAAATGCGATTTATAATTTATGAGACACATTTAGCCGCAACTCCATCCGTCGTTACACATATTAGGTAAGCACCTAGCACTATCTGCTAGTTTAGAAATTAATTTGATAATTATGGGTCAACACACAGCGTCCTCTTTAGGAAGATTCAGAACCTTAGAGGAAGCGTCAAAAAATCTCATTTTGTTTGATACAGTATTAACAACCTTTTTAAGGGTGGTAGAACCAGTGTAGTTCGACCGGGGAAGTACCACCGCCACAACTATTTCTAGTATGACGCCTTATTCTCGTTTTGTTGGAACGGTGTAGTTGCCGGTACACTTTTATATAAGACAACCATCATAGTACTCAGGAGTGCTACTTCAAACAGATGAAAAAACCTACAATTATATTGTTTTAAACTTTGTTTGCAACTCCCGAGGACTAAGATGGTCGCCTCATATAAAACTATGCGCAAGCACATGTTTCATGTTTTCAATCTCAGATATGAAGATTGTAACCATGTGGTCATCAGATCATGGAGGATGACTACTTACCATCAGATTGACTGAATACTTGTTTGGCATATATTTTTTTCTTTTTTTTTTAATTATTGAACCTGGCGATAAAGCAGAAAGACTACCGGATGGAAAGTTATCACCGTCGCCTATGGACATTCGCATCACCAGAGGAATTGCCTGCCTTAAAGCCGGAGAGCTCTTTTCACACCTTTTTTGAAGACCCCCATGCCCCATGTCATAACTTACGGGGAATACCTCCGAAGGAAGCTCGTTCAACATATTGCACGTCCGTTGCAAGAACGAGCGTGCAAACCGAATCGTGGATTAAAGCAATCAAATGAAGCAAAACGGTTTCAGATCGGCCGTATCCTATAGCGGGGGTCAGAAACTAATAGCCGAGATTAATTAAAAAAAAACCGAATCGTGGAAGACAGCCACGGTTCGGTCCAGTGCAGTTGATGTGGATGGAACTTCATCCTTCGGCAATTATACCAATTCGACACGTCTTGGGTCAGTCCACGTGGACAGCAATACATTTGTAATCCACCTTAGGGACCGTTACCGTTTAACTTACAAAAACTATTTATCGTTGAGTGGGCTATTTTACTCGTTTTGCTGTTATCATTTATATTATTAATTATGAATAAGTGAACCGACAACTCCCAATCCCTGTTTATGCTAACTCACTGCATGGAGGAATGAAAATTTGACAGATATAAATTTAATGTAGAGAAGCGTGGAAAGATAATATTAACGCATAATAAGTGTTATAAATATATGTAATAAAGAAAACATTATTAACATTGCCAGATGGTAATGATGTTATTGTAGTTTAAGCAACGTAGTCAATTTAACTTTATGTTACCAATAATGAGTATTCTTTAAATTACTCGAAACTTAATGCAACACAAAAATGCGACTAGTAGTTAAACACAGTAGTAGTTAAAAACAATTATATAATTATGTGTTTTATCACAAATATTCTTCTTAATAAATGGTATTAAATTTGCGAAATATTCACGATGCACTTCGCTGATCACTGCAGAGAGCAACAAGTACAAATAAAATTACAATTCAAATACAAACACAATTTACAAAACCACTACCTACATGCGTATCTACAAGCTAACTACAAAATAACAAATATATACAACAGCAGAAACGGCTAGATTCACCCAAGAGACAATATCTACCATACGTGGAATCATACGTAAAGGTCTAGATGCCTAAAAACTTCTATCGCTCTACCATAAATCAAAGTATGCAAAAGATAAATTGTGGCCACTTTTTCTACCTTATTCATCGATATAGAAATACACACTATATCGACGAGCTAATTGCAGCTTTGATACCAAAAAAAGTAAAACAAATCCTAGAGTTTATTCAGTATCCCTTCAGTGGTAAAGTGTTTTTGTTGATGGTCACCGAACCTGTCGAGCACAGCCAGCGGCCGGGACCAGCCGCCGTAACATTATCACCGCGACCATTCGCATCGCGCTCCGCGGATCAATTTCATAATCTGCTCCTTACGAACTGGTTGCATCGTTTACGAGAAAACTCAGGCGAGTTGAATAACAAACATCTAAAATGTCTCTACAACTTAATAATACTAATAATACTAAAGCGATTAAGTATTTTCAATAATACTAATTAAAAATACTTAATCGCTGTAATAATTATTTTCATTCATAGAAATAAATGACAATAACATAATAATAAATATAATGCTGACTTATTGTCAATGTGTAGCTTAGGTATTGGTGGGTTATGTCTCGTGTAGCCGGGGAGTAGATCGTAATTTACCGTAGGTCTAGCTACGGTATCCCCTGCCTGTCGTAACAGGTGACTGAATGGCTTCTGGGATTGCGGGCGGTTACTCGGCGAGTAGGAGCAACCACTCAGTCAACAACCCTGGAAAAGACGTCAGCATGTGTAGTTGCATGTTATCGTACACCGGAAGGTGCATGTGGATAGTAACGCGTGCCCCAAAATATGAGCCTGTAAGAGGCGCCGCGCTGGGGGCCACTGGTACGTTGCAAAAACACATTTCAGAACTCTTGTAAAGAGAAATGTTCTACAATAAATTATAAATAGCTTACTTAGAGGAAAAAACAATATTAATCGTTCGACAGCACGATTGAAGATAATATTTTGATCCATGTATGAATCCACTTTAAACATATTATATTGAAAAAAATGTGAGTGAGTCGGTTTACTAAATAATTAATCTTAATTTGATAAATTCTGTAAATATAGCTTCTCGCTGTCCTTGCGTTGGTGCAGCAAGCCCGTTGAAGCCCAGACGGAAATAAAATAATGACGTGTGGTTAGGTACGTTTGCTTGAATGGATGCAGGGAGGAGAGGCTTAAGATAACGCTTTATCAATAAGTCCTCTTCTTATAAATATGTCATGTCTTTTTGTGCAGGTCTGTGTGTCGGAGGAGGTATAGCCTAAATAATAATTAACCCATATTGACTTATCTTTCCTCTTCACAAAACACAATGTACTTTTATACATATACAGAATTGTTACCAGAGTTACGACCAGTTGTGTTTATTACAGCGCCCTTTAATGAAACCTGTATTGGCCCAATTCTAAAATTAAATATTTATTTTACTATCTATAATACATACGTACCTCTATATCTTCGATGCCTACCGTTTTATAATCCAATTCAAAATTACGAAATATTTGAGATTTAAATAATCCTTTATAATATTTGTAGTTAAATTTTCGGTTTTATTCTTATGATCTTTTATAAAAGGTGGTGTATGTACCTAATACCGACAATGACCATACCTCAGCTACTCGTATTTAATATTTGTCATTGTTTTACTCGACTGCGTCAAAAGGAGGGTAATGTTTTTCGAGCATTTTTTTTTCTTTTTTTTAGGCTTAAACCTTTTTTTGTTATCGAGAGGGAAACGACTTTTTGCGCTACTTAAACCTAATGACAAGGCAGATGGGCTACCTGATGGAAAGTAGTCATAATCGCCTATGGACATTTGCAACACCAGCCAGCATCGCCAGCTTTAAAGCGGAGCTCTTTTCGCACCTTTTTTGAAGAGCCCCATGTCATAACGCCCCGGGAATACCTCAGGAGGAAGCTCGTCACACATCTTGTACGCCACGGGTCCAGTTGATGTGTATGGAATTTCATCCTAAGATGAATCGTGCGGTGGAAGAAAGGTGATGTAGGCACCAGGTCAAAAGGTTCCATCAAAAACTAACCATTGTATCTATGTATTTTAAAATGAGTTCATTATTTGATCGAAGACAGATGTTGGACATAGTATTTCTGTACAAACTAGCAAATGGTTTTCTCGATAGCCCAAACTTACTGAGCCTTTTAAATTATTCCATTCCTCCAAGATTACCCAGAGCTTTAAAATTTAAACTTTTCACTGAGTACTCGTGTAAATCAAATCTCGGACAGCATGCGCCTATCAATAGAATTGTTAGAAAATACAACAATATCTCAAGATCCTCAAACTTGGACATCTTTTCCACTAGCATCCATAAACTCAAATCACTACTCAACAACAAATCACTATAATTGTAACACTACAGTTTAATTTAATTACTTATGTTTTTGACCTTTTTTACGACAGTTACTTGGCATTCTATTTTCCATGACCTATGGTTCTTTACGTTCTCATAGTTTGTTTGTTTCTAATTTTGAAAAAATTAAACCATATGGGTGGGAAAGTAGACATCTAAATTTGTTTGTTATTTAAGCTACTTTACTTTAGACAACTTGAAGTCCTTCCTCTTCTTTCTATGTTAAAATATGTATATTAGTTATTAATTATTATGTTTCTACAACTAGCATGAAGTCTACGCCTATAATTGTAATGGCATTAGGCTAGCGCTTTATGTACTTTCTGTTTTTGCGAAATGTATTAATGTGCATTATGTTGACGTTCAATAAAATAAATAAATAAAATAAGATAGATAGAAGATATATATATATATATATATATATATATATATATATATATATATATATATATATCTTATATATATATATATATATATATATCTTCTATCTATCTTCTTCTTCTATCTATTCTTCTTCTATCTTCTATCTTCTATACTATAATATATCTGTAAGAGGTCGCTATCTGTACATGGAATAAATTTAGGTGAAAACCATTTCTAGAGGTCTTTATTACGATATAGAACCCATAATAATGGTTTTTAGAAATCTTTTCTGTTTGTCTGTTTGTCTGTGTGTTTAAAAACGCTAATCTCAGAAACGGCTTTTCCAATTTGAATATAATTTTCACCGATGTGTTGTGGAAAACTTCACTTAACATTTAGTGTTTATTTTATGTAAATCGATTTATAAATAAAAAAGTTATGTCAATTTAAAACTACGCAGTATTTATTCTGTGTTCGATAAGTGTTAATAAGATAAGTAACTGCATAGTTGAATTGGTTGAAACTAAACATGTTATGGTCTGTAAAATGTATTCCTTTGTTATGTATTTTTTATTGGTTATGTTACTTGATACTATACAAATCTATATCTCTATATCTATATATAATTATATAAAAACGAAAGGATGCTCTCTCACTCATCTATTGAATAAACATCGCAGAGCCTAAACTGCTAAAGATACGAATATGATTTTTACTAGGGGTTCCTTTTATGGCGTAGACGTCAGTTATGAATGAATTTTCTGACCCCCCCCCCCCCCAATTTAACCCAAATAGGAGATGTAAGTTTCTATGAAAGTCAATTTTGAGGCCACCTCAATAAAATTTAGTATTTCGCTTTGATTTTTATGCTAAAACAAATAGCTATAGAAACTTTAAACCTTATTACTGCTTAAACTTGTTAAGTTATGCATTGTGCAAATAAAGCACATGACAGGTGTGTGCACTCCACGCGAAAACCAAATATATGGTTGTACGAACAGATAAACAAGTCGTTGTTAACGTATGTTTATTTGTACAGATAAATGTAGTTTCGTAATTTTAATGTATGTAACCTTTCGCGCGCCATGTGTTTTATCGTAGAGCCTGAGTTTCGGCTTTCTTTATAGCTATCTGATGTTAACACCTGACATCGGGAGTTCATGAACTGTTTGAAGCCTCCTTCTATAGTTTTTTTTAAGTCAAATCGAATGATTGCAGATATCAGATGATTTATATTGCTAATAGGAAACAAACTCTACAATAGAACTGACTTTTTGCTGAGACGGGTCACAGGCGTTGCCACCCCTGAGAAATGAATTGGGGTATCATATGCATATATTTTTTCACTATGTTCAAAACACAGTTGCATTTAAAGTTGTAAAAATGTATGAATGGATAGCAATAAAGCAGTTGCAGTTAAATCCCGAAATGTACTCGTTTAAATTCTACTTCTCAATCAATGTTCTTAATCCATCTGAGTCGTTACTCTAATGTATATAACTCTGCAAAAATCGAAAGAATTGAATAATTTTAAGCGTAAGTATTAATAATTATAATTTTGTAATTGTAAGCTATGCGAAATAGCAGAGTGATGCATCAGTCCAAATCAGATACGTTGTTACACCTGAAGATTATATTTATGGTACATCTCAGACTAGTGTAGCGTCATGCACGCACTACATCGTTATTTGCACTATGTAGGAGAATGTGTTGCGTACGACCTCACAAAGTGTTAATGGTATAATCTATACTACCTGCGTATTTACTTTTTAACTGGGCAATTAGTGCTTTTCTTTATGAAGTAAAGGTGGAAAAAAGTACTGATCGTTTATTTTAGTAAAATAAAAAAATACGGCTAAAAGTATTCGTTAGGTCATTTCTTTGTTTGAACAAATAACTAATGGTCATGTCGAGTAATATTACCAACTAATTGGCCATATATTTTTACATAAAAGCGTTTTTTCAGAATGATAGATAGTTAGCGGGAAAGGTAAAAGTTAACATTAATTGTAAAGTGTTAGGTACAAGTTATAATAACAATTTCGGCTGTAGATATTTATAGTAAGAGACAAGGACAAGGACTCGGCCTATGAAAACTATATTTTTCCGTAAATCTTCTTTTTCTATATTAATGCGTGAAGCAAAAACTTGTGGTGCATTTTTAAGTAACATGTCGCGGACGGATTGGAATGAAATTTTGCACGGTTATAGTGGAAGTAGAGAAGGAGTGCAGAATGTTAATATTTTTTTTTCAAATAATGCATATAGCAAACATAAAATCAATTAAATAAATTACATACACTACCGTGCATTTGTCACGAACAAATACATAATAAACGAAATAGAACATTCAAGTCTTACTATGAAAAAACAAAACGTCAAAAACGTCTGATGTCATTGTCAAAAACCGCTATTGCTTTAAATGCGGCTTAGATAATTAAACCTCTTTTTATATTTAATGGGCACGTTCAAAATTACTGAAAATTATTACATTTATTTGAATTTGAGAAATATTCATACTACTTTGGACAATATGAAGTTTAGTTTTATTAACTTAAATTACTGTTGAATTTCAACCGATGCCGGGTGACTAGTTTACCTAATTAAATACTCAAACTTAGTCCACTTATTCCTGGATGTAAAAGAAATGTACCTACGTTTCAACGTTATCAAGTATAACAAACTAATAAAGCTAGCAATACACAGATGTTAGACCGGCACCTAAATGAGGCAAATTATATCATTAAGATATCCGCGAGGCGACCTTGGCTCTCCATTCCTATCAGATACAATTCGCCACAACAGATACATCTAATTAATATCCATGTTTCCAATTATCTACACGCCGTTATTGTCACACTGTAATATGAATAAATACATATAAATAACATAGAAATAGGCTCGTTTTAGATTTTTTTGTTACGTCCTCCTAATTTGCCATAATTCGCATATTAAATAAAGATATTGAACTCTCATCAACCCATTATTGGCCCACTGCTGGGCACGGGTCTCCTCTCAGAATGAGAGAGGTTAGGCCATAGTCCACCGCGCTGGCCAAGTGCGGATTGGAGGACTATTTATGGACAAGATTTTGAACATTATTATTAATCCTATATAACAATTTTGTTCCGCATCGAAACTGTTATACTCATATCAGTGTTCACATTTGTCGTGAAATGAAATAAAATGAAATGACATGACTTTATTTTGTGTAGGCCTACGGGGGGCACTTACAAATTGTCAGTTACATTTTTTCTTACACTACCACCGGATCGGAATACGACCTCAACTGAGAAGATCCGGCAAGAAACTTAGCGGGTTTGTCTTTTTTCTTATTAATATACATATATTTTTTAATATAATTACATCTTGTTTTTACATGGTAATGAAAGTTAGCTCCAGTATCTTAATTAAGTGAGAAAAAATAGACTAAATATATTTTATGTGTATTGTTAGAAGATACATTTTACGTACAATTATAAAGGTCAATTGCATCAAAAAGAAGAAGATGTCTATAATAATTATACATTTTTTAATATAAAAATTTAAGTAACATTGAAAAACAATGATGACTACAGGGTTCCGTCTCGTATAAAGATGGAAACGAAGAAAGAAAACTATTTTAATTAAATGTGGAGCACATAACAGAGTAGATAACAATTGATGTTGATCAATGACTAATGTAGATTAAAAAGTGTTACTGTTATTTTTAAAGTTTTCGTTTGAGACATGCAGCGCGGAGTTCAACAACTTATTTTGACAAATAAGGATATGAAATGAAATATCGTCAAGTAAAAAGGATCTTGTCGTGCGCAGGAAAAACAATTTGAGACAGGTATATTAGTGAACTGAAAGATAAATTCTTTAACTCAGTTTTCAGTTTATTTGTCGTGCGGTCTCGATCCACTCGAAAATGACTTAGGGGTTACAGATATTTGTACCTTTGTGTCAACGCCTAGTCGTCAACCCTATTATTAAATTATTGTCCTACTGCACGGGACACCAAGTCCCGTGCAGTAGACTTCACATACCTATGATATTTTTTTCTTATAGAACTCTCAACTGTGTTTGACTCTCTCACAATAATTTTCCTTCATCGTTAGGTAATGATAATTATTTTTTTATACGCATATAGATTTAAAAATCACGTGTCCGAAATTCGAACTTCGGACCCTCAATTGAGAAGCTGAGATTCCACCATTAGACTATCACTGCTCAATATCTCTCTCCCTGCTTAGTTATTCATTTAGAAGGTCATTAGTTCTCGCAATCATTCGCGGTCACTATGGTGACTTTTTTTTTTTTTAACAATCCATGTCCACCAAAGACTACTTTACTAAAAAATACGATTAGGCAATTAATATTCGCTGATTTATTTCATCTGAAAATGGTAAATAGTTATTACTAACTTTAGTATTATTCACTTTCTGAATTTTATTACCAATATATATAAATAAATTTTAAATACCAATTAAGTAAAGAATCAGTGTTAGTTTTACAACTAAAGGTAATAAAGACAAGTAGCGGTGCAATTAGATGTTAATGTGGAGCGCGTTCGACAAGCGATCCCGTGTGCGACGGACGTAACGCGCGATACCGATAGCAGATAACACGATAACGAGATACCCACACCAGTTTATTAAGGAACCCGAGTAGCAAATGTATTGTTATTCATTGAATAACATGTGAATTCGCATGCGCATTCCAATAGTAATGAAATAAATGCACATGTAAACCACTTGATGGTAAACGAAACAGCTATCCATTGGAAACTGAGTTCAGCCTCCCAATAATGGAATTCCATTTGGACTGTGGTTGTTGTGGCACTAAAGAACTATGCTGACGGTTTTTCGTAATGAAATAGCAAAATTAACTATTTTAGTGTAATCCTCACATACCATAGATGACTGTTTTTTTATAGTTGGACCTAATACAGACAAGCCACCTGATGAAAAACAGTCACCGTCGCCAATTGGCATTTGCAACACAAAAGTCGCCAATGCATCGCCGGCTTATAAGGAGAGTTTTTCTTACACCTTTCTTAAAGAACCCCGCTTGATCTTATTACGGTATATGAAGAAGTACTTACCTATAGTGAAAACCAGATAAGACACTTCTGTAAACCTGAAATAGAGTAGACGCCTTGCTTTCCACAAGGTTAAGTTGGAACATGCTTTTATAATACGGAAGCAAACGATGCATGCAGTTCAACTGACAGTATATGGCCGCTCATCCTCACGGCATACTCTATTTCAGGTAGTCGCAATTCGCACTTGGCCAGCGCGGTGGACTATGGCTTAAAACTCTCTCATTCTGAGAGAAGACCCGTGCCCAGCAGTGGGATAATGATGGGTTGCCGACATATGGCCACTGCCGCCCATGCACATCTGTAATCAACTGCAGGTAAGATCAGTCTTACATGAGGTTATCATCTCTCTCTCATCAACCCATTAATGTCCCACTGCTGGGCACGGGTCTTCTCTCAGAATGAGAGAATTTAGGCCATAATCCACCGCGCTGGCCAAGTGTGAATTGGTGGACGTCACACACCTCCGAGAACTTTTTATTTTTAAGACCTCTGGGGTGTGTAGGTTTCCTCACGATGTTGTCCTTCACCGTGATAATTAATTTCTAATACGTACATAAATCAGTGGTGCATGCCTGGGCTTGAACCTCAGACCTCCCGACCGGGCGGGCAAGTTTCGACCATTAGGCTATCACTGCTCTCTAGGTTTTCATACTTCATACTAATATTATAAAGGCGAAAGTTTGTTGTTAATTACTTCTTCACGTGTAAACGGCTGGAGCAATTTTCATAAAATTTGGTAGGAAGTTAGCTGATACTCTGGATTAACATATAGGCTACTAGGCTAGGCTATTTTTATTGGGGGGGAAAATTTTATTCCCACGGGATAATCGAACGTTAACGCGGGCGAAGCAGCGGGGTTCAACTAGTCTATAGATAATTTGCAACCCCTGAGGTTAAGTTGGACCGCAGCGGATAAGATTGTTTCCCTTACACGTGTCCCTTCAGACTAGAACACAGCTTAACACTGATCTTATTAAGCATAAATACATAGGTGTGGCAGTAGTGTTTTCGAAGTTGGATTTCGATTGAGCCTAGTTTCAACATATAACATCTTCAAAGGTTAAGCAATTTCCAAGAAAATAGGCTTGTTAATGATACTATCGCTCTAGAACCAAGGCTTCATCAACCATCTTGACTATTTCTTTATTGGTTCCGACTAAGTTCAATGTTTACCTTAATTAATGTTTGTTGCAGTTGGATTAATTATCAAAAGGCTTTTTTTTATAAAAATACACAAACCCCCCCCCCCTCCATCTCACGTAGTATTGCGTGAGATTTAGATGATCTTATGTGTCAATGAAGGTATATAATGAGTTGTTATCCATAAATCCCACTTACCCACAGCAGGTTACCCATATTTCATCGTTATATTCAAAGTGTAGTACATATTTCAAAAACCTTTTGTTTCAATCCATTTTATAAATAGTTCCTCCACGTTGTCCAATCTTTTGGTATACTAATAATTTAATATATTAACTCTCCCTGTTCAATTAAGGCGGACACCGCCACACCTCTGGCATCTGTGATCGGCATTTGATAGGGCTCCTGTTCTGCTTGGGGTGGTGAATTATACAGTGCAGCTGCAGTCCGCTTGCTAATACTTAATATGACATAAAAAAGTTATAAAAAGTAGATAAAAATAGCATTTTTAAATAATAATTGAATCAACGTTTGCTTTTTTTTATGATTTATCGTACAAGACGGCGAAATTTAAAGAGCGAAATTTTTAGTTTAATGCTTGGTGCGTAGACTTTGATGAAAGGAATACAAGGTTCCATTACACGTTAAGTTATGAGGATAGGAGCATGTTCATCATACTTTGTGTTTCTCCATAAGCCATATTCGTAATTAATGTTTCGTAACCAGCCGTTCTACGCTGAGGTCGGCTGAAGACAGAAACATTTTTAAAATTTTTAAGTGTTCACATGTTATCAAATGATCTCAAATTCATCGGTCTTTATTACTATGCACTTTTTACATATAAGGGGATTTTTCACGCTTCGGAGAGCATAATGTATATCATTTGCTACAACAATATGTTCATTATTCATTCTCAGTAGTTATTAATGACCTTAGAGCAATAATGTAAACCTACCTATTATACACTACCATAGTCTGTTCAAAAGGTTGCGATTTTCAGTCTTAAGACATGAAGGATTCAATTAGAGTTAGCTACAGACATAGGTAGTCGTAAGAAACTTTGAAGCTTAAACCAAACAAGTTTTAAGAATTATGTACATAATTCAATACAATCGTTAATTTGTAAAATATGGCATGCTTGTTTTATAACCAAAGTATATTCTTTAATTCTAATTTCTATGTATTTTTATCTACGTCTCCATAAAGTTTTGTCGGAATAGATATATTCATTTTGAAACGATTTTAAAATTAAGCTCATAGAAATTAGTTCTCTATTTGTGAGACAAATTCAGGATTATTAACTTAAATTTAGCAATTATTTCTGATCATGTTATTTTAATGATGACAAGCGAATATGCTAGTCTTTACTACTATAAATTAAAATACAAATGAGCAATAGACACAGGCTGGGGAGGATTTCACAACTATCGCCACGTTTGTATTGACAGCTCGCCTGCATTATCTGCATCCAGTCAATAAGCTGTGATAACATTAACCATTTAACATCGCGGTGACATCTACAGTGTGGGATCACGAGCTTCCACGTCGTTTGCGTAAATCAACCAGATAGCCTTTGCAGATGACGCGTTGCATCACCTGAAGACGAAGGAATTAACAGCTAATTCCTGGGCATAATTAGAAAGCCTTCTGTCTATTATATGCTAATCATTTTCATTTGAGGCGTCCACGTTAGTCCTCAAGAGTAGCACTTGTAATTGGCTTTAGATAGATCCCCTGTTATATATGAAATTGTTCTTAGATTTCCTTGGGCGGTAGTGACAACCTACAATAAGGCGTGTATGCTTAGATTTCTCATTTTTTTAATAAAAATTACGAAAATAAACAACATAGCTAAGTAGGTGTGACAGATATGGTATGAAAGATTGTTCGGTTTATGTACTCTTAAATACACTATATTCAGTACATGTTTGTACGTATTTTCTTATAGGAAATTAAAATACATGAATGAAACGGCACGCAACTGAGCGCTAAATATTAATAAATTGTCAAATACCTACTCGCAGGGGTCGGCGCCATGTTGGCCGCGGCCGCGCGCTCCGCCCACTAATCATTGATTTTATCCAAGAAAATATTATTTCTTCCTACGAAGCAACATTGCAGTGTATTTTGCTTTTGAAAATATTCAGTTTCAGTATTCAATATCTGGCTCTTTAATAATTAGTATCTATGTATTTCAATATTGTTATAATTTTCTTAAGAGTGCCGACTGCTCTACACGACATTTTATAGTAATTATACCTGATTGAGATAAGGCAAGATACCTAAAAGATGAGGTAGAGAGGAACTAGATGGAAAGTATAATAGTTACCATCGACTAAAGATATTTGCAATACCAAAGAAATCGTCGATGCATCGCTGTTTCTAAACAAAAACTCTTTTTACACTTTTCTAGGACATGTCGTAGTGCTCCGGGATTATCTTGAAATGAAGTATATTATCTACACATTGTTCGATTGTGGCAGAAAATCTCATGTCAAAGAAAAAAAACCGCCATGAATCGAGTATATGTGGATGAGACCATATCTTTCAAACTTCAAGTTTCGAAATTTTTAAGTGATGCAAAGCAGGCAGAATGATGTAGACAAATTGTCAAAACTATTAAAAATACTTAGCATTTCAAAAATTCTTATTAGGTGTAGGTAAAGCAAAGCAATGCAACTGATACGGATTAGTTATTAACAATAATAAATCTACTTTAACTTTCAAAAATTTCGAAATAGGAAGTGATTCTATGTACCACCGTAGGCATGTAGGTACCTACTCGTATTTTACTTTATGAAAGTTAACTAATCCACGATTCCCCTATCAATTAAGATGATTCAAATGGTATTTAATGCAGTTAGTTTCAGAAGCGATCACGTTTCATACAAATTGGAAAAAATCTGCAGTTTCCGGGTAAACTGGGTAAAAGTGATTATTTTTATTTTTATAACTCTACTATTAAATTTAAGTAGCAAACGATCATTCAGTCTACTTGCGTTCACTGCCGCCCATGGACATCTGTAAACTGATTCACAAAGAACAGGGATTCTATCTGAAGTTAACTATAGACAACTTTTTAATAATTAACGGGTACTCACGATATGCGGTTTGTGAATTCTTTTAGAATCCTTTTTGCCGATATTTAATACTAGTCTAAAATCATATAATTATAGATAAGTTGCTACTCCCGAAGTAGATGGTCGCCTGTAACAAAGAAGGTAGGTAGTAGGTAATCGTCATTTTTGTTACATTCAGTTTTTTGCGGAGATTTACTAGAAGTCGGTCAAAACTTAACAAAACATGCACTATTTGCACTAGATTAGACGATCATTGTTAACTGCAGTAAAATAAGTAAAAAATTAAATGCAACATTTACATTTCAATGAATAACCTTTTATTTTAATTATCTTTTTCCATAAACACACTGAAAAACATGAATTATTATTCGTCAAATAAGAATTATTTGCGATTTTCTTGGCTAAAAAGCAAGTACCCAACCCAAACAAAAAACTATAACAAGCCTTACCTTACACGATTTTTACTCAAAAATAACTTTTTAACGACATTTTGATGGCGAAATTGTATTTGAAATTAAGCTATAGGAATACTATTGAGAAAATATTCGATGATTTTTGCCTTTAACCACATTGACGGAGGCCCATGGCCAATAATGGGCATATCGCTTTTTCATCGTGTTTAGGTATTTAATAGATCGCATGTTGTTACACTTCATATAAACAAGTTTATCTGAAATCCATCACAAATACGTTGCTACTCCCGAAGTCTACGATGGTTAAGTGTCTAGTCTACGATATATGTCCCGCAACCACCTTTTTCGCAACCATCTTCTAACGAAACGTAAGGACTGCTTCTTGCTGGAAATATGTGTAGCGGTGGTACTAAACGATTGAACTACACTGGTTCTATCACCTCATTAAAAGGGTGATGTTGAGACTTTTAAAGAAACGTTTTTATCTCAATACTACCATTTTGCAAATATGTAGGTAGGTACTGCATTTCTATTACGACGTCGGTATTTTCTGTTAATGTGTGAACAGCAATTCCACTATGAAATTGCTGTTTTTACGTATTTTTTTACTTCTAACTAGGTGCATTTCAGATTTTGATAGAAGACTAGTGAGCTAATAGTTTTTAAGTCATTCGATTCTCGGCTATGAAAATATAATAGATTTATTTAAAACATAGTTATATACGTATATTTAATTTTTATATAGTTGACCACTGTATGTGATTTACTTATTTCGTTATAGTTTCGGATTGAACCATCCTCGGCCTGTTGAAAATTGTCCGTTAATATATTCAGTCGTTAGTTTATACATAGGTAATTAATAACATTGATTAACATGAATACTATAATTAAATATGCATATTTGTATTAATTACTTCTCGCAAGATTAATAACGCAAAAAAATTTAATGGATTCACTCTTAACGCTTGTCATAAATCCACTCTTAACATTAGATTTGGTTTCATTTTAGCTGTAATCATGTTAATTTAAAACATTAACAAAATGTAAACAAAATGGTTACATTTCAAGTAAATTTATTGTTTGTGAGCAAAACAATAGGCAAAAAGTGTTTTCACAAAACTACTTACGTGAACTTACAGATACCATTTTGTAAAACACTACCGTGGGAACCTGCCCGTGTTAAGCATGAATACTTCAAAGTACGAAAGATAACCTTTCAAAGAACTGACTAATTTTCATTATTTACCCATTTAGTTATCTGTTACTAATCCGCGCGGCTTACAGTGGCTTACGCGCTGACCTGTTCTCATATTCGCTGAAATATTTCATCTCTTTTACTCTATTAGTAAATAAAAGAGTGGAAGGCTAGTGTCACTATTTTTGTGTTCGGCGAATAACGCCGTCTCTTTTTCTCTGCATACAAAGAGAAAGGGTTGACATGGACAATGGAAACGTACATAATATAACGAGTACGTATTATCAAAACAGGAGCGGTTACCAAAAAGAATACGCACTTTGAAGTTCTGATAACGCTAATGTACTCAATTTTGAAACAATGCGACCTCCCGCACCGCGCCATCCGATGCATTCTGTTTGTGGAACGGTACATCTTTTATTTCGTTTGTCAAATATACATTTTACTATGTACTTGAGTCGAACAATGTGATCTTAATCATCTTAAAACATTTTGTCGTCCTTCTTCAGGACTGTTCAAGACGAAATAGGCTATACAAATTCCCGGTAGAGCGTAGTCTCCATTATATTGTTTAGACACAAGAATGCTAAAATCTAAATACTAGAGGAACATGTAATATTGCAGAATTGTATAGTTATACTAGCTGACCCGGCAAACGATGTTTTGCCTTATAAAATAAAAATAAAATGTTAAGGGTGGACATTCCTTATCACTAAGGGGTATGATAAATAGATGTTGGCCATTCTCAGACCTACTCAATACCATGGGTATTGAGTAGGTCTGAGAATGGCCAACACCTATTTTTCATGGTCTCACAAATTTTCATCAGTCAAACCGTTTCGGAGTACGGGAACGAACATTGTGAGTGTGACACGAGAATTATATATATATATATATATATCGATTTTTGTCTTATTATTTAGTCATGGCATATGACATAAGTCGCGTAAGAGTAAAACTTTTATTGCGACTCCTAGTACTACAAAATTATCCTCTCTGGGGTTGGAGTCCATGAGCGGTTGTCACTTATATATCTATCACCCTATGCCGTGGCGACAACTTCGACGCGTGGTATAGGGTCTACGGGCCTTGCCC
This sequence comes from Spicauda simplicius, assembly GCA_949699795.1. Taxonomy (NCBI): domain Eukaryota; kingdom Metazoa; phylum Arthropoda; class Insecta; order Lepidoptera; family Hesperiidae; genus Spicauda; species Spicauda simplicius. Next base: position 201,846 of record OX453060.1, read on the forward strand.
ATGCAATTCCTTCAGTGGGTAAAGGTATTGGTATCTGCTGCCGTGGGGCAGAGATGCAGCCTTTGGTTTTCAAACCTTTGCTGGGCTGCTACAGTAGATTTAGTCTCCCTGGTCATCGGAGGACACCTATCTCTGGAGTTCACGACAATTGCCACTTATAATAAGAGATAATCTCTGCACATTAGCTGCTTCTACCTATATTAAAAAATATATATCGTTAATTTAAACAAACATCCTTATATAGGAATTATTGAATCTTTTTAATTAATCCTAATGTATGCAACCGTTACATACCTACGTATGTAGGAACAGGTAGTAAAAGAAATTAATCGACGCATCAACATGTCGCCTGTTCCTCATTACTGACAATTTATTGGACGCTTAATTGTTTTATATCTCATATATTATTGCTTGAAATTAATCAATGTTTGATAGACACTTGCATAAAGGAGTAATTTATACCAAAACAATTTGTAAGGATTCTTGAGCTACAAAAACTGACATAACTATTGAATTAAGTATTTACTGTAAATAATATATTTATATACATATTTATGTATTACACAAATTAAATTACTTAAATACGAAGACCCTTACTATACAGAAAATAACTAAGACTTCAAGATGATTTATTTCTCTTGTAGATGTTTGTTCTTAATGTCTCAAGAGAAATTAATTGTAAACTACGAAGTAGTTATTGGAGTGAAGAAAGTCCAAATAAGACGGAATCCTTGAATGTATCAATATTTTAGATCATAGGTTTTTACATGGGTATATTGTAGAAAAAGCAAACAGTCCATTTGATGGTAAGTGGCCACAGCCGACCATGTTCACGGGCCGCAGTAAAACGTAATCTATCGCAATCCTGTGTGTGATTAGTTACAGTATATCGCTATCCTCCAGAACTACGTTGATATAGATAAATAGGTAGGTTTCCATTACGACAGCATTCCTACCAGGACATTAGTGATTAACTCTGCTGTTATACGCGAGAAAAGGTATGGCAGTGTCTACAGACAAGAACTACAAAAGGTTCCAACCCCTTAAAACAAACAAGAACAAGAGATCTGTTTTATAACCTTGAAGTAGCAAATATGCACGTACTAAGTGATAATCCTGGCAAGTGGTCAGTGCGGCCCATATAATCAACTCTAAGTTTTGGGGTTTTACCTACTCTGACGCCAACCATAAATATTAGGTCACTTCTGAGGATTAAATGGCCACCTCGTATTTCGGTCAGCCAAATTAAAAGAGCCAAACGTATGTACTGATTTACATGACAAATAGATGTGACGATGGTACCACAATCAAACTGTACTGGTCATACACATATATGTGTATATTGTTGTTAAGCGATCAATATTTGTGGGCTACAACAATGAAGGAAACTTATATGAGGCGTTTCTACATAGTTCTCAAGGATGGCGATATACTTGTGGTCGTTCTCAAGGAGAATGCTTGCCACCTATCATCAACACGATTGCCGTCTCATTTGCAACTATAATAATATAAAAATTATCTAATATATAAAATTCTCCTGTCACAGTTTTTGTTGCCATACTCCTCCGAAACGGCTTGACCAATTTTTACCAAATTTTATATGCTTTCAGTAGGTCTGAGAATCGGCCAACGTCTATTTTTCATACCCCTTACGGGCTGTCCACCCTTGACCTTTTTTTTTATTTTTTATGTGGCAAAACAACGTTTGTCGGGACATCTAGTATCCTTATAAGCACTTTAAATAGCACCTGCACCAATCCGCTTATATATTTGTCACTGCACAAGTGACATTGAGAGGGAATTTTGAGAAATACAAGGCAGCACCTATAGGTCATGTGGTTCTTAGAATATCATTTGAATCATTTCTCTCGTGGGAACGTCTGGGTGTAATGAGTAATGAGTGGTGCACTTAGTCACAAAGCAGGTAGGCTTCGTGTGGAGACAATGGGGGGATCGTTACGTCACCAGTGCGGAGGGCAGTTGGATAAATCACTGGAATTGTATTATCTGTTTGATGGCTATGTGAACGTTTTGAACGTAAAAAAGTAGGTCTATCTAATCGGGAATAATCCCCTTAAGTTTTCTTGTTTTAGCAATAGAGTTGTGACGTCATAACGGATGTAACAAGATCCAACATTTGTGCTATATATATAATACTCGTATTTAGTAAGTTAAAACAGTGATTAATAAATAAAACTTTAAATTGGTAATCAGATTTCATAATTAGTTAGTATAATAAAGGAAATAAAACATTCAATGTCATACTATGAAAACACATGTCAAAAATGACAGATGTCTTTGTCAAAATACCCGTTATTGCTTTTGAATGCAGCTTAGGCAATAAACCTCTTTTTACCTTTATCGGGTGAATTTAACACAACTCGAAAATTAATACAATTTAATGGAAATTGAGAAATATTCGTGCTCCTTTGGACAATATTAAGTTTAGTTTTCGGGTTGTGTTACTGTCGAATTCCGACCGTTGCGATAAGTGACTTAATAAAACTATTAAATTTCTCATAATAAATATCTAAAAACAATTTTGGAATTGCAGTAGGTAATATGATCTAAATCTATCATGGAGGTTGCGTTTAGATTCGTACAATTATTTACTGATCAATTTATTAATGATGATTTAATTTTCCTCGCTACTTGCATTAGTTAGTGGTGAGACAAGGGAGTGTACATAGCCGTAGGTACTAGGTATGTGCTACGTGTAGTGCCAGCGCGCCGCCCACGCGCTCGGTATTAATGGCTCTGCCGGACCAGAACTGTTCTACTACTATTAATGTAATTAATACGCACACATACATTATGCTTACAGCTACACGGAAACATAGTAGTATCGATGGTATATATACGAGCTTAGGACAAACGGGGACTTTTTTACTTTGTTAAGTATTTACTTTGTGAACATAATTGTATAAAAATGATAAAAACTTGTAACATGGTACCTGATGCAGAAACTTTGTAGATTATATTTATCAGTATATGTTACTTACAGTAACCAGAGTAAAATAACTTAAAAGATTAACAATATTGGTATCTCCTTAGTTGCTGAAACGTACTTGTAAGTACAAAAAATCAAAATTTTTCATCATCATATATATTAGTATGTACTATTCAATATTTTAAGAAAGTCCAAATACCTCATTTTAAGAAGGTATTTGGCGTAGTATGATATTCTATCACTACCTATTAAAGATTCGTTAGATATTACTATGAAAGGCAAGATAGTAACGTATACCATTTACCATTTACCGAGTAAACAAAACGTTAGTATCTCGCCGTCAAATATCCAGGCCCGAGTACATAATGCAGCGCGACTCTACAATTAGTACGACGCAGTGCAGTGCTACGGCGTAGCGACAATTAACGTCCGATTGACTTATAGCGAGCGCTACCAATTAATTAGAGAGCGGCGGCGCCATAAACAAGAGCGCCGCTAATTCCATTAGGCCGAAACCAACCCCGCGTATAAATCTCCGCCCACCGCCCCGCGTTGTTTATGGAAATGAATTTCCCTCGGCCCCGCCCGCCGGCCGGCCAATGGCGGCGGCCGCGCGCGCCGCCAGTGCTGCGCTGAGCCCCGCGCGACCCACACGCGCCAGTGCCGTCTTACTGTGCACCTGTTTGTCTTGCCTTGTCTTAGTGCCGTGTCTGTGTTCTGAACGACCCCAGTGAGTGCTGTTGCTGTACCACGCGCGCTGAAACGCGACGGATTCACGTGAGTTTTGCCCTTTTTGAATACAACTCATTTTGTCCTTAAGTAAAATTTCAATGTTATCTACAGCAGCAATGTAGTTAAACTTCATATTTTAAACTGCTTTCGTGTACTTATTTCTCATTATATAAACGTAGTTATATTCTTGTTTTTTACTGACAGCTGTCGTTACGATACAATTCCAGCACGGAGAGTTTCGAAAGTCAGTTGCTAGACTTTAACATAACTAAGACTCAACTAGGCATGACTATTAAACATAGTCAAAGATCTTGATTTATTAACCTTTTTTCATGTGATCGAAATACCTTTAAGTATGAACGAATTGCGTGTGTATTACAGCTGACAAAAGTTAACCTAATTCCATATTAAAATAAGAAATTAATGATCAGTTGATTTACTATTTTATTAGCATATTTAAAACCTTTAATGAATACACATCTTGTATTTATAATATTAAGTAGGTATCTATTTTAATGTATAATGTTACGGATAGCTACAATTGAAAATATCTTAAATAGTTAAGTGTATAAGTTGAATAATGTCATAGGTAGTTAAAAGCACTATCCCACTACCTAGTGGTAATAGTAGTAAGCTCTGCTTGACGATCTGTATTTAGACCTAAAGTTTATTTTACTACTGTGAGAAGTCAGAAATTTTTGAACCAGACTTTTACGGCTTAGGTTATAAACGTTTATAAACGTTAGATTTCTTAAACAATAACTATAATTTTACCGTTTTACTTTGAGGCATGTGACTATATTTAACTGAAATTAGGTTAAGGTCTAGTATTTATCTAGCGTTGATGGAATGGTGGTATTAAAAAAAAGGTTAATAAAATTAATAAGGTACCTATCTAATATATACAGACATTTTTTGTAATTAGATAATAGGATTAAAACAATTGAATTACCTCTATTAGTAGTGCTAGGTATGTCCGGCCATTATATGCGCAGTGAAAGAAATAATCGAAGGTTGGATTTGGATATAATATGCGTTTGATCTGTTGTTCCTAACAAAAAAGTGTTAATTCAACGCACAACTTGAAATTGTACTGTGAATTTTTATGGTAAAGCACATTCTGTGAGAAAAATATATACGGACAACAGAAACTTACATTTAAAAGTTGAAAATTGTGTTGTTAAGCACGTTTGAAGTGTACTTACAAACCTGCAGTTCTCTAAAATGCTAAAACTGATGTCCACTTTAGGAACAGCAATAATGTGAAGGGTGATATTTACTTGTAATATTGCTCTGTTGTTCCTACATATATGTATGTATATAGTTGTGGAAATTTACTAAAGCGTTTTTAAATTTAAAGTGCTAGTAAATTTATTAAATGAGATAAAATATTAGACATGTTTGATGCCTTTCAAATTCAGTTATTGACTTTAAGTATATGTATTTTTTATTTCTGGTATTTTGATATTACAAGTTGTAGCAGAGAGCGAATATTAACTACATACTAAACACTTTTAAATGAACTTACAAATCAATCCTTAATATTAATTATTGTATAGACATTTTTCTGATGGTATACCGGAAATCTAGATTTAGTTTTAGATGGTGCTATCATATTACATAAACTACTAAAGACACTTCTTACCATAACATTTACAGTTTTTCATAGTAAATGTTTATTTATAAATGCAATAGGTGTATATAATACATTTTCAAACTACTTTTGAAAGAATATGTCACAATGACTTGTGTGATCTAGTGATTTAACAATACGGTATATCAATCCTTTTATACGAATACTAGCCTTTGCCCGCGGCTTCGTTCGCGTGGAATTTAGTCTGCCACATAAAGTTTCCAAGGTGGTAGAGCAATAGTTTAACCAGGGAGGCATCACCGCCGCACCTATTTCTACCGTGAAGCAGTTCTTGTGTTTCATTAGAAGGGTGTGTCTGCCGGCTCACTTTTATATGAGGCGATCATCATAGTCCTCGGGAGTAGCAACGCATCTGTGATTGACTTCAGATTGAACCCTTGCCCTACTTCCTAAGGCGATTAACATACGGTACCGCTCACTGCCGCGGTAGGCGGTGAAGCGGATCTCATGTTGTATTGGAGTCTAATAAATCCGTTGATGCCTCACACACGTACACCGACCGACCGCGCGGTCCAGCGGTGTTCTCATCACCACCATGTCTTCGCGCGAACGACAGTGCGGAGGGTCGGCGCCTTACACACGGGCCGGCGCCTAACCGCGCGGATCATCGTTGATGCAGGCCGTGTTGCAATTTAATAAAATGAATTTCGATGTCGAAAAGTTTATTTTGATAATCGGTTCATCTGCGCGTACAGGTGCGTAAACCGCCTTACCGCGCGGGGCACCGCTATTTGTGTTAATCGCCTAAATCAGAGTGTTCAAATTTCAAATCACAGGCACGTATATTAATTTGAATTAGTTTTGTCGGCAACAGATATTAATGCTTACTCTGAAATTAAAAGTTTTAAGAAAGGGTCTCAAAACGCGTGACGGTTACCAACGCGCAGTTGGCTAGCGTGGTCAACTACGATCTAAACTACTGCTAATCTGACATATGTGCCGAGTCCTGTAACATTAAAAGGTGGATGACGATTGAATAACATATTTAACCATTCCACTGTTTCATTCTCATTGACCTTTTTTCTCTTTTTTGTCGAGGGAGAAACCTTCAAAAGGTACCATACGCCGTGGGAGCGACGCAAGGTTATGTGGGATTCTTATAGCACCAGGACTCCGGGATCTTCAAAGGAACACAACTGGAGTCCTCTGAGTGCATTGCCCCATCGGGCTCCTCCCAAGTAAGCGGCTGGGCCCACCACTCCATCTGGTCTTTACCACGATATGCGACCACACGTATACCACCGTCCTTCCCGGGATCGCCTGGCTGGACGGTTCAAGCTCCGTCCATCCTGGCTTTCACGATAGCATGCGACGACACATGCTGACATCTTTCCCGAAGTTGCTGACTGGGTGTTTGGAGCTCCCAGTCTAGCCGCCCGCAACCCCGAAAGCCCCCTTTTAGTTGCCTCTTACCACAGATAGGGGGTAACCATAGCCTTATTCCCGGAACTACAGGACCGTCATTTACCTTTCACATTTTGCTCCGTGTTTTATAACCATTCAAATATTAATATCATACAACTTCATTGTATACGGCGGCGGCGCACGGCGCGTACTGCTGGTCAATCAATTGACTACGCAATATGTTATACTCATAATATCTTCTAAACTACTTATCCAATTTACATGGTGTAAAAGGCAGATTCAATCTTTATTAGATGCTTGATTTTTTGAAATCATTTATTTTGATAAGGATTTATATTTAGTTTGTATAAAACCCATGGGAACATCAACTTCATATTTTTTAAATTTTCAAAGTATAAAAAGAGTTATTGTGGGTTATACATAAAATATAGACATATGCTGTCGCGGACTTTTATTTAGATCTATGTGAGCCAATCATTTCCACGGTACATTATATTTGGATATCTCCAACGGTTTAGGCAGCGTACGCGAAGATAGCTCTCAGAGGACAACTTTTTTTGCGACTAACCTGGTATTTCTCGTTATATTATAACCTAATTACAAAAAAATCGGTATAAATTATAGTCCATGTGTTATTCTGATGTATAAACTATACTACTGTAAAGTTTCAACCAAATCCGTTGAGTAGTTTTTGCGTGAAAGAATAACAAATACACATACATCCTCACAAACTTTCGCATTTATAATATTAGTAGGATGAAGCGTTGGAAAAGCTTGTGCTTGAAGTGAAATGGCAATGGCCGTCAATCATATAAATTCTACCAAGATTAGCCTAGACATATTCTGTTCTATTTTACCTACTGTCCAATGTCTTTTTTTTTATATGACTGAAGTAGCAAAACGAGCATGCAGTCCACCTGATGGTTAGTGGTAACAGCCGCCCATGGACATCTGTAAGCAAAGTCATATTTATTTATTTATTTATTCTTTTACTATAACTAAAACGGTAACACCAATTTCATTGCCAATATTTCCTGCCATTCATCTGCAAACAAATCACACTCAGAGTATGCATCCAGAAGAGCGTTGAGTTTGGTAAGAACGCGGGGAGAACATATAGAACATTGGTTCTATCTGAACTCAATCATAGATGCGTCGCTACTCCCGAGGACTATGATAGTCGCATATAAAAGTGTGCCGGCAACCACACCTTTCCATCGAAACGTAAGAAATGCTTCACGCTAGACATAGATGTGGCATAGGTGGGTACTTCCCAAGTCGAACTACACTGGTTCTACCACCTACTAAATCTCTCTTACCTACATCTTTTAAGTCAGAACTTAGCAACGCTTAACGCTGCCTGTATAAATCACTATTTTTGCGTGTTACATGATACGACTGTTTAATTGAATGTTCTGCCAGTTTATTAAATAGAAATAAAGGTCTTTTTAATGTACTGTTCCACGTAATAAAAATCTAACACTTCCTAGTAGTATGAAAATTTGTACCAGCGTTTCTTAGAGTACATAGGTATATGAGCACTAACTAAGGTTCTCGAAAGTTCACCTAACACCTGACGATATAAGCTCTAACCAAGATTCTTCAAAGTTCATCCTAAGGCCAAGAACTCAACCCCCCAATAGTTAACTTTTGATTAGATTTGGCTTTACTAACTCTAGCTTCAACTTTATTGACCTATAAAGTTAGTTTGATTTGCTCATTAGTGACTTAGTCAATTAGGCCTGGTGTGTGAAGCGTGAGATAAACGCGGTGCGAGTGCAAGCGATAAATTAACCAATTAATTGGTTGCGGACGCGTCCGAGCGAAAAAACCGTTCCACTCAATTAGACTCCCGTGTGTTTACTGCGCTAACCGTCCGCCGTGAAATGCCTAGGATACGTATTTACATTCCTCTAAACGAATCGTAACTCATCGTTGATACATTGTTTACACTAGCCTCGTAAATTTATAACGTTTGAACGAATGGAATAATTGCACGTTGCTGTCATCATTCTACACAAAATAGCGTGGCGTAGCGATTGCCATACCGGACTGACGCGCAATGGGTCCCGGGTTCGATTCCCGGCCAGACAGGTATAGATTAGATTAATGTTCTTGGTCTGGGTGTTTGTGTATTCGTCTTGTGTGTGTCCATGGTACCCACGACACAGGAAAAAATACTAGAGTGGGGCTATAAGTGTAGAAAGTGTATTATTATTGTTTTGTATTATAAGGCTAAATGTAAATAATAAAAAATGTATCGATTTCATAATAGAAGCTATCTACAATGTACATCCAAAAACAACTACTCAATCACTAACTTATATAATAGTAAAAATAAATCATTATTTTCGGAACTTTTTACGCGTTGGAAAGGTAACAAATATTCCTGTTAAAAATGTGAACTAGTAAAAAGTAAACTGTACAAGTTAGGACGCTCAAAGCATCCATGTAAGGATTTTAGCTCCGCGCATACATTTCACTAACATATTTTCTACTTTACTTAAATTCAACTTATGACGTTGCAACTAACACTTGAATAAACGTGGAGCTATCTAAACGTTGCTCGCACGTTATCGCCGGGCCCGCATGTGTCCCGTTACCGCGGCACCGCTAATGTCATGACGCTACGTACTTCTGACGTTGACATTTTGGCTTTTAATTACATTTTTACCAAATAGCCGTTATCTAATTAACTACTGATGTAGGCAAATACTTTTTTCATTTGTGCCAGTTCCAACGGTTTAACTATTCGGAGTAGGCCTCGCTGTGGCGAGATCGTAAGTATGCTACAATTTTCACAACTTTTTTTTTTTTTTTTTTTATTTGACTGAAGTAGCAAACGAGCATGCAGTCCACCTGATGGTAAGTGGTCACTGCCGCCCATGGACATCTGTAATCAACTTCATATAGAACACACAGATCACAGATGCGTTGCTACTCCCGAGGACTATGATGGTCGCCTCATGTAAAAGTGTGCCGGCAACCACACCCTTCTATCGAAACGCAAGAAATGCTTCACGCTAGAAATAGGTGTGGCGGTGGTACTTCCCCGGTCGAACTGCACTGGTTCTACCACCTTCATACTACATACCAACTACTACTACTTTCGTCATTTTTGATATTGGTGTTAGGGTATTTTCTAATAATTTATTCGCGTAAGCACCTGTAATAAACTTTGACTCGCCGCCGCCTAGTCACCTTCACATATCAAAAGTGGCAATGACTAGAGCCATGACTATTCTAAAAGTGTTAAAGTCCTATCTGTGAAAACTTTTAACAGGCATGAAGTCTGATTATAGTTTTAAGCACTACTGTATTACATTAGCCGTAAGTTTTCCTAAGAAATAAATAAATAAATATCTCTCGAAACATAGGCCTGCGCTCGGAGGCTGATCAGACGCTTTATTTTTATTTTATTCATCAAAATATTTATAGCATGCATTTGAATAATAAATTATACGTTAGTATGTCGTGTTTTGTTGTAAGTATATATATGTGGCATTTTGTTGTACAGTGCGTAAGTTATTTGAAAGCTATTCAAAAATTACTCAATCAATTGCAATTGTATTTTGACGATAACAATTATAGTAAGTTTTTTGAGCTGATCATAATTTAATTTTATAATCACCATTAAGTTAACAAACGTTCTAACTTAGGTATTTTCTAGATATCTACGTACTTACATTACAAGCGCACTTGGCCAGCGCGGTAGACTATGGCCTAAACTCTCTCGTTCCGAGACCCATGCTCAGCAGTGGGACAGTAATGGGTTGACGAGACAGAATATTTGGAGAAATGATATGAATAAATACATCGTTGTATAGCTATGTAGGTATCTCAGAGTTCTCCTTTAGTCCAATTGTAGTACCTATTATTTAGCTTGTCGACAATATTACAATTCAATTATATTGACGGTCACCAAAGAATATGATTTTAAAAATATAAACAATAAATTAAACAAAAGTACTAAATGTTGTCCAGATTAGGTCATTATGAATATTTTTACAGAGCCTTTGATGAGACGTACCTACTTATGTATGTTTTAAACAGGCTAGTCACCCGTCACAGCGGTCGAAATTCGACCGTATGTTAATTAAAAAACTAAACTTCATATTGTCCAAAGTAGCACGAATATTTCTCAAATTCAAATAAATTCTAATAATTTTCAAGTATAAAGAGGTTTAATTAGCTGAGTTGCATTTAAAGCAATAGCGGGTATTTTGACAAAGACATCTGACATTTTTGACGTTATATGTTTTCATAGTAAGACATTGAAAATTAAATTAAATTTATGGTATTTAGACGACGGTACTCTTGGAGGTGAAGCAGATACAGTTCTGGAAGATTTGAAATTTCTTATTCAAAATTTTCAAAATTTAGGTTTAGATTTGAATTTTTCTAAGTGTGAACTTTATATACCTAATTCATTATGTGCTTTAGAAAAAAAGAATATCACTGACCAATTTCAAAATTTGACACCAAATATTCAGCTTCAGAACAAAGAGTCTCTTCGCCTCTTGGGTTCACCCGTTTTGGAAGAGTCTATACCAAGCTTTCTAGATGAACAAATTAGTAATTTCGATAATATTTCTTTCCGTTTAAGCAAAATTAATTCTCATGTAGCATATCATATTATCCGGCTTTGTTTGTTTGTTCCTAAATTCACATATTTTTTGAGATGTTCTCCAATTTGGAAATTTACAAGTCATCTCCTTTCAATGGATTCTTTAATTCAGGATTGTTTGATCAAAATTTTAAATTGCACTTTAAATGAAAAATCCTGGTGCCAAGCTACTTTGCCAATTAGGTATGGGGGTATTGGTATTAGGAAAATTTCTTCAATTGCTTTACCAGCTTTTTTGTCTTCTGTACACAGTACAAATTCATTATTTCAAAAATTAACACATTCCTCTTTAGATGTTTCGGAAATTTCATACTGTGCAGAAGCCAAGGAATCTTGGTTAGCAGCATGTCCAGGTGAATCCCTCCCCGAATGTTTAAGTTCTCAAAGGCTATGGGACGACGTGCTCTGCAAATATGTACATTCTCACCTTGTAAACAGTTGTCAAAATTCTATTGAGCGCGCTCGTCTCCTGGCAGTTTCTGTTAGGGAATCTGGATATTGGTTGCAAGCTCTTCCCTCTGCTAATCTAGGAACTCTTCTAGATAATACTTCTTTTTCGATAGCAGTGGGCCTATGACTGGGCACTTTTTTAAATCATCCACATTGCTGCCCTTGTGGAGCTCAAGTCGATCGTTTGGGTCTCCACGGTCTTTCCTGTCATCGAAGTACTGGCCGTCTTTCACGACACGCGGCTTTGAATGATGTTATCCGGAGGGCTCTTGTCACTGCCAACGTACCGGCTCAACTTGAACCGAATGGTTTAGTACGTGGTGATGGCAAGAGGCCCGACGGTATAACTCTCATCCCCTGGAAGAATGGGAGGTGTCTAGTGTGGGACGCTACTTGCGTTGACACACTGGCACCTTCTCATATTAATATATCTTCCAGGGCAGCCGGTGTCGTGGCGACTGACGCTGAAATCCGCAAGTGCCAGAAATATGGAGATATCATTAAAGATTACATATTTCTGGCATTTGGCGTTGAAACTATGGGACCGTGGGGATTAAATGCTAAATTATTTTTTAAGCATCTGTCCAAACGTTTGATAGAGTCAACGAATGATCAGAAAGCTGGCACATACCTCGGTCAACGAATTAGCCTTGCTATTCAACGAGGTAATGTTGCCAGCGTTCTGGGAACTCATCCTAGGGACAGTAATTTGGATGCAGCATTTTATATTTAATTTAGCAATTTGTTTTTTCTTTACCTTTTAAGTTATTCTTTTATATATACATATAGTTATAAAATAAGTTATTTAATATATTCATATTGTTATTTGTAAATTAATAAAATTATATATATAGACATTGAATGTTCTATTTCGTTTATTATGTATGTGTTTGTATCAAATGCAGAGTAGTGTGTGTAATGTGTTTTTAGTCAACTTTATGAATGTTTTATGCATTATTTGAAAAAAATATTATTCCTTAATCCTTCTCTACATCAACTATAACCGTGCGTAATTTCACACTCCTCCGTCTGCGGCAAGTATCTTAAAAATGGATCCCAAGTCGTTGCTGCACGTATTAATATATAGATACCGTCAGTCAAGAGGGTTAACCATGAAGACAACACATACCTATGTACACCACACGTGTGTGGTGTATAGGTAGGTATATACTGGTGTCTGTAATTGTGCCCTCATGCAAACAAGTTCGGTTCGATTACCGGCGGGTATTTAATTGTTATCGACTAGAAAGTATGAATTTATCTAGAATTCTACAAAATAGTTGTGTCTTGTTTAAATCTCATCAAAGTATAATTTGTGTCTTATTTTTATTTAAGTATAGAATAAAAACGGATATTATGTATACCACCTAATTTGTGAATTCCAATCGATGTCCTATAACTAACGTTTTTATATATTTGTGTCAATGTCAAATATTTTACACTTGCTAAAATTAAAAATATACCTGTTTTATGTAAATTAAATACACAAGACTCGTATTTTAAATATTTTTGCATTATTGAGATTAGATGCCTTGTGTTAAATTTTTGAAGCCAAATGTAATTAATTACGCTATTCACGGTTCTATACTTGGCATTTAATAGGACTACTGTTATATTCGGTACTATTTATAGGTTCTCATTGATCACATAACATCACGAATGTACCGATTAATTAATTTGAGCGCTTGAACTGTCCAGCATGTGTCAGAAATAAAGTATAATTTATACATAGTTCATGAGCCTGTGGAAAACCAAGTAATGTTCTTCTTAAGTTGGTAATAATTTAACCTAACATGTAGGTACCTTCTCAGTCCGAGAGTATTTGTCTTGGAGTATTTGTCTACCTGGTCAAAAAATCTTTGTTTCCACGGGATTAAATGGTCACCTGGAAAACTCCGCCTGCTCATGTCCAATAACCGTCGGCCTACTCTCTGCTGTCTCTGTCTCAATATTAAGCGATGGTGGTAATTTAAGGACCTTACATGTAATATTAACGGAATATGTATCTAAACATCAAATATCATCAAATAAGAGAGGTTTCATAATTATATGAAACCTTCATTTAATCATACCATCAGTACCCATACATATCATTTCCCCTGTTTTATACGGAGTATTGTGATACGAACGCTAAAATTATTATTAATTACATTTAAACAGCCCAATTTAAATAACATCACTAAATAATTCAGTCACGAGTACTCCGAAGTATTTTTGATATTAGTGTTTTTTCTTATTATAATAATTAAAGTAGTGTCGGGCGGCCGCGCGGAACGCTCTACAATCACACTATATTAACGACTCTACGGAGCTATTACTGAGACGAATTAATTAATATATTTAGATTTAACTAAAGCAAAGAAGCACATAGCATAACATTGACACATTTTAATTAATTACATGGGAAATATGACAATAATATGTTATATAATGGAAAAAAGAAGGTTACAAATATCATATTATTACTTAAAATATAATGTAAGTAATATAACATTAAGTATATAATTCGCAATATGATAATTGAAGGACATATGCTATAACCAAAAAACATAAATATATTATATATATATATATATTATATATATATTTTTTGGTTATAGCATATGAGTATTTTAAATCAAATATTACATTATAAATATTTTAATTTAGTTTCTACTAAATTAAAATATTTATTAATTCTTTTGAGTAATTCATATGCAATTCTTATATAATTGCTTTAGGTATTCAAACTGCACTGTTTTTGTAACATTAAAAGCAAAATTTATATTAAACATAAATACAAAATTTAATTTGCACATCACCCAGTAGATACCTATATATACGCTACACGACCGAATACTGGATTCTCTTTTAAATATTTCCTTAAAAAATATTGTACCTAATTTATTTTCACAGCATATGTTGTCTTAATATTAGGGTGCAAAGTATTGCAAGTATCTCTTAATATAATTAATATTGGATAACAAATATGTTAACACTAATGAAACGCGCTACCATATAAATCTAATTCGCTTAATACAAAGACAAATGAAATCAGAGTTAATAAAGCTAAGTCAATATAGACGAAGCAACAGTGGCGGGTCGGTGTGGGCCGCGCTGGCCGCGCCGCAGCTGCCGCGGCGCAGGTGCGCTCGAATCACTTGTACGCACTTATTCCGATTTATTGCCCTATTAGTCACTTTTCAACTATCACCCGACTATTTGTTTTAGTGCTACCACAGTACTAGTATCTACAGTATTTTAACTTCTTACAAACGCACGAAACGCAAGTTGTACCTACGCGCCACGATTTCGGTATGCACTCGGTACCCAACAGTTAGCGAATGTGCCGTAGTGGATATTTTTATTTAAATAATAATGTAGCGAAGAGCAGTTGTAAACTATATTAGGCTGTTTTTGATTGCTTGAATTGTCCATAAACACGTCCAGTGTTAATATTTTTTATTTTGATTGATAAAATATTATTCAGTGTGAAATTTATAACTATTATTTGTGTACGATTTATTATTAAGTCCCTTAAATATTAAAAGAACGCGTTGTTTTTTACCTTATTCTACTGAATTAAATACATAATAAGTAAGAAAGAAGGTCAAGTATACAGATGTATTAAAATTCTTTAGGCAGGTAGCCCTAACGCGAACTCTCGTCCAGCGCGTCTATAGGTATAAAATTCAAGGACACGGCAGAGTTAGACTACTGTATGATATTAATACTGTGGTGCTACACGCCAAGCACACGGCCTATCGTAACCAACTTTTAACCCTAGGTCTCAGTGACAGGGTCTACTACGTGATGCGCCGGAGCCTCGTTAGCGTCACATTTCGCTTTACCCGTGTTAGACATAATAACGCAGTTAATAAAAGGGTTAACAATGTATAATGAAGTGTTCGTGTTAATGCTACATATTTATAGACTCGCCTGTGCGGAGTCGGTTTCGGTTACACATTTACATATTTGCTAGTTTTATTACCTTTGATTTTTTATTTGGACACATTTATTCCTATATAAATTCTCTATAAGACACCAGATTTCTATAATCGATACCTTACATAACAAGTCCTTACTTAATTCTTCAAGTAGTTACTACATAATGAATGGAATGAATTATTATAAAAAAACATTGTAATCACTTAAAATAAGAAATACCACTGAAACTTCATCATAATATTTGAATAATCAATCACATTATATTCAGACATGAATTATAGCAGGACCGCTGTAACTATCTCCATTATATGAACATCTCTTGAGAGGCGACATAGCTTCTAGTCTTAGCGTCTCGGCGCCACTCCATTGCTGTTTATTTATTATTAAAACATAGATAAACCACAACTTAAGTTCGCATACTTTGGAAATGTGTTTACTGTTTTTACTATGTTATAGGATTTCATTATATTCTCCACTATTTTGAGCTTACTAGGTAAAGTACATTAAACTATGTAAGAAACAGTATTGACGATAATTTGACAAGATAAAGGTGCCGTCAGATATATAGTATTAAGTGCTGAAGTGCCTTTTTGGATGTTTAAAGGCAATTTTACAACATTGTGCAGTGTGGCAGTGGCACTGCGCTGTACCTGCCGGCGCCAAGGTAGAGCATTCCGCACATAACACCGACCTTACTCATTGCGTGTCGTAAAGATGGCTCTACAGATAATGAACTGTGTCTGTTCTTCACAAACAAACAAAACAACAAAGATTTTGCACAGATTTAAAAGATAATTTGAAGCAGACAATAGTTACGCAATCAAAAACTGAGGCTCTATCATTATTTTTAAAATTCCTTTAAATTTAGATTTATCCCGTATCTTGGTCCAATATTCTTAGTTTTCAAACCTACTTCTTCTATGCGTGTATTTCCTTCCGTCAACCGGAAATATCATCCCGAGCGGGCGCAGATAGCCATCAGTGACGTCAGCGGCCGGCGCCGCGCCGCCGCGATCCTCACTTCTGAACCATCGTATCGCCCCAAATGCACGTTAAAGATATTTTCGGAAGCAATTTCATGAAATAAATACTAATATACCACCATTCATTTTATGAACTAAAATTCGAAAGACCTTATCAAAATTAACATTTGATTAGAATTTACAATGTCTATCAAGTAGGTTTTCAGTTTTTATCAATATCTTGTTGAAACTGAAAACTGAGTTGAACTGAGACATCTTTCAACGCGTTTCTTCTTAAACATGTCATATGTAATGAGATGATTACATTAAGCCCGACAAACACTGTTCTGGAAATGACACGATCAGACACCCACGCACGCATAAAACTGATTTTGAATACACACGACACACGTATACATCTATACTCAGTTACCAAACAGTGCTCATGCCGCGCGTAAATAGACACGGACACGGCGCAGACACCGCAGCGTGTGTCTGCTGACGATGATACCCCGGCCTATTCGCTTTGTGCAGTTTTGTTTGTTTAGTATGAATTTTTCTGCAAGATTTCGCTAAAAGAGTCGGTCATATAAGTGTAAATTAAGAACAAAACAGTAAACAACCCCTCCAATAGTTAGACGAAGAAATAATATGAAATTATTATTGCATATTATAATGTAATGTAATGTAATAATTTCCAATATACATATTTTCATAATAATAATTGGGTAATTGTAGGCATCAAATCATCATAAACACTCCACCCTATCATTAATCACTTATAGCATAAAACAAAATTACTTAAAAGTGGTTTTTATCAGCCGTTCTAAAAAAGAGCTACATTTAGCACCCCGACCACTTTCAATCTCGCCTATTTCCTGATCCTAACGACAAAAAATCCAAAAAACGATGTCCCCACGAGGAAGGGCCGGATCCGGCGCCGCTTATCGCGCCATCGCGAGCGCTAATAGCCAGCCGGGTTCACTAATGCCTCTCCGACAAATCAGCTGATTTTATTTTGCTACTCTCCCAAATTACAATCACGTGTTATTAAGTGATCTGTCATTATCATAAATTGTAAGCTTTGCCTCAGCACGTATTATCCTGGTAGTCAGATAATGTTCACCTTACTTATTAGTTACTCAGTAAACTTAAGCAATTTACGTGTCAAACATAACTGCCGTTTAATTGTAGCAGATGCAATTTTGAAAATGTTAACGGATAATAAATATCTTTTGAAGGTAATGTTAATTAATCACGAATACTTATGATTTAGTGTAAGTAATTATACAAATAAACCGTATAAATTAATTTAAACAAAAATCGGTCCACACTTTCGGATAAGACATTGTTAGTTGTTGCAAAATTATCTCTATATATTTTCTTTATAAATAAATGTGGATAAAAACTATAAACAAAAATGTATGTATTTGTATTCTTAAAGTAAATGAAACAATATCATTTGCAAGCATCATTTACGCACCACCTCGCGGTAAAGCAGGCAATATTGCAATTTATCTGCATATAATTGTTATTACACTATTAAGTTTAATTTTACTGTACAATAATAGTTACGATAAATAAGCAGCCTACGTATCTATCTCATTCGAATTAATAGAATTAGCTGTACAATGATTACGAACGAATAGTTTACGCGATTCAATGTATTTATCTGCCGTCTAATCTTACAATCATAACTGATTGCATTTTAATGATGTTTTTACACGAAAAGTTTGCGAATATTACCAGATATTTTTAGATATTTTTAGATTTCAGATAATATATATACTTGTTATTATTTGGTAAATTCATGTAATTATACGTAAATTCGTACTACCTATGTAGGTATTGTATTAAAAACATTAAATTAATAAGCACTTTATAGTTTTAGTAATCAAGTTCAACAATACAGGAGTGGTTTTGGTATGAAGCATCTCAAACTCAATTTAAATGCCTCTAAATAATACCTGACTTAATTAACCTAATTAAATAGTTTTTTTTTCATATTTTTATCAACATGGAATTGTCGTATTTTACATTTTTTATATGATTGAAATAGCAAACTAGCGCAGTCCACCTGATGGTAAGTGGTCACTGTCGCCCATGGACATCTGTAAGAAACTTAATATAGAACATAGATTCTATCTGAAATCAATCACGGATACGTTGTTACTCCCGAGGACTAAGATGGTCGCCTCATATAGGTATTAAAGTGTGCCGGCAACCACACCCTTCTATCGAAACGCAAGAACTGCTTCACATTAGAAATAGATGTGTGTGAAAATAATTACAATTGATGGAGTATTGAATTGTGCATATTACTACTAAAAGCATCAGTTATATTTAAAAGCAACACAATTCGCATAAAGGTTCACTGTAGGCATCAAAAAAGGCAAAGCAAAGAGTGTCTCGGTCGAAACGAGCGAAATATTTCACGCGGACAAGTAATTAATGCGCCCGCAATTAACGCGTAAATTATTAGGCTTCGGCGCAGGAAAGGCGTATTTATTGCTTTTAAATGCATTTGTCGACGTCGGTTTCTTTTATCGATGATTAGATAAAATACAAATCCATCTTTCTATCAATCAGCCATTTGAGGCCTACTGCTGGACATAGGCCTCCCGTAACAGGGGTTTTTACTACAGATGTCCGCACCTAGCATTTGTTTTTGTTACCGCAGTGAGATATTGTCGGAGCACTGAGAGTATTTTTGCCGGTAAAAAACGCAAATTATAATCAAGATGATCTCTTCGAAATGTAGGCTTTAGAAACTTTTTTGGGACATTTATTTTCAAAATAGTACATACAATGTAAATGATTACTTTACGAAGACCTTTAATTTTTACTTCATGAACAGTGAATAATATATTGCCTTATAAATAGAAACATGACTGTAATACAATGTTATAAAAATATATAATACTTACATAGTAACATAATACTATTTGAAATTCCAATGTAATAAAAGTTAATTCATTTTTGAATAAAATATGTCGATAAAACTACTTCAGATAATTACTACTAATGGCACATAAAAGGCTTCAATTAGCTGAAAATAAGTTCAAATCGATACGGGTGTCAGTGGAGACATTCCCGGTGTCGGAAGGGCGCGGCGCCTACAACCAGCTTCCATTACCGCACTACCTGTCCACGGATCACTGACACGCAAACCCATAAAATAGAGCCTGACAAATGGGAAAAGGGTCTATCGGAATGCCATTAGAGCGCACGAGCCAAGCC
Source organism: Spicauda simplicius (assembly GCA_949699795.1). NCBI lineage: Eukaryota > Metazoa > Arthropoda > Insecta > Lepidoptera > Hesperiidae > Spicauda > Spicauda simplicius. The sequence goes on from OX453060.1 coordinate 221,753, forward strand.
TTGCGCAAGCCTCACGCGACGCAAAAACTGACACATTGTCCCCAAAACAAAATTATTGAGCTATCCGTGACAGCTTACCCGACTAATTGTTTGTGGAAACGAGATAAAAGTATTCTTTACTCGCAGGGAAGAAAGGGATGGCAGGCCACCCCAATAATCCCACTATAAATAACCCGGCTCCTAATGCGCAGGCGCCACACTTTTTTGCCGCAACTGCGCCCGTCCCGCCGCGATACTTGTCGCCAAACGGACCTCACCAATATGTCACCTTTAACTAAAAAGTGATAGCCTTTTTTCAATGTTGTAAACATATTTGTTTGCTGAGTCACTTAGACCTACAATAATCTATATCTTTTTAGACCACAGTTTGTTCACAAGATTCAAGCACTGTAAGCTTTACATGTTGTAAAGTTAGAATAAGTACGTACACGCGTTCTTATGTGTATTTATATATGTATGTATTAGTAATTACAACCTGAATACTGCAAAATGTTATTACTTTGGACACCTCCCTTTTAAATCATAACGTTAAGGTATACTTTATTTATAACATGCGTAGTGATGTAGGCATTGCATTATTTAATGAGTGTAAATACTTACAATATTTAAAATATATAATAAACGTTTAAGAAAAATGTACCTATATTATTTTGTTAGAAGGAAGGTCCACTTGAACGACAGTTAATCGGTAGAACGGTTATTTAACGGTAACAAATGACGATTACGCACACTGTTAATATTTGTCGTGGCTGAAATGATCAGAGTTCCTCCATTATGCTATGCATGTATTATACATAAAAGCCATCCTCTTGAATCACTCTATCTATTAACTTAAACTTCTATTTAATTAAAATACGTAACGTAGTTTTAAAGATCTAAACATACATAGGAACAGACAGCGGGAAGCGACTTTGCTTTATACTATGTAGTGATTAATTCTTATAGCTCCCTAAGTAATAATAACAATGTTAAGTATTGCTGTGTTTTACTTTGAAGAATGTTTCATATTTTTAGGCGTTGTCTTATAAAAATACATGTAGTTGACCACAACTAGGATCTTAATCAAACAAAAGTCGTTACAAACAGATAGTTACAAGTAGACAGTAGCTAGCAGTACTAGAGCTGTAGCTGCCTCCAACTGTCAGGTGGGCTATATGTTAGTTTGCAGTTCTTTTATAAAACAATATATATAAGAACGCGTCTAGTATGGATATAGTACCTGATGCAAACACCGTGCACAGCGGCGAGCGCCGCGCGGAATTCCGGTGGTTATCTTAACGGCCACTCGATACTTCCCGACCCACCTACTGCCATACTCCACAAACAAACGAAATTGCTTTAAATAACACACAATATTATTGTTTTAAGGATTAACACATATTTCTTAATGTTTTTTATGTGTCTTTTAATATTGAAACCACAAAGTTAGTAGGTGATACTATAAGGAATACTTCTAAAGAAAGATACTAGATTGATATTATTAGGTAATTAACAGTAATTGCTGAAATTTGGAAATGTTTCTAATATAATGGCTATAAGGAATCTTTTGGACGGCAGCTCCAATAACTGTGTTGGGGAAAATACATGTAGGTATAACAAAAAGTATATATTTTGGTTACAGCATTTGCCTCTTTTATCGTTATGTAAATATCTTCATGCGATTCACAACATATACTGGCTTCAGAAAAATGTACGGAAGTTATATGTAGCTTTACACGGTATCTGAGAGACGTATTTTTAAACCGTTTATACCAGATTTAAAAACGGAACAGTCCAATTTTCGCCCATTACTTGAACGTTTTATCTTTATACGTTTCTCAAAACTGTCGGAGTCGATCCGCGTCCATAACGTGCCCTATTTATGGATTACGTCACGAATGCTAATTTTATAGTACCGAGACCGATAAGTCGCGGTACACGTCGCTCGCTAAGGCCCGAGTGCAAAATGTCTCCGCTTTTTGTGTAGTTTACGAGAGCCGAGGCGCGCGATGAAGGCTCGAATAAAAAGGCGAACTAATGTATCAATAGGGGGCGGGCGCCTACAAACAAACTGACAGACACCTCCATTACGATGCACTTTATGTCGTAGGACGAAAGGACACGGCGATCGCTTGTTTTGTATGAGGTACCACGCTGCTCGCCGCCGCCGTCGCCGCGCGCCCGCGGACACGCCGCGCCAACAGCGTTATGATTGCCTCTTATAAATATGTTTTATTTGCATTTCTCATCAAATCTTTAATAAAAAATGCACTTTATTTTTAATATTAAGACTAACAAGATTCAAATGTAAAACAGTTACAACGGGCGTTACAGGTAAACAATTCTTAATGCTTAATGTATGTATGTATATACACTTTTTCTTTTTTAACTTAATTTCTGTATTTTTTCTGTGGCAATATCAGCTGGCCTAAATAAGTTTAACTAACAGCACTTGACTTAATCAATTCACTTTCTTAACAAAAATGCAATAAGGTTTGCTTAACCTGTCGTTTGATCGACGGGGGATTAAAATATTTACGAATTATATCATACTGTGGGTACACGTATGATTCCGCACGAGGGCGCCGCGGAGCCGGGGACTGCAGGCGATGTGGGCTAATCCAGAATAAGCCGCCGACCGCCGACCACAACATGTCACATATATTTTTAACAAAATAACAGTTGTTTTTTTAATAAAGGTCACACAAGATATACTGGTGAAAGTAACAACGTTCGTATGGTAACACATATAATACATTGTAGTACAGTGCTGATAATATTCACTACGAAGCAAACAATGTAACATTTAAAGAAGTACGTATTTATTCATTATAATATAAATATCAGGAAAGTTTCCGAAAACAATTTTTAATTACAATTAATAAAAGTGATTTGTAATGGTCCATTCACCCATTCAAATATAAACTAAGACAATATTAAAAGTAATAAAATTACATAAAACAACTTCTATTTTACACTATATTTACATGTAGAAAAAAATAAAAAAGCAATATGAATTATGGAAATACCATTAGGTTTATAAATGTGAGTAGGTACCAGTTCAAGTAACCATCCCCACAGACGGCCGCGCGCGTTGAACTCTTTTAGTCGGGAAATTAGTATCCCTGCATAGGCCAAATACAATTCATTTTTATTTTATACGACAATTATTTAATTCCCATTCTTATGAGGATTAAATTACTGTCGCATAACATACTATTTACTTCATTAACTGTAGTGTCTAATATTGTAATAATTTGCGAAATTAGCATTATATCTTATTTTATCGGAAAACAACCAAAACAGAAGTATGATAACAGTTATTCTGTAAAGTTAGCCTGCCCGTCTAAATATTGTTATAAATAAATTTAATTTCTTTGGCTTTTTCTTGAGAAAATTAACAAATCTAATTAGTTAGTTACACATTTTTTTAAATTTGAGCGAATGAGTTCACTTCACTTGAACATGTGGCAAATGAAGATTTTACTTACAAGCAATTAAAATCAAAACGCGGAAATAATTTCTCATATCTTGTCTATGTTTCGTCGCCTGAGCTATTAGTGTTTCACACATTTTCGTGAATGTTGGGACATTCCTGTTATCATAAACCGTTTTATCTGATATATTTATTAATTTATAAGCCAGTAACATAAATATTAACATTAAGATACAACAGTTTCTTTATAATACCCCACTTAATAATGTACCCATTTAAAAACATATCGACCTAAGTAACTCATATAAGTCCGTAGGTTAGTGAAATTTTCAGTGCTCAGCTGAAAAATTGATTTATTATTTAAGGACCAAATGTCAAACTTATCCAAATTTAGCATTTCATGCATGAAACAGTAAGCTTTTTAGACTACACTATATCTTGAAACTCTTTATAAATGTACAACCAGAAAAGATGACAAAAACTCACTTATATCATACTCATTAATTTAAAAAAAAATGTTTAAACCTAAATATCTGCTTATGAAATGGAATCTGTCGATGAGTAATCCCAAAATATTCATCGACGCTGGCCACTGCGGTGCCAGCGTGAGCGGCCAAACAATGGCGGCTCAATTAACGGCTCTGCTCAGCGCGGCGTTAAATGCTCGCCAGGGCTGCCTCCACGTATCTATGTTGACATATGGAACACAATAATCTTGCATCAAGTACTTCCTATCTTTCTCTGAGCTACGTAATGCGACCTAATTATGAAAAATGTAAAAGATTACAAATACTTCTTATATCTACTTATTTTCTTTGTATAGATCCCATGGTACCTATAAAATAACCTTCTAAAATAAAAATAGTAGTAGTTTAATGAATAATATTCAAATTAACATAAAATATTAATAAATATTTTTGCAAGAAGAGAGAAGTGCATTCTTCTATAATTTGATTCGTTCTTTAAATTATTTCCTTAGCCGTTAACCCTACCTTCAATACTGAATGTTTCTGAGATTTTTTTAGTTTCATGTTACGAGCAAATTAAGTTCTTGTCCTTTGTAATACTGTCCATAATACTCTAAGGTAAGAAAGTATCAATCTTTGCTTAATAAATTAACATTCGTTTGGTTGATACACGTTTGACTTGCACGTAAAGTCTACGTCATCTCGGCTTCAATTCTCTGCCATATCCTTACTTATTTCTTGTATAAAAGTTGAAAAAATATTTTAACATATGTACTTTAATTTATTATTGTTTCGTATACACATACCATGTTTGACCGTCCTGTCTGTAACCAATTGTCTTTTACAGTCGACTGCTCTGTTTAAGACTTCCTTATTTAGTGAAACGATCGCTTATAGGAACTTCTTGTAACTTGTAGGTTAATTTTATAAGTTCTTATAAAATATTATATTAAATTACGACAGTAGGTACAACATGTTATCCAGCTTTATTCATTATAGGTATTAAATTGAAATCTTTTAACAACAGATACTTGAGCAGTATTTGCCGATTAGATATCACGATCAAAGACTTATATTATCGTTGCATAAACTATTTGTAATGTAGACAAGTACTCATATTATACATTTAGGATAAAGGAATTTTTATGTATGTATTATTATTAAAAGATTATCAGCGTTTAAGGTTATGCAATGTGGCCACAGGCTGGAGTCGCTAAACGGTCCAGTTATTGACGAAAGAGCTTTTGGTCGATAAAGAGAAATGGCTGCGCGACGCGCGATTAGTCATTGCGATTAGATAAGCGTAAGCAGTTGTAGCTGTGTGCTGGACGAGATCTGCTCCGTGGTGCTGTCTCGCGCGACCTGCTATTTATGATACTGCCATACATTAATGTCAGCTATCTCTTTGTACTAGTCGATCGAAATTCGACCGTAATTTAAATTAAAAAACTAAACTTCATATTGTTCAAAGTAGGACGAATATTTCTCAAATTCAAATAAAATGTAATAATTTTCAAGTAATTTTGAATGCAACCGTTAAATGTAAAAGAGATTTAATTAGCTAAACCGCATTTAAAAACAATAGCGGGCATTTTGACAAAGACACTGACATTTCTGACGTTATGTGTTTTCATAATAAGACTTTGAATGTACTATTTCGTTTATTATTTATGTGTTAGTGACAAAGGCACGGTAGTGTGTGTAACGTGTGTGTGTTTTTAGTTGATTTTATGTATGTTTTAAGCATTATTTGAAAAAAATATTAACATTTTCACTCCTTCTCTACGTCCACTATAACCGTGCAAAGTTTCATACTAATCCGTCCGCGGCATATTACTTAAAAATGCTTTTTTTGCTCCACGTATTAATATATAGATTAGGTATAAAAATTGAATTTATGTACCTATGTAACATTGTACATATTTTTCTGAAACATAAACGTTTATTTGACCTGACCCAAACTACAGTGCAATAAATGAAATAAAAGTAATTATGATGTAAATATATTACATAAGCTTATGTATATCTGCTTCCACTAAAACATCATTTTATATAATACACATTATTTTATAAATATGTTTCGCAATTTTTATTTTCAAGCGTGGTAATTAGAATTAACTGTACACTGCCTTTTGTGGTTACAATTTTATTATATGTAGGTACGTAGAAATTCCCCGCTTAATATTTATATTTTTTAAATAATTAACAATTTTATTTCGTTACACATGTGTTTCATTGTTAATTTTTGGAACACTTTTACCTGATAAGGAATTAATTGGGTAATCTTACACCTAGTTGTATTATTTATTCATACGAACAGTGTAATATTTCATAGATTTGTAGATAAAATTTAATGAGTCTATTGTTGAGTAATGCGATTGTCTACTCATTATAATTTGATTGTAAACGAGTGAAAAATTTAATTTGCGAAAATACAATTAATAACGTGAGAAATGTGTTTCTACTAAATCGCGAACGCTGGTTTCGCTGTCAAAACACGAAAACAATGACAAAAGACATTTCGAAAATTTTGGATGCCTTGTATTGAACTTTCTCGACACGTGGGATCAGTTTAGAATTTCCTGTCTGACAATATATACATATATTATAGTGAGACACATGTTTTGACAATCACTTTGCAGATTATTTTATAATTACACGATATTTTTTAACTTATATTATTTTTTACATAAATTTATACAGCATAGCATATTTATAAAACCAATAGGTTGAGTGGTATCGTATATACACGTAGAAGATAATAGGTTGGTGTATATTTGCACATTGAAAGTTTATTTTCTAATGCTTTTTTTAACTATAGCCCGACGCATCGCACTTTAAAGACAAACGATAACGTTTCATTTAGGTATTTCGACTGAAACACGCAATAAAACGTCGGGTAGTTGGTGCTAAAATTTACAGTGTACTTACACTGTAAAGTACATGTATATTACATTCAATTGAATTACATATGTAGATATATAGTCTACGCTAGATATAGATTGCTTTCTGTTAGCCTACGGGTAGTTAAATGTTATAATATTGCCATATAATCAAAGCAAATAGTCTGTTATATCGTGCACATCATTCGCGTGAGTCCCAAGATCTTTTATACGCTAAAAAATAAAACAAAAATCATTAATAATGAAAACATCATTAATGGTATTTTAGAGATAATGATTAATTATTTTCAAAATACAATTCTTATAGCTTAACGACTAAAGAATAAAGTATGATACCTATTAGTAGTGGCAACTAACTTGTTGCCACTATTCAAATTGTTGTTCAAAAAACAAATATGTGTCAGTAGATATTTAATTACGTGCTTTGTTGCAATGACCATTTAATTATTTATAATTAGGCATTTATATGCTAAATATAATAAACAGTGTAGCATATAGAAGCTGGTTGTCCTCGTGTTAAAGTGGCCGTGTCTGGCCGCTGTTAGTCAGTGAAGGGGTCGTCACTCCTGCGTTTCGGGCGCTGGCCAAGTTTGGCGGCAGTCGTTTGTCGGCGCATTAGCGGCCGAATGTGGGGCGCCGGCGCTATCACGCGCCGTAAGGGCCGCGCACACCGGGAACGAGGGAATCATGCACTGCACATACATTAGTGTTATACGGGAGATTAGGCAGTCGCAAAATAAATAGAGCAAGGATAGCCTAATGGTCGAAATTCAATGTCTCAGTAGTGGATTTGAGTTTCAAATTCCAGGCACATGCCATAGATTTTTTTAAGCGATATGCATATTGGAAATTAGTTATCACTGCTCTACAATGAAGGAACATATAGTTTGGGAAATCTAATTAGCTGAGAATTCCTTAAAAACGTTCTCAATGGTCTCTGGTGTCAATTAATTCTTAATTGTCCTGCGCGGTGTATTAATCAAAAAGGTAAAAATACATAGCCGTGTTTGACTGACAAATCTCCGTACGTCGATTATTTAATATTATTATTATTCACCCATGAACTGCATTGTCAGGTTGATTTATTCAAATGTATTTATTAAAAGACTTTTTATCGAAAAATATTCTTTTAACCAATACCTATTGTTAATGTTTTTGATCGTGTGGGTTTTGAGTAATAACATAATTAGCAATGATAGGTAGTATTGTTTTAATGTTATGATACGCAATGTAGACGATCACAAATTATATATATATGTAGGTATAGCTTGAAGTTAAATCTTCATAAACTCACGTATAGTCTTTGAGTGTTAAACATACATAAAAAGGAGTAGCTTCCAAATGGACAAATTTAATGTTACTGCTTACAAAATGCATGAACCTTATTAGAATAGTCATATACGGAATCATTGCATTTATAAAGAATCATAATTTAATATGGATAAATCAAAATATTTAAATATTCCTAGTGGCCCAGTGGCCAGTAGCGGGCAGTGTGACTCCGGCCTGCACGGAGGCTCGGCGGCGCGCGCCCTCTGAAGCGCCGCCTCGAAAGCCTTTCCGTGTTCCGCGCACCCCGCCCCCGCGCCCGCGCCTCGCACCCCGCCCCCGCCCGGCCCCCTCGCCCTCGTCCGCCACAATTAAATCGATCCTCTGATGAATTCCCCGCCGAATGTGAAAGTCTACTTATCTACAGACCATGTTAATAACCGATGCGTACGTGGATCCCGACGTATCGTATGTGGGACACATTTCTAGTGATATCTAGTTTAATCAATCAAGAACGGGACAAGAGCGAGTTACGGCATCGAATACTGTATAAGGGTTGTTACACGCTCAAGTCAGATCGGATCAGTCAAGTCAGAAATACTTAATGGTATATTTGCCACTTTTGCGCTGGTTATGAATGTAGTTTTGCTGATAGCTGACTTAACTTACATCGTCATAATGTGCAATCAGCGTACCCTGCGTAATAAAACTCGAAGATTTATTAACTGACAAGTAAAAACTATAACGCAAAGTAAGGTTGAAGCTATTTAGTTAGGTTTGACAAAATTTTCCCCATGAATACCATCAAGTATCACTTAAGAAATCACATAATACTAACACGATGAATTTCTAAAGATTTTGTATCATATATGTTTGTATTATACTTAATAAAAATTTTGTTTCCAGTTACAAGTTCTAGACATAAATTTTGTCCGATAAGGGCCATTTTATCATATTAAAGACAAATAGGTCTTTGTCATGTCAAGTCTCTTATTACTATGGAGAACGGGGTACCTATTTCTTAATGTATTTAAAATATTTCTGATTGCATGTATCCAAAGTGAACATAATCTTGATGTGTATTTGATAAATCTAGATGTAATGGGGTTATGGGCTAACCGGCCGCGCTAACCCCCGCGCGGGGTGCGCGCGCCGCCTGCGCTGCCACAGATAACTAATCTCGAGTATGAACGACGGTAACTTTAGAAAATTCCGAAGTGATAAGTGTGGGAATGTCTCGTGGTTGAGTTGCTCAAATTTGGAAAATTACAATTAGAACTTGAATGTAGAGCTCTCTCAGGGAAGAAAAATTAGTTTTGTAACTTAAATATCGCAACTCTTGAATACTTAACTATTTTTTTTATTATTTTTATTCTATAGATATAAACAGTACACCGTATAAACGCTTACGTTACGTTGGACAGTAAAGCGCAACAAAATTGCAAATCAAAGGTTAGCCAGTTTGTGCTTTAAATTATGTTTAACAAATTACTGCACTTTTTACACTGTTAGAAAATAAGGAGGAACATGTAATTGATAATTGGCAATTACAAAATAAATTATTGAACATAAACCGCAAGTTTATAGTTCACAATTATTCATGGGTACATATAAAGTCTATAAAAGTACGAAAGTAAAATTTATTACGCTATTATATAGTAGATATATTATGGTGCTATGCAATGAGCAATTCTCAGCAGTTTATTAACTACACTCATATTATACAACGAGTACTAGACCACAGTCATAGACTTCAAATAATCTATAACCGCAAATCATTCATTTGAACACTGTTTACAATAAGTCAGTCTGTACTTACTGATGTAAGTTTGCAATTATTATGTTGATCGGTACATGTTACACAGATTTCTTTATTTGTTTATTTCATCATACTCTCAATAGAACTTTTCAAATCAAACCTGCACTATTAAACTAAAGAAACATGTATGTTGATGTATCCCACATTATTTGTATTAGGAATGGTGGGGTATAACGAATTAAGGGTACGTCGAGAGTATGCACTTATAATTTACTTAGTCAAATTACTTCGTGGTATAGCTCATAATCCGAGTGTTTTGTGTCGTCTTGAACTCTGTGTCCCAGATGGGTACGTATGGAGACGTCGGCGCCCTCCACTGCTGGTCGTACCGACAGCCAGGATCAACCTTTTAGCTAAGGCACCTTTCATCCAAGCTCTCTGTACACTCAATCAGGTACATGAAAAACTAGATGTCAATTCAAGTCAATCAGTCTACTAGATGTCAGCTTGAGTGAATTCGCAAAAGTTGTTTTTAATATATTATCTTACAATAATATGTACCTAGTTATATATAATAATAATAGAAAAGAATTTTAATTAAAAAAAAATAATAATAATTGTCTACGCTATCGTATTGGGTGTTACCTGTAATGATAGATGTAAGTCTGTATAAATAAATAAATAAATAATAAACATATCGTCAGCTATGTTGTGTCGGCGAACATGATGTCGTCCGGAAAAGGGCTGACAGAAACAAAGCAAAAACCAACTAGGTGCCATCATCGCACCGTCAACTTTTTTCTGACCTACTTGATTCTATAACATTACGTTCATATTCAAAAACCTTTACATAATTAGGAATTGAACCTCAGATTCCTATCGAAGATGTGAAATTTCAATCTACTAGGTACTAGGTAGGTTATCACTGGGTGACAAGTGTCGGACAGGGCGGAGTGGCGCAGCGCCGCGAGAAAGCCCCGGAAGTGGCGCGCGGTCATCAACCACGAAGGATTTACGGCGAGAACCTGCCATACTGTACGAGTGTACGCCGAGACACCTCGGGGTGGAAACGGACGAGGTTTATTCAGTTTGAGTTTAGATCTGAGATTTAAATATATCGTTTTACCTGTAAATATTTCAATATATAAATTCAATCCTTTGAAAGTAAGTTATTGTTAATAGTGTATCTACAGGTTTAAATTAATTTGTTTGATAACCCAATAATATTCTTCAATTAGCATCAAGACTAATCTCTCGTTTGGTCTCAAAATCTCTCAAAATGAACACTTTTAACCTAATATATTTACAACTATGAAGCATTAGAAATCAAAGAGTCGTATTAACGTTATCTTCCACAGTTATAAAAAATATTTAAAGACTCATTACAGAGACTATCAAACACATTAAATTTCGTAATTGACAGTTAAGTACCTACTAAACTGTCAATTGTACCTACTCTACAACTAACTAGGTATATCTCTTTATTATTTTACCTCATACCGGCTCTAGATCGATACGAAATCGCTCATATATTTAAACCAAAACAAACAAAAACAAAAATAGTTTATAAAAAGTGTTTCGTAGCAAAAAAATTAAGTGAGATGCAAGATTAGCCGCTTAAAGGTATCGCCTTTCTAGCGCCATTGTGACGTAGACAAACATTGCACGCCGCCGCCGCCGCGGCCGTCGGGAAGCGCGATGCGGCCGCGACACTGCAGCGAGCCCGGCGGCCGCTACCGGCCGCGCCTACCTCATATTAATAATTCAAATATTACTATAACTCCGCATTAAACCGAGCCGACGGGAGGCCCTCCTCTATCACCTGCCCTCTCGCGCGTACGACCGACGCTACCGAGCGAGCGGGACGAAGAACCTTTGTTTGTTGGCTATTAATAACAGAAAAACAAGCCGATCGGAGTGGACAGGTCCGTTGTCGCCGGTATAAAAGCATTCTTGATATGTGTCGGGCTCCGGGGGAAAAAATTCGGTGACAAGGCTCTCAGGCGGCACAATTAGTAGGGCTTGTAGCCGCCAGTGGTCCCGACCACTCGATACTTTATGTCACGTCAGCTGACGTAATGCGGCGATGCGGTCGCCCGCTATTATTGAAGGTGAACGCTTGAAAGATTTAGATTGCCCGCGCTTGCAATTGTTTGAGCGTAATGGCTGCGAGCACGCTCGCTAAACACGTTCGCCGGCGGACGCGCGCCGCTCAGTAATTATTCAACACACTTGTGTTGCTTTTATGGTTTTAGGTAAGCCAGCAGATGCTATAACTTTTCCATAAACAGACTATTTGCATTTCACTAAGTATAACTAACCGGATTTATACACGAAATAAGTTATGCACCTACGAATACATTTGACGCTATTTTCCAAAATAAACTCTTTATAGAAAAAGAAACTATCATCGGAGGCATCTCAAGTATCTTTCACCTATACGACGTACCCGGCAATACGCAGGATGCTCATCTCACTACGTGTGACCTGGAAAAAGTGAACAGAACTTGAACTCGGGTACAGTTAGCGTTGACCGGTGAGATTGGGCTCGGGCGCGCATTCATCGGATTCGCCCTAATTAATTACCTTCGACTTCACAAAAAAACGTGCGGGTCTTGTAGCACTAAGAGTGGCGGCGCCAGGGACCAGCCGCGGGGCGAGGGCGGGGCGGGCGCGGCGGGGCGGGGGCGGCGGTCCCGGGTCCTAATGCAGGCGCCACAGATAAGCCGCGCATGGGAAAGTGTCCCCGGCCGGCGACTCATTACCGTAATAATCCACTCGACTGCTACGAGTTACGACGTACCACACTTACCACCGTATCTCCATACGTGTGCGTGTAAATTGGGCGCTGGCGCTTTCTACAGCGCTCTGCGTGACATTCCAATCATAGAAACCTAGTTCATAAACGTGCTTATAAAGGGAACGATGAATAAATTTGTTGCACTTCACATGTACATTAAACTTCTCTCCATGTGTACATACATATAAAGCGATTCGACATACTAGTAGTTATACAAATACATAATTGTAGACCTAAATTATTATTTAAATAAAATGACAGACAAACAATTGAACTTCATTTATTTGTATACATTAACGGTTATAAAAACATTAAACGACGTTAAAAATGGAGTTCAATCAAAGCGGGCTGACAAGCTGGCCGAGTTTGACGACAGAGTGATTTCCATAACCAGTTCCCCTTTGTCACGATAGCGATCTGCGCTCACACAACTAATCCGAACTTCATCATTTGTTACAATATTCACTTTTTAGATGACATCGTGTGAACTCAATTATATCATCTGTTGTAATAGATAACTCGTAGTGCCGTAACCAACTTAAATGTTTATAATGTTATTTTAAAATATTAATACGTTTAATATACGTAATTGCAGCTTATTGTCTTAAGGTGTCTTTATAAAACCTTGTGCCTGCTATTATTATTTTTTGTTAGGCCATACGATACGGCCCACTTGATGGAAAGCAGTCACCGTCGCCTATGGACATTTGAAACACCAGGGGAGTCGAAAATGCATCATCGGCTTTGGAGGAGAGCTCTTTTTACGTCTTTCTTGAAGAGCCCCATGTCATAGTGTCATAGTACCATTAAACCTAATCTATTCCAGACTAGCCAGTCGCTTAGGATACATTAAGATAAAAAAATATTAATTCTTATTAGCTACCGTTTATCATTATAATATAAGATACAAAGTAATTGACGTCAGAAAAGTACAGAACCCTTGTAATATATATCATAGTAGTACACCGCATTGACGGCCGAAACTCGTTATTCGTATAATAATTCGATCGATCGAGTCGTTGCGTAATGGAGTCCGTTCGATTTTTAAACTAACCGACCGTATTTATGTTTACTGGAAGTGGAGCGTGGACAACTCGACTGGACATGATTTCACACACATTTTGATTGAAATCCGTCACCAGACTGCACATCGGTGTCTCAAATGAATCTCATACTTTTGTCAACGACTCACTATCGCACGAGTACTTTGAATCTCTTAGACAATTTGGAAACAGGATAGAACATAGTCAAGTAATTGGTTTATTGTGGTTAGTAGCTTCACACATTATCTCGGCCACGAAACTGCCGATTGGCGCTGCAAGTGTCACCATTGACTGGATTTCAGTAAAATTTCAACTTCGTAGCCTTGTAAGAGTTGCCAGGTACCTATACATTTCTTTTAAGACTCAAAGCCAACACATGCAGCTAAGCAAGTGGCGCTCAAAGAAAATGTTTCGTGACCGTAGATATTTTACTTTACCATACATTTTTTTTGTGAACTGAAGTAGCGAACAAGCATGCAATCCACCTGATTGTAAGTGGCAACTGGCGCCCATTGATATTTATAAGCTACTTCATATAGAACAACGGTTCTATAATCCAAAGTCAATCACATGCATTACTACTCCCAAGGACTGAGATGGTCGCCTCCTATAAAAGTGAGCTGGTAACCACATCCTACCACCTTTCGGTGGTAAACCCTAAAATTGTCTTACCATAGATAAATTCTAGGTTTAGTTACATTTTAATGTTTCAAATGATATTGATTTCAAAATGTATCATCGTACTTTGTTCATTTAACAATTTATGATGATTATCAAATGTGTATAACGAAGTGAGAGTGTGACATCAGGATGGTCGAGGTCTTCATTACTGTCCATTCTTAAAGATTTCAAGTAAAACACGGGAATAAACGGTTAAACAAGAATCTTTTTCTACCAGCAGGCGCTCGCCTTTTTATAACAGTGTTTGGTGAGGTGACAATAACATATTTATGGAGGGTAAACTAAATTACAATTCTAAAAATCGCTAAATAATGCTAATTTAATAAACAAACAATTTTCGATCTTTAAACTAACTAAAATAACTATTTTCGGTGACGTGATTTTCATAAATACGCGGTATCCCACCGACATGTATAATAACACCTAAATATTTTGATTCTTCATAAATGTCCGCTGATATATTAAGAACATAGAATTTGCAAAATACTTACATAATTTAATTTAAAGCTAAATTACTTTCTTTATACGGTTTTGTTCAGATGTTTTGGTTTTTGTCTAATGAGTGCCCTACATTGATGAGGAGAGTGATGTGATGACTGATACCTAAGATTTTTTTAGAAAATTATCTACGCCATTATTATCATTATTTCCCAAAAAAAATATTTAATACAAAACGTTTTTTCGCTTAATTTATAGTCTAATATACTCTTAGTCAAGATGCCGAAACGAACGTCTTTAGATGGACATACAGTAATTATTAAGTATGTTTATTTTAATACGTTTCCGTAATTAATTAAATGCCAAAGTGTAGCGTATCCTGCCAAAAATGCTAACTTTTATAACCCGTGTAAAAACAAGATGGAAACAAAAAGATATAGAAAGAAAGAAGACAAGCACACAGAGTTATTGCCGGATATTCTCAGTTGCGGTACCGTTTTTCGATCCGGTGGTAGGTAGTGTAAGAAAAAAATATATATAATTGACAATTTGTAAGTGACCAAAAAATACATGACAATTTATATGCCTATGCGAAATAAAGACATTTCATTTCAATAAACTATTAATGGCACTCGTGTCTACATATTATAGGACCAATACAAGTTCGAGCTTCCTCCTGAGGTATTGCCGGGCGTGGCATGACATGGGGCTCTTCAAAAAAGGTGCGAAAACAGCTCTCCTTCAGAGCTGGCGATGCATTGGCGACTCCTCTGGTGATGCAAATGTCCATAGGCGACGGTGACTACTTTCCATCAGGTAGCCCGTCTGCCTTATCGTTAGGTTTAATTATAAAAAAAAAAAACAATTTAATATTATTACTAACTAACTATGAACGGTGATTGAACTCTCGTTTAAAAAATACATTAAAATTTTTATAACTTTTGACAGACAAGGATTTGACTGAAACTAACACTTTGCAAATACGTATATATGCAACGTACAGACACGCGACACTTTAATTTTTATTGATACTAGCTGAATCACTCATGCTTCGCTACGAGATATAATTGTCAGAAAGAAATTCTCCATCTAAATAGTAGAAAATATCGAATTAAAAATTAGCTTTTAGACCAATATAAATGACTATTTAATTAAGTTATATCCATGCAAAATTCCATGCAAATCGGACCAGTGGTTCATGCGTCATTGAGCAATAAACAGATACAAATAATCATTTTTAACCAACCTCTCACAGGAAAGAGGTTATCTATTCGTCATTTAGATATATTTATTTTATTATACAATAGTATAGATATAGATCAATTCATTATTTTTTTTATTAGTAGTTTATTAGTATTTTTTTGGTAGTAGTTATAATTCCTGTGCCCATAGTACGAATTTATTAGGTTTCCTCAGAAAAATCATTGTCACCGTTTTCCGCCATCATTGCAAAGTACAAAGTAAGGTTCATACCAAAACTGCAATGTCAATTACACTATACAATAAAACATCATCAATGACTATCTCGAGGAAACGCAATAAACTCGTACTAAAAGCACTGTTAAAACTTACATGTCTGTTTGTATAACGGAGCATTATACGTAATGTCTATTTATTTATTTATTAACAACAAATCCACAGCTCTTAAATTAAAAAAAAAAACAACACAAATCTTACAGACTAAACATACAACCAATTATGGATTTTATTTTATATATAGATTTTTTTTTTATCGATTTGTACATTCAATGTTTTATTATTAAACAAAATTTGCTTTTAAATGTAGGTATACTAATTGTTTAATTAACTTGAAATTGTTATCTATGACCTTAATTTATTATTTCACGTTTAAAATGCCAATGTAATGCCAACTTATTATGTGATATAGGTATATTTTTAATCTTGCAAAAGTTTCAGCACAAGTTGTAAGGTTCGACATTTGACTCTAACTTTGGAAGTCTGGGGATCAAATTCCACATATAAGTTAAAATATGAATATATTATAATATTATTATTTGAATTTATGTGCATATTATTAATTAATTACACTAATTGTTTTAACTTTGGAAGAGAACATCGTTATATTTTTAAGGACATATACAGGTCACATGAAATCGTTGTCTTATTATATATTTTACATGATACGAGCAAGGGTGTAAGTGTGTGGTGTGTAGCCAGGACTTAGTTCAGAGTGGGGCAGGCAAATGAAACTGATGCGTTTGCTACAAAAAAATATTTACGCAGCTACAAAAGCAACCTTCTCGGATCTTCGCAGTACCGTTTCAAGAATTTATTTGAATCTGTCAACATCTTTCGGTTTTTAGATCTACGTTGACCTTTATCACGTTTTGACACTCTGTAGTCTAGAGAACGCTTCTCTTTATTGCTTGTGGTGCAAAGCAGTGCCAAAGAAAATTAGTATGAGTTTCTTAGTGGTAGGAAAGAATGTTTCCGCCTTCTCCAACAACCTCGCAAAGTCCAGCTGTCCGAGTTGCTCTTTTGACTAGCCCTCACCTTTCCAACGCGTATACCACATTTCCGCGGTGGTATGGAGATTCGAGATTTATGTAATTAATGTAATTCAATAACGAGATTAATGAGTGAATAATGCACGAATTTATTTTTATTTTACCATTATTATAAATACCATTATTTCGTTTTATTTTATTTTTTGTTCCGATTGTTTTATTTTATTTTTTGTTCCGATTGTTTGTGTTGGTCGTTCACATAATATCCATATAAAACCGGCGTAGAAAGTGTATATCGTTTCTTCCTTCGTATAAATATTAAATCGGTCCGTCCTATGAGCTAAAACCAGTTCGTGGCACACAGACAACCGACGCACAACAAAATATAAGACATAAGCATATCTGGTTGCTACATCGCGGCCTAGGGTGACAACGTTACACGGTGCTAACAGAACTCATCCCGAAATAACGTATATAACATTATAAGAAAATATTATATTGGTGAAATATGTATCTTTTTTGATTTGCTATCGTATATGGTGATTTTCGATTGAAATCACATTTAGTAACTACTTTTTACCGAAAATTCTCAAAATTAGTCGAAATTACTTAATGACGAGAGATGGATCTATTATATTTCTTTAAGTTTAAATTCCGATTGATAGATTAGAAGTAGTTTAATACACGCAAATGCGAAGTGACATTCTGATGGTAAATAGTCCTGTGCTATTGTTAAAATATTGTGTAAATTATACAAAACATATTTTGTTTTAATCTAACTTGCTTAAATTTAGTTCCATCTTCTTTTTTTACATTAACAAATACATAAATACATATAGGTATTTAGTCGGGTAAATAACAATAAAAATAAAAAATAAAATAATAAGAAACACTTCATGCACCGTCTATACTGTTATTCCTTTTTGTAAGCGTCATTTGACTGTAAGTATAGCATTTTTTCCTAAAGAATTAAATCATATTTATTTACAATTGACCGTTACACTTCCTTCTCTGTTGAAAGTCTCACCACGCGACTACACTCCGCCGAGTCAATATCTCTTTACGGCGAAGTTAAAGATGCTCTAAACTCATCGTCATTTATAAAAGCTTTTAGCATACAAGTGACAAAACTACTTTATTCCATTGTAGTACAACGCAGACACACTACTTTATGGGCGGTTCGTGAATTTTATATGTATTTTATCTTGTGAATACTAACGGGCTATTAAGTTTTAATTGCTGGTGAGAATATATTGCGTTTTCGTATGAATGTATAGCGTTTTTGCTCGAACGTGTTCGTTTTAGCTCGCGTGTGGGCAGACGCCTAAATAAACCGAAATTAATATAATAACAAAAGTTGAAAATGGGTTGTTTGTAATGAGAATTCAATTTATCTTTCTTATAATAAGCCAAATTTGTTTAAATGTTTAAGCCTCGATGCAACTATAGCATATTAATTTTGGATAACAGGTTGTTTCTTTATATCATTGTAGTATTGTAATAACTTATTAACACGATATGTTAAAGTAAGGGTATATCCTTTTTTGTTATAAATAGACTAACTTTACTCATGTCTTGAAGATAATTACCGAGTGACGACACAACTATCCAATAGACACCGACTCAGACGCGAATCTTGTTTTCCTCGACAATGTTGACGAGCATGCCTCTTGGCGCCGACAAGTTGTCAATGTATATGTTTTTTTATATGATGTAAGAGTATTATATATAAGTAAGCATATCCATCCAGAAAATAAGTCTGTCTTAAGTCAATCATACATGCGTTGGAATTCGTTTGGACTGAGATGGTCGCCGTACCTATATAATGTTAAAGTGAACCAGCAACCTTACCCTTATACCAAAACGCTAGAACTGCTTCTCGCTAGATAAGTATAGGTGTGTGTATACGTGTGTGTGTGTGTGTAAGGTGGTGGTATCTCACTGGTCCGATATTAGTCTTCATTCATTCTTTCATATTATGAAAGGGTTACAAATATTTTTACGTAAACTAGTACACTAAGTACGTATTCATAAAATACTGCAAAATAAAAGAGATAGTACAGTAGAGTACGTATATTTTTTATTCTAAGTAGATATAAAACATGTTGAGTGATAAAAGCATTTTAAATAAGAGAAAAAATGTTAATTATTTATAATGAAACGAGTTATATTACTTTATGCATCGGAATACTGGTCACCCTCGCCCTACGTAATTTATCGTTAGTCGAGGCTCGGCGGAACCATCGGCCCGCATTATTAGGGAAGATTATAGCGCGGGCGCTGGCCCCGGCGGGGCGAGGGGCCGGGGCCGAGGGCCGGGGGGCGCGGGCCGGGGCTCCCGGGGCCTGCGGGCGAGGGGCCGAGGGCGTGTCGGGGGCGGAGCGGCTTTCCCGCACGACTCTATGTTTTTATTACAACTCTTTTTGGTGTGCGCTACATGCTTTACATATTACTTTATCGCTCCTTTATAAAATAAGATTGAGCAGATAATCCAGATGATGGACGCCACTCACTCGTACATGCTTACACTAAGAGTTTTTTAAGTAGTTACACGTATTCACATGTATTGTACGATATGTACAAGTTTTTTTTTCTAGAATTTAATTTATTGGATATTCAGCTAGTCGCCAAGTCGACTGGAGCACCTAGTATACCATTCTAAAACCTTTACAAGCACTGAATTACCCCGCACGTCACGCGACATGTTTAGTGCCACTCTCGTGTTTATAGTCTGAGTAATAAATGTTTTGAATTTATATTACAAACAACTTAACTGAACTTGAAACTGTAGGACTTTTATATGTTCGTTGTAGTAGTCGTAAAATAAGTATTTTAGTTTGTATATAACTGAATAAAAGCGGTTTATGAGGCATAAATTAACGGGGCAACGAGCGTGTCTAAAAAGTATAGTTTAAACATTATAACTAACTCTGTATGGTTTTCAATGTGCTTATTTAGAACAATGTGTCTGTATATTTAAAAACTATACTATATATTTTCAAAACAATATAAGAAATAATAAAATACTGGCAAATCACAAACTTCTGCCGTTAAATATACTATGTGTAAAATATGTAACAAATTTATTAAATCTCTTTATGAGTAAGTGCCGTAACTTTGACTTGTCATTAAAATTCAATAAAAAACTTCGTATATAAAATATTTTTCTCCGAAAACGTTATGTCAGAAGTTTTCTCCTGAGATATTCCCGGAGCACTATGACAAGAATTGGTAAATAGCTAATAGTAAAATAGTAAAACAAACGCAAATCTGAATCTGAAAGCAACTTAGACCAGCTTTTATTTTATTTGTATACCTAATAAGCAAAAAGTAACAACAAATGCCTTTTGTGACAAAAAATGAACATTAAACGCTAATTCACAGAATGTTTTCATTTCATTCAAATTTATGGACTAACGGAGATGGATTATTTTAAATGCAATTATTTTTAATTAACATATACAGATTTCATTCGTGCAATTTAGAAACCCTTATAAAATTTAAGTACATTATAACGATGATTAAGGATATAAAATAATTTGCATAATTCTAATTGGAGAACGTTTAGCATAATTAGTTTTCAAATTAATATATTTGCTTTTTATTCAAAACCATATAAGTAAAGACGTCCAAAAAATATTAAATAATCAGAATCAGATTTTAATAATCCTTGAATAAGTATTCCGAACCACATCATGAATATAGATTTGATAAATGGAAATATTTGGTCGCATTCCTATTAAAATTAGATATACTCGTATACTCAATATACTTTACATATGTTGAGTATATATATATATATATATGTTTTTCTATATGTAAATCTAAATACGATTATACAAATTATCAATTTAAGAACAATACGCAAAATGTTATAAATTGCATTCTCGTTTTATTTTCCAAATTGTAACTTAATAGAGCTATTTTGTAACGTATGCCGTAGTGCCATAATAGTACGTTAAGAGTAGTCGAGTAAGCAGTACTCCGTACTCCAAATAGATTGAAACGGCATAGTTTGGCAAACTCTGCGATCAGCTGCACTCGTTTATGCAATCCCCGCCATCTGTTTGTTCTCATTATAACAAAACCAATATTTGTTACAACTATCTTTAATACATAGGTACTTCGGAATGCTGGCGATTGAAACAGACAATGATGGAAGTTTGCTTTAACTTTGATGGAAATGATTTGAAAGAGGGATTTATTTACGCTCTTTTTTGTAGCGTCCAAACGACGAGCAGGCCATCCTCCTCGTGGTAGGCAGGCATGGCAGGCTTGTCTTACATAGTTACTTACAGGCATCTGTAAGTAACTATGTAAGACAAGGATTAAATAATAATATTGAATAGAAATAGTTGTAATGATGGGCTCTCCCCGTTCAAATCGTTTACTACTTTATGAAGATTTCACTTTTAAATGCAATTCTTCATAACTATTGATTGCTGACGATATACTTACTTATATAAGCCATTAAAAAGAAAATAACATCTCTTTGTCACTTGATAAGATTCCAAGAGTACTAAAATGAAGGATAGAAGGTAATCCTGGTATCCTGGACAGGTATAAATGATGAGTTTAGATTCTTGTTCTGGGCATTTGTGTATTTCATCTTTGTGTGTCCATGGCACCCACAACACAGTGGGAAATCCTAGTCGAAATCGTTTTAAGTTTTTTTTCTCAGTCAAATGGTACCTATTTTTGCTATAACTCCCAACTGTTACTGTCACTAACATTTGCTGCTACTATTTGAAGCAATTGCAAAGTGTTCACGAAACACGCAATATTGAGCTAACGTATCGAATATCGATATAACGGCCCCGCATGCGCTTATCTAATCGGCCGACAGATGGCGTTGGCACGCGACGCAGTTTTTGCAGGCGCTATGGACCGACCCGTGAACTAGATCGCAGATAAGATCCGGATAGATGGTAATTGATGGTTATTGCAAGCGATGACGGGAGATAAACTTATACTGAGATGACCTGGTGAGACAAAAATACATGGCGAACTTTTTTGTATTTGTTTAATGAATACACTAATTGTAAGAACTCCTATATTAGGCAACATTTAAGATACGTAATTATAAGAAAAATGTTCAAGTTACTAAGTGCGATGTTCGTACCATACCCATATAAGCTTATATATTTATGTAAATTATTAATTTGAAGTGGTTGGCTGGTTCTGAAATTAAAATAGGTACTTTAAATGTAAATAATTCCACGACATTAAATCATACAGTTAAAGGCATTTAAAGAAGAACGTACCACTTACAATTAAATTTAAAGAAAAAACTGTAATAATATATCTACCCATTGCATGTATTCTTTTATAAAAGGCTCTATCTTACGTTTAAAAAAGTAAACACCTAAAATATTATACGATAATAAGAATTTCTGTTAATTGTTTTGTTTATATTCTCACCAACATCGGTATAACACACGAGTTTATTTACCTCCAACACATTCTTGTTTCTTTGATAATAGTATGTATTTCATAGTCAAAGTAAATAAACGTAAGGCATATTTAGTTGGATTTTACGATTGTGTCGTATGTAGAACTAATAATAGATTAATTTGACACTAATCAATTTTAATTGACACTTTAAATATATAAACGCCGATAGCTAATGTTATGATATCATACTATCTGCATTCTACCTCGTCGGAATGTAAAAATAGTTAAATCAAATTTGTCCATTTTTGTGAAACGCTCTACAGCCCATACAGCTTAACGGATTGTAACATATAACCTATCATTTTAATTCTCTTAGATTTCTGAGTAACATAAGCTACGTATTTTTTATTAATTGAAAAATAGCTAGTAAAGGAACGATTTTTTTATCTGATTGAAGTAACAAACGAGCATGCAGTCTACCTGATGGTAAGTGGTCACTGCCGCTCATGGAGATCTGTAATCAACTTCATACAGAACATGGATTCTATCGAAAGTCAATCACAGATGCGTTGCTACTCCCGAGGACTAAGATGGTCGCCACATGACAAATGTGCAATATGTGTGTGTGAGTGACATAAGCTTTGTATTTTTTTTATTAATTGAAAAATAGCTGGTGAAAAGAAGATTTTTTTTAGTATCATAACAACATTTCTACCAAATGTGCGCTAATAAATAGGTCATTAACAATATACATACATATAATTATGGTATGGTTTATAATATTACTAGCTGTCCCGACAAACGTTGTTTTGCCATATAAAAAATAAAAAAAATTGTTAAGGGTGGACAACCCTTAAGGGGTATGAAAAATAGATGTTATCCAATTCTCAGACCTACTGAATCAGCATATAAAATTTGGCAAAAATCGGTCAAGCCGTTTCGGAGAAGTATGGTAACAAAAACTGTGACACGAGAATTTTATACATTAGATGTTTTGTATATACAGTAAATAGATTTGTTTGTTATGTAAATATATAAATAATAGGTGAAAATAAGCATTGAAAAAATATATATACGGTATAATACTTTTAGTAGGTATACCATAATTTTGAAGGGTTTTTAAGGGAAGGGTTAAATTGCGTTTAAATAATTTAACCCATAAAATTAAATTAATTATTTTGTAAAGAATTTTATGAGATTTTAACAGCAAACGGTAACGCAGATCATCCTATTGTAAGTAATCACTGTGGTCCATTGATACCTGTAAGCAAGTTCATAAGAGACATAAGTTCTGTGTGAAGTCAATTACAAATGCGTTGCTACTCCAGAAGACTGTAAGCCAGTAACTTTCTCCTTCCAATAAAATGCAGGATCTGCTTCATTTTCAAAATTGGTGTGGCGATGATTCTAATTTAGCACTTAGGGATAGGTACTTATGTTTATTTATTGATTTTTTATTACACCAACAAAGCAAACACTGATGCATCCAGATAAACATATATGCAATTAATAGATTCAAGTTCAGTTTAAGTAAGCCTCAATTATAGCCGCAAATTACAACACAATTATACACTAAAAATTAGAAATGAAATTAAAAACAAAGATATAATTAATTTAAATAATAGATAATATGTATATACAAATTGTTATTTAAGTACAATTATAATAAATATTAATAATTAATTACACATCAAGTTGGCAAATTAATAAATATTATTTTAAATGTTTACATAAAAAAAGTTTTAGTAAAGAGTTAATTTATTTATTTGTTATATTAATTTTATTTATAGTATGTATGTATAATTGTATTTTGTATGTATTTTTAAGGTAGTATATTAAGTATCTATATTATAGTGGTCTCTAAACTTACACCTACCGCAAGATTTCCAGCCACCCAGGGTTGACTGGCAGAGAATGCCATAAGACATTTAATTTACCCTATTGTAACTTTTGTTTTATAAAGGTGCAAATAAATAAATAAATAAATAAATAATTGTACTTTGCTTTTGATATTACATTTAAATGAATTTAGCAAACAGGAAAATTATTTGTCTATCTATTTTCGTATCTAAAAGATTTCAGAAGGTTGAACATATAGATCGACAGGGAATTCCCACTGCCGCACCTATTTTAAAAATGAAGCAGATATTGCTTGGGGTGGTTACCGACTCACCTCCAAATAAGGCGATCATTGCAATCATCGGGAGAAGCAGTGTAACTGTAATTTACTTCAGATATTACCCTTGTTTTATATAAAGTTGCTTAAAGTTTACACGGGTGACCACTTGCCAGCAGGTGAGTTGCTTGCTAGTTTGTCATCTTAATCCAAGAAATGTAGAGTCACACAGTTATTATAATCAATAATCTTATTAAAGCTATTAATAATTAAAATTTCTTATTGATGAATTTTAGACAGTGGACAAAGTAATTTAAATGTTAAAATTACTTTTGGCTTCTAATTTTCTTTACGGCTGATGAAAACATTATTTTTTTAGATTCCTTTCTTTATACTACGTGTCGTACATAGAACAAGGTTTAGATAAGTATGTCTAATATAATATTCGTCATAATCCAACCGTAGACTGTGATTGATAACGACTTTAAGACTGTCATTACAATAGGTCATGAGACAATATTAATCTATTCTAATGGATTGGATGCAATCTTTGAATGCAAATATGAAGAATGCTATCTATTGAGTTCATCAAAATGTCCGCCGGTACAATGGGACAGAACGAACACATACAATTAGCTTCGTGCTCGCGGTACTACATTTGGAAAGTCATTATTCAAAGTCGTGCTCGAGAATATAGTTTATATTACTTTTAAAACTTTAATTGACCTTTTAATTTTAAAATACAGTCACAATGATCCTTAACACAAATAGTAGAAGGGATTTTAAACTGCTAAGTACCGACATTTTGGTAATCGACGTCTGGTCAATGAACAAATCTTAAAGAACGATATACTACCTATTATTTATAAAGTACTGAATATTAATTACTGCTATTGTTCTTATAGTTAATAAATAATAGTAATAACTAAATAGAAAAGAGATCAATTTGGTTTTTGTATACAATATTGAATTTGTTTGCATAAATTCCCACAATTAATCAAACAGTCAGCGTACCTACTAGTCTTAATATTACAAATTAGAAACATTGTCTTATAAATTATATTTGTGTCGTAATACCAGATAATACAAGAATCGGTTTTCAGATGTCCTGTTGATACAATGGAAATATTCAAAATCATCAGCAATTTCTATTAGACGTTATAGTTTCATAACAGTTTATTCATATATGTCACGTCAGTTCACAATATTATGAGTATTAATGTGATATAACCCTCGTGACTCGCCGGTGGAAACATTAACTATTACAGCATTGTAACCTTCCTAACTAACAACGTACCGGCAGCCGACCTTACGTGAGACGTGTGTATGAGCGATGGAGGCGTACACCAATGCAATTAGTATTGGCTTGTATGCTATTGTGTAACCAGACTATCATAGTATATGATATTACACAATAGCGTAAAAGCCATACTTGTCTCCCGAAACTAAGAAATAATCAAAATTACAATTAAACCCCTCGATGAAAACCCCACTAATAAAAAATTATGCGTTAGCAGCATTTCCAAATCCTTTATTTGAATACCTACACGGGGAAATAATTTATGCACTAGGTAGAACCAGTGCAATTCTACCACTGTCACAGGTATTTTAACGTGCAGCAGTTCTAGCGTTTTGATGGAAGGTTGGAGCTGCCAGCACACACTTATATGGGGCGACCACCTTAGTTAGTTGCCGAAAGGTAGCACGAAACTTTGGTATAAATCATCACATGCCGGACGGCGCAAATACCACTTTGCCCTTTTTTAGTTATCATCCCTTTATAATTTTGTATTTAGTGGGGCGTTTATCTAGGGGTGTGACATGTATTGTTTAATATTTGAGCTAAGGTGTATGTTGTAAAAATATTTATACAGAACCCTTCATGATTCCACTCTGAAGGCACTTCCACCACCTCTTTCGTCCTTATAACAGACGTGTTAAACACTACTGTAACCTGGTTTTAATGGCATGGTCTTGTTAAAGCATGTACCTAGGGTACACATACTTAAACGAGAAGTTCCAGCTTAATCCTCGGGAGGTAGCAACGCATCTATCAATCTCAAGTAAGACAGTGCTCGCTTACCAGGAGGTGAAGTCCATGCTCGTTTGCTATTTTTATAGTTTTTTTTTCCTTTATCTGATTTAAGTAGAAAAAGGGTAATGCAGTCCACCTGGTAAGTGGTCACTGTCGCCCATGGCTATCTGCAATCAACTTCATACAGAACATGGGTTCCATCTGAAGTCAAGAACAGATGCGTTGCTACTCCCGAGGACTATGATGGTCGCCTCATGTGAAAGTGTGCCGGCAACCACACCCTTTCTTCGAAACGCAAGAACTGCTTCACGCTAGAAATAGATGTGACTTCTTCCCCGTGTGTACTTCCCCGGGCGAACTACACTGGATCTACCACCTTGATCTATATAAATCACTAAAAGAGTTATTGCCGTCCGTTCAGGATCATCGGTGCAAGTTCTCCATGCCACAGATTCGTAATCTGGGTACAATGATCCGAGCGAGTCTCAACAAGCGGGCAATGTGACACATAGATGGTTTAAAAACAGAAAGTTCCAAGTGTGAGTGGCACTGAAGAGGTTGCACCTGATGCCGTCCTCCACTTGACGCCACATGCGGCCTCAAGTACCACCAACCGTTTTTTTTGAAACGTAAACTCTATAACAATGGCTTAAAATTCAAAATAATAGAGCAAAGACACTGCACGTCTGAAAACTGTAATATTCTCTCAATACCGAATGTCATTGAAAATGAAACTTTGTTTCGGTAGTAATAAGATTCACGTTACTAGTGTCAATATTGCCTCGGTCGTCATAAAACAGTGCAACCCATATATTTTTTGCTGTGGGAACTCTAAGCGTTAGGAGTCAGGTTCAAGGTTGGTAAAAAATCTGCCAAATGGTAACCTGACTTATTATGTTTATAAATTTTTATAACTAGATTATTGTGCTATACTCAAGAAAATATTTTGAAAGTCTAGCATTAACAGGTCTATTCGACAATAAAGAAAAAATATTAATAATAAAAACGGAGATAAAAATAAAACAAATTAATTATTAAAATGCAACATTTACATGCGTAAAAAAACTCAAATAAAAAAATATTTATTCCGATACCGGGAATCGAACCCGAGCCTCCTGGGTGAGAGCCAGCCTAGCCACTAGACCATATCGGATATTGCTAAGAGTGGTTTATTTGCGGAATACATTTTTTTGGCAAGTTATTGAAATAAACAAAAATAATAATTTAAAGTTGTTTACTACTTCTGAAGTACGTCGTTCCGACACTGTTACATATAATTAACTTACTACAATAACATTCTAAAACTCATTTAAAATAAAGTATATTATTTAATGATATTGCTCTAACGGATTAAAATATATTATTTACTTAAAAAAGAAATTAACGCAGTGCTAAATAATTATGTACCCAAAATAACCACGCAAGGACAATTCCACTGTGTGCACCGTCCAGACTATATACATATTCACTCTTGATAAAGCTAAATTCCTATTATTGCCATCCTTCATCATTAAATTCTGAATAATTTTTACTCGAGAATGATTCAATGAACCTGAAACGAAACGAAGCATGAAACTGAAGAAGCTGAAGAGATACTATCCTGCACGTTTTGAACAGTCACAATTACGTGACTTTAGCTAGTTTTGTAAAATGTACAGAAAACGCTATGACAAGCTGTCCACAATCAACCTAAGAGAGAAGAAAATAGTGTTGTCTTGTTTATTTTTTTGAAAGAGAAGTTTGTGCGGCGTTTGTTTGACCAAGGTAGACGCTACATTACCGGTAAGGATGAACGAGATGTAGGTACGTCTTTCACGACAAGGAATCTCGTACGCCATAGAGAATAAAACATTATATCTGACACTTATTTTTATGGAAAGACTATTGTTAATTGACACGGAATCTAATGAAATTATTTGAAATATGTTAGATAAGCTTTTCCTCATAGAATTTCAAAACTTGGTAACAGATGGCGCTACTTATCTATGAGAACAACAATGTCTCTACATAACTTTACTTCTATGTATTTTTATGTCGTATAATTAATTGAATGAACTTAGTTTTAGAACTTTTATGTCTCCGTTTTTATTGCAATGTATACCATAAGTGTTCATAAAATGAAATTAAAACTCAAAATAATTTAATATACGTACATATTTACATTTACATATTTTTGCAGAATATATTAGTTTTATAAACTAAGAAATCTAATCGTTAAGCAGGACTTTGTAATATTATCACGATTAAAAATCTGAACCCTTACAACTTAATATAACACCTGACCGCGTTATATCTCATTCCACCTGCTACTCAATCAAAATATTTGTATAAAGACAACTAAATACTATTATTACAAATGAAATAGCGGGTTAAAGTCTTGCTTTTATAGAATACCTGAGCCATCTACCAACTAACGGAGAGTTGGGCAAGCTGCTAAAAGTTGCTGTTTGACATTCTATGCAAAATTCGCAAAGAATATCAAGCATATTTTTAATTATACATATATACCCAAAAGAGACGGAGAGTTTGAAAGACAGCGCTGCGAAAACTGCGTTGATTCCGCACACAATAAGAATACTGTGTTAATTAGATATATGTGTATAAGTTTGTATTCTCTTTTTTTTGCAATTGCAAATTGCAAATTGGTGCCAATAAAGCATTGTTATCATGCTTAGCTTGAATTTTAACAAAGTACTTTTGTAGTGCTCTAAGAGCGGACCTAGGGCAAGGCGGCCGCCGCGACGCTCGGCGTCAGATCCACTCGAGCGGCTCAAGCGCCGGCGCCGCCGCTCTTCACTCCCGCGGACGGCTGTATCTGCTGTGTCGGTCTATAAATCTCTGTTCGGTGTTTAGGGTTGCTAAATACATATAATAAAGCTAATTTAGGTATTTGTATGACGCATTGATTGGTAATAAATTTCAATGAAAACAAAATTGCTTTTTTAGGTGATATTTCTGTTTGGTTTTTGAAATTAATGTAGCAAATGACCACTTAGTGCGTCTGATGGTAAGTGATCACTGACGCCTACACGACCAACGTAAAATTCATCGGAGATGCGTCGCTACTCTTTTGACCGTTTTATATGTAACCCACGTTTTATATGTAACAAATAAATTAATCTTAAAAAAAGAATTTAGATTACGACTTCTGCTTCCTTCTAAGGCTAGTTTCAATCAAAGGAATCACTTTGATTGAAACAGTTCTTGATGGATGTCTAACTAAGTATTGTCTTCAAGTACACTAGTCGTGTCAAGAACTTTAATCGTTTTGTGTATGAAAACTTAAACAATTCAATGTTTTAAGCTCCGAAATATCAATAAGCTTGTTTGCTATTCGTTTGAATTCATAGTTATATTGTAAATACAAACCAATTTTACTTAATTTTCTATTACTACTTCTTTACTATTATTAGACCTGCTGTAAAGTCACAGGCAGCACGCTTAGCTTAAAGCGACTGACCGAACTTAGCGGAAAGACGATTGCACTCAACTAGTTACGATGCTTTCAGTGCCATGTACGATACCCCGGTTCTTTTTTCATTTGGCTTGAAAAGCCATACAAGAAATCATTTTTAAGCATATAATTTATTTAGCAGTATTTATATTTAGAGTGCAAATCGGGCGGCCAGCAGCGGCCAGCGCCGACCTAGCTCAACCGCACTCAGCGCGGCGCCGCCGCTCTCAGCCGATCTGGCGTAGCGCTCCGTAATCAATCATGCTCGCGATCTAGGGCTGATACTACATAAATGCATGCTTAAAGTTATTTGTTTTAGAAATCGCTGTCCAAATTCAATAAGTATGTTGATAATGAGCTGTATATATTATAATAGCAAACGACATTTTGCCTACACTGATTGTTGTAAATCAGGTTTTTCTAATAGTATCGGTAATTTGTCATAATAAAGCGATATATGGCGAATATATGCAACGATCTTAAGAAATTAAAGATAAGACTATAATAGTTTTCCGTTTAGGAGTTTGTAGAAGCTTGTAGAAGTTAGCAGTAGGGGCTTACTCTATCAAGCACGAAACTGACGCTCGACTGTAGCGGGCTTGAAGTATAAAACAAATATTATTGCAGTTTTAAATTGCTGACAGGTGACGTAACAAGGTTACAGTACACTGTAACTTAATGTCGTAATGTAGTCCGTTATATGTCAATTTGGTACTTAAATAAATATTTCGACTCGTAACTAATCGATTATATACTTTCGTTCTTGCAGATTTGAACTTTTTAAATTCGTAATAACCAATTTATAATTTGGATAGTTTATATATTATGATGTTTTCTACATATAGTAGAAGAATTCACTCACTGTGATTACCTGTAACGTATTTGTCACGGGATACACCCAACTAAAGATAACCAAACTTAGCAATATTTTATTAAGCTATTTCTTATCTCTCTTACTGAATCAAATTAGGCATATTATAATAATTTATATTACGCTAGTAATCTCTCCTAGTTCAATTAATTATCTAAACCACCCTCAGCCCTAGAGGAGTGGTCCATGTCCGCCGCGCCGCCATAGCGCTCGCATCTGCGTTTATTCAATAACACAATAATCGGGCTCTATGCAGCACATTACACTAATTTGTCTATTAATAAACAACTTTGAAGCCCGCGGAGGTCAGTTATTTTAGATGCGAGCGGATCTGGCCAAAGGGCGCTCAGCTAATGGCTGCTCCTAATTGAAAATTATTTGGCTATTTGTGTCCTTATGTAATTTTACTATAAGTCTATTGATTATTACAATAAAAGTTTTAACAAGTACCTAATGTAAGTGTAAGTCAGACGCTTTAATTTTTAAAACATTTGCAGTTTCATTATAGGTGACGAAGTGACTTTCTTCCGAATTAGCAGCTTTTTTAATTGCCTTAAACGTGTGAAACCAAATATAAATAATTATTGACACATTTTAATTTTATATACATCTAAAAGAAAATAAATTACACAGCTTTATCGTACAATCATTTATACCTGTCTTTTAATAAAGCATAAATTATAATATATTTTGACATAAAAATATTCATGGTAATTTAAGTTAGAAGCACATTATTATGTAGATTCGTCCGCATGGGAGCGGTTGGTGCGGCGTGGAATTTCAATTTTGAAAATGGAAAATGCAAATGGCGGGCTGCGGGTCGCGGGCGCATTTCGATATTAAACAGACTGCATAATAATTTCGGGCGGCGCTCGTAAATCGGCGCTCCGCTAATGTACCGCATAAATCCCGCGGCGAAGCGCTATGGGGTTTCGACTCTTGCCTTGACTTAACAATATTTTTTCAGAATTTTATCTGTATTTACAAACTGTAGCACATAATTTCTATATGTCTTGAAATATACAATTTCTATTTTAATACATTTCATAATTATAGCAGACAGCTACTTGTTTCCCCTCTTTAGTTTAGCAGTCAGTTTTTTTGATGTATTTTTTTAATATATAGTAATTTATTTATTTTCGTAACTTAGGAGCAAGAAAAATGCACTACCTGAAACATAATGGTAGGTACAAGTACCTACATACATATCGTATTATCAAAGTTAGTACTGTGGTTACTACGTATGGTGGTTACTTATGCAACCGGTTTTATCGAGCGTGGATATTTCATATCCGATACTGTTTATAACAAGTTACACCATAATATATGTGTAAGTATCTTACAATTTCATCGTTTAAAGAAAGTTTTAATTTTAAAGTAATATATAGGCGGTATTGGCCCGAATTTACCGCCTTATCTATATTTATGCTTTAGGTATATCAGCTATATTAAGCGTTGTTACATTCTGGTTTCACGTGATGGGAAAACACCTATAGCAGTTATTCAGACTTACGGCTTCAAGGTAGCAACACTCCCGTAATATCTGGTATGATTTCAAGCCCCTTTAAGGTAGATTACAATCGCCCGTACATGACAATGACCACTTACCATGAATTAACCATGATGCTCATTTGATACATACTACTCCTTTTAATTTCAATATAATATAATATTGAAGGCGGTAGAACCAGTGTAGTTCAACCGGGGAAGCACCACCACACCTATTTCTAGCATTTTTTTGTGTTTCGATAGAAGGGAGTGGTTGCTGGCACACTTTAATACGAGACGACCTTCATAGTCCTCGGGAGTAGCAACGCATCTGTGATTGACTTCAGATAGAACCCTTGTTCTGTATGAAAATGTCGCAGGGCGGCAGTGACCACTTACAATCAGGTGGACTGCATGCTCGTTTGCTACTTCAGTCTGTTAAATAAATATAAAAATTATTCATACGGTACGTAGTGAGGACGTACCTCATTTACGAAAGTTGAATGTGAGGAGGGATGAGTAACGAGGTGTAAGCGCGTGCGGAATGCCGCTAACGAGCGCGGCGTCGCAGGCGCGGGCCGCATAGCGCGAAATCCTTCACGCGGTGTTCGGTGACGCTCTGATTTACAACCACCCTAATATCCACTCCGCGCCCTTTACAGTTAATTATGCGAACTATAAATATAAATACTAAGCGCTGCTCGTTAATAGTTGCCAAAACAATATTCACTCGGGTGGAAGCTATTAACTGGAGGAGGTACGAGTGCATTTCAATTATTTCAACCCAGTTCATTATAGACAGTTTGTACTGCCAATAACTAAGAAATAGAAATTTAAATCTTTATTTAAAGTTGATTTCAACGTAATTTTTTTTGAACTTCAATAAATAACCTACCTACCGTCTACCACTTTGGCAACGACCAACACCTACTATCTTAATTTTGTAAAAAAATATTGCAGTAATAATATGAGAACATGTAAGTACTTTGATTTTATCCAATAACTTCTAGTAGGCAGGTAGGTGCCGGGTATAAATAATTCACCAGTTTTAGCATTTTATATGTTTAGTAATAGCTATTCGAGGAAATCGCTCAGTAAGTATTTTATGCTTTAAAATCTCCAAAGCTTTTTGTATTGTGAATATTAGATACTTAAATATCTGAAGGTACAGCCAATCCAAGTTTGCCACTTAACATCGTCAACATGCGCCTGCTTGTGACGGCCTTTCTTCGCATGTGTGTGTGTTTTTGCGACGAAAGCTACTTTTTAGCGACTCCGCTAATGGCAGCAAATGTCGAGTGCTTTTAGTAGAGTCCTCATGTTAAATGTTATAAATTTCGGGATAATAACAACTAACATTTCGGTTTTGTAACTCTATCGACAGAATTAGAGTACAATGTAATAGAGATGCTTTATTGATATAGGCCCGTAATACCTATATTTAAGTACAATTTAAAAATTGAACTTAAATATAGGTAAAAATAAATTTAAAAAAACTTCGATTACCTATGTGTGTAATTTAAAAAAACGAAATGATTCCTCCTCTTTTCTTTTCCACTTTCCAGTCCTTAGATAGATGAAAAAAATATATAAATGACACAAGTCTCATGTCCGGGGAACCAGATGGCAGCACTAGTCGTCACATGTGTCCGTAAGAGAACGCCTGGCTATAAATAACGGGTAATAAATAAACGGCTAAAAATGAGGCATAAATAACGGCGAGCGCATGTCATACGTACAAATTGCGATCGGGTTGCACCGACACGATTTGTCACCGGCACGGAAATAACGGTATCCGGATAGACAATATCGTCCAAATTAAATAAATACTCATTATACGTTCAAAAAAAAAACTAAGATAAATCTATAAATAGTGGTCTAAATATGAATGTATGAAGTTTGTCAAATCATTGAAGCACTGTTTAGTGGCCTGTGACACTAACTCGCATGTGGCTGGTTGGTATTGTTCACCTTTCGTCAAGTGGACTGAATTGTTGTTTATTATCTACATCAATTTAAACTAACTATATATTACAACGGGCCCTCACTACACTAAACATACACAAGGGAGCCGGATCCGATGACTTACCTCCACTTTTTTTATCCAAATGTGCCAGAACACTTGCCGAACCGCTTACCCTTATTTTCAACACATCACTGAAGACCGGTATTTTTCCCAATATTTGGAAAGAATCTGTTATCCTCCCTATATTTAAAAAAGGTGATGCGTCTTCTGTTGAGAATTACCGCCCAATTTCATTACTTCCCACTCTTGGTAAAGTCTTTGAAAAACTTATCTTACCAGCACTCTCCTGGCAAGCCAAACAATCTATTACATATAGCCAACATGGCTTCTTGAAAGAACGCTCGACCACGACCAATCTTGGTTGTTTTATATCGGATGTTGTTGATAACGTCGATTTCCGAATATGCACAGATGTCATATATACAGACTTCAGTAAAGCGTTTGACAAAGTTGATCACATATTACTGGCCGTAAAACTAGCTCGTTGTGGTATTGTCGGAAATTTGCTCAATTGGTGCTCATCATACCTCACAAATCGATTTTCGAGAGTAGTGCTTAATGGATATCGCTCTAAACGCTTTCCAGCCTTATCAGGCGTCCCTCAAGGTTCCCATTTGGGCCCCCTATTCTTTATCATATTTATAAATGACGCAGTCACATGCTTTCAACATTCGAAAGTATATCTTTTTGCAGACGATTTAAAAATCTCCAAAAGCATACATAATGCGCAGAGTTCGATCCATCTTCAAGAGGATTTAAACCGTTTTAGCAACTGGTGTGAAACGAATTATATGTCATTGAACGTCAGCAAGTGTTCACATATGCGTTTTTCTAGGAAAAAGACACCCTGCTACCAACAGTACTATATAAACAATAACCCCCTTCAACACACTAATTGCATACGCGATCTAGGAGTCTTACTTGATTACAAATTGCAACTTAACTCTCACATCGATCATGTTATTTCTAAAAGTTTCAGACTATTAGGGTTTATCATAAGAACCACAAAAAGCTTCAAAAATTCGTCAACTAAAATAACATTATTTAACAGCTTAATCAGAAGTGGTCTTGAGTACTGCAGCCAAGTGTGGAATCCCCATTACGCAACTTACATAAAAAGAATTGAAAATGTTCAAAAACGGTTTCTGTGGCACTTATGCTACCAGAATAACCTAGGGAAACGTCTACCATCTTATCAACAAAGACTTACATATTTTAAACTAAGCACCCTGAAAAAACGCAGGGAACTACTTGACCTTGTTTTTCTGTTCAAAATAATAAATGGTTATATAGATTGCCCTGAATTATTAGATAGAATAACATTAAATGCTCCATTGAAAGCACCTAGAGCATCCAAATATCAGCCATTCGTCACACGCCCGACTAAGAGCAATCTGGGTAAATACTCCATATTGAACAGAATGCAACGTCAATACAACGCCCTATCAAAAGAACCTACATTGGACATATTTAATAACAAAATTAGTAAATTTAAGAATTCTATAAAATGTCTAATACAGGATTAATTACATTCAATTAACTACAATATTTTTGTAATCATTAACACATTTTTTTATTACTATACTTATATCATACATACCACATTTCCATATTCATATACTATACGTAATTATTAAGTGTTCTTATATAATTTTAAGTATTTAAACTCGACCACGATGCATGCCGTGGTGGCCTGTTATTAAGACAGCATTTAATTTAAGCCTAATGTAGTTTTTAATTGTAAGTGTAATGTATTGTCTTGTTGGCTGCCCTTTTTAAATAAATAAATAAATAATAAATAAATACAGAACTCTTGCCCAAAACTTCTTGCCATTATATACATTTGATGTAAAATATGTACCCAAATCCATTTCCATTTCCAAAAGAATAATTGCGATTGAATTAACAGTCAAGAGACTCGACTAAACGGCTACTTTTATGGAAATAAAACTACAGTTCCGAACAAACAAACGCTTTCAACAACAAAATCAAATATGTTTTACATTAGCAGCATTTCACATTCCAAATCAATGCTTATACTTTGGTCAGAAGCACACTAACAAAACATTCTCAAAAACAATTCTCTTGCTAAACATTTCGCTTAAACTTAATTAGCGCAAATGCACATGTGGCTAAATTCGCAGTAATGCGACGGGTCTCGTTCGGATTTGTTTTCTCGTTCGTACTATATACTATATACATATACACTGCCTTGAAGGTAACAGGTATAAGGTGCCATAAAAGTTAATTTGTTGCCCAAAACAAGTTTACTTCGTACAACTTTAGGAACCCTTAAATGTTTTGTGATGTAGTTTCGTTACCAGTACAGTAGGCATAACATTGTAGAAGGTGATAAAGTTAAGGATTTATAAATTTTGAGTAACTTAAAAAAGGTATTAAAATAGTAGCTCAGTGTATCAAAAATAATTTGTCGTAAAATAATATTGATGAACTAGACCTTTAACTTGTAATAATATTTTTATTATAGGTATATCTTCTATTAGTGATGTAGAAGTTTTGATAGAGAAGTTTCCTGTGTTCATTTAAAAGTAAACCGTGCAAAAAAGAATCGTCAATCCCATTAATAGCCGTCTCGAAAAAAAAATCCCATTAATAGCGCCGAAAGAATGTGTGGACTAACATACATACAAACATTCACCCCAGTAGATAATTACATGTAAGAATACATACTTAACAAAGTTCTAACGGTTGT
Source organism: Spicauda simplicius (assembly GCA_949699795.1). Lineage (NCBI taxonomy): Eukaryota > Metazoa > Arthropoda > Insecta > Lepidoptera > Hesperiidae > Spicauda > Spicauda simplicius. The sequence goes on from OX453060.1 coordinate 259,093, forward strand.
AAGTAGGTCATAAAGTTACCTATGCTTTTAAACTCAGTCATATGGAGTACTATCTCGGATTTGCAACAATGTTACAATTTTGGTGTAGTTAATAGCCACCAGATCCACAGTAGATAATGCTTAACAATATTTTTTCATAATGGTACAAATAAGTTAGTGTGGGTACCACTTTCAACAAACAATAAGGCACATAAATGGCGCATGATGATAAGTGTATCTATGTACCTACAGTCATCGTAACATTATTTATCTCATAGCTCTATACGGTCTTTGGTGGGTTATAAAATTTTCTGGAAATGTTTCTTTACGTGTCTGCGGCGCGGCAGGCGGCCGATTGCGATGGGCTATCGTCGCATGCGTAACGCGGATTCCACTTATTCAGGGAGCTATTTGTCAATTGGACGCAACTTGTCGCAACGATGCGATTTCAATAGCCCGATATTAGGTAACTGAGTCACTGTGGCAAGAACTTACAATTCAAACTTTACTGCTGTTTCAGCAAATTGTTCTTATAATATGCTCTACGTTAATATGAATAAGATTTATATTGTTAAATATATTTAGTTTGTGACCGCAGCAGTCGTTGGGCGGCGCGACGTGCTGTATCAGCGGCGACCGCGCGCTATCTCCACGCTCCGCCCGATAGCTGCCATAATCGTGCTCTGATTCTCTAAGCCTTAACTGCGAAATGTATCGCTGTATATGTGTCACTGAACAATGTTTAGATTATAAGCAACAATAGGACATACAACCTTCATAAAATGCCAATAAAAGAACTACCACATAAAAATTCTAATCCTGAAAAGTATTTCGTTTACGTGAAATAAGGTATGCATATTTTGAACAGCAACAACCCATAAATGCGCACATTACTAGATTAATTATTTGTATCCATTGTATGTATGTTGAAGCCATGTCGTGGTTGCATGTTACCTATGCTCGTACAAAAACATTGAAAGCTTACCACGTCTCAAACGATCCCCGCCCACACACTCCGATGTTACAACGGTCCAACGGTAAAAGCCTCATAAAACCAACTTTTACATTTAGAATTCATTTTACATCTCATACTGGAATGTAAGTATGTGCATCAGTAGCACTGCTGGTATACTACGAGTATTATTAAACGCAACTCATTCTAACAAGATTATCATTTAAATGGTTCAAAGCATCTGTTATGTTCTCGTATGGAGTCAATGTTTCCCGCTTTCAAAATAAATGGCGAATCTATGAGTTGATTACCTTAGGGCATCTCGTGTACCTCAATGATCTGCCATTCATAATTCTAATGCATACAAGTAATCATATTTCATAGTGAAAAGCTGCGAAATTAAATATCTACTTTGCAACACAATTCTCAACGGACTTACAGAATTTCTTTCATTGGCGCTGTTATTCAATTTCTATACTTATTTCAAACAGTTCAATGACACAAACATGTCAAGCAACAACAAAAATCTTCACATATATGTATAGGTAATGTAAGAAAAAGTCTGTGAATTAAAAATAAATATCCTAGCCTAGCCTTTTATTACTACTTTTATTACTACCTAGCCTTTTATCTGACCTGTGTTATTTATTTATCTACTTGTTTGCTGGAACTGATATACCTACTTTAGTTCATCGTTCCAAAATTAAAAAAGATTAAAACTAATTACACATTAAATTAATTAAAAGTGCAATTTGGTTTTTACCTGAAGAATTTAAAAAATCAGATTCATTTGAATACTTCTAAACAAATTACGAAATATTATAGTAAAAAAATGACGACAGAGTTCATTAAGAACTTAATGGCCGTCGAAATTGGTGTCATACGACCGTAAAGTCGTAAAATGGGAAAGAAATCTTAAGCACCTAATATTTAGATACCAATGTTCGTATCGTATGTTGGATTATTCATACGAGTTCAGATTCGATTCTCCACAAATTTGTAACGCTGAAAGCGTATTCTAGCTTTCACAATACATACGTAATTTGATTTACTCGTACTAATAGCTAAATTGCATACACTGACACACTAAATACCTAACATTAAAAGAGGATCGTCTTAAGAGTGAGTGAAAGATTATTCAAAAGAAATTATTACAATGAATTGTTTATATTTTTTCTATAACGAGAACAAGGAAAAGTGCATTGACCAACGGAGGATTGGAGTTATAATTTTGTGACTATATTTTTCTTGTATACTAAGCAAACTTTGGATAAACTAATACCTATGCTGACTTTAAAGCTTAGTCTGTCTAGTTTTTTTTTTAATTTAATGCCTAACTCAAGATATAAAAACGATTTTATGCTGCAAAATTAAAACAGAGCGTCATGTTGAGAGTAAAGCACACCCAAACGCTGAAACGTTGAGGCGTGTAAAAACTACCTATTGATGTTATTATTATTTTCTAATATTAAACTTGTCAATAATTTTAATTGCAAAATGTGAAAAAAAAACAAATGTTACTGTTGATTTAAGACTTACGCGCGTTCGCTGGCTACCGGTAGGCGTTGTATGATAGGAGATTGTTTTTATAGTATTGTTGTCACCGATAAGCGGAGTATCTCACGATCGCGGCCGCACACGTGTTGCTTGCCTTGCTGAGCAGATACACGTGAATAATATTAGTTCCGCAAATTACCTACTCATGTTCCTGATTACACTTATGATTTAAGACAACATGATATTGAAAATGCATGAACATGTCGCGCTACACTCGTTATGTTACTTTTACAGGAATGTTACTCGTTATATTACTTTTACACTTAAATATGTATTTAATAATTTATATTAATTACCTATAATTTAATTAACAATTACTAATCAACCTCATTTTAAAGTGTTTCTTCTCACTAAGTTAACAAAAAACTACCATGTTTTTTAACGAATTTAACTGCCCCTTAACGGCTACAACTAGCGACCACACATATGTGATAATTTAGGTATTAATGATATTTTTATTTATTATTAAACAAATTACATTAATTAAATTTAAATAGATATGTGAAAATAAAATACCAAAAATAAGAGGAGGATCACTGACACTTTTGGAGTTAATTAATTAATGTACCTATGTAATAAATATATCGTCCACCAATTCGCACTTGGCCAGCGCGGTGGACTATGGCCTAAACTCTCTCATTCTGAGAGAAGACCCGTGCCCAGCAATGGGACAATAATGGATTGATGAGAGAGTGAGAGTGATGTAATACGATGCCTTGCCTGTACATCTATGCGACCCTGACGCGTTAAATGACCACTTCCTACAAATACCAGGTGCAAGCCATGTCTCTGTTTCGCTCCTAACATTCTACGAATTTAACCGTTTCACAAATGCTTCTTTTGAGTTTAAAATAGTTACGGAGGGCGAAGTATCAAAAATATTACACTCCTTGCACTCGAATGCTCTAGGGTCTGATGGATTGTCACTTGATATGCTGAAGTTAGTAGTCCCTAACTGTATAAAGATAATGACTGCCGTTGTTAATATGTCGTTTCGGACCAATGCGTATCCAGATGCCTGGCAGCAAGCTCTGGTCAAACCGATTTTTAAAAAAAGCAACCCAACAGAGATGTCTGACTTGCGCCCCATCAGCATATTGCCCTGTTTATCCAAAGTATTGGAAAAGATAGCCTGCAACCAGATTACTGAATATCTTATAGTAAATAATATACTTCCTACCTATCAGTCGGGGTTCAGGAAACATCGGAATACAACAACATCCTTAATGCAAGCTATGGATGATATATTGACATCTCAGGCCAACGGAGAAGGAACCATTCTCACTTTGTTGGACTTTTCACGCACCTTTGAGACACTGAACGTATCATTACTACTGTCAAAGCTGACATTTTATGGTTTGAGTGCTAATACTGTAACGTGGTTTGACAGTTACTTTAAGCATCGGTCACAAAGGGTAGAAATACAAAACAGTGCAACTGGATTAGAGAGCTCGTCTAAAACTCGGAGTGTAAAACGGGGAGTACCGCAAGGGTCTATCCTCGGTCCTTTACTGTTTATATTATATAGTGCGGACGTCATCACCAGTATACAACATTGTAAGTACCACATTTATGTGGATGACTTACAACTATACATTTCATGCAAACCAAGTGACGTACATATTGCCGCATCAAAATTAAATTCAGATTTGGATCGTATATCGTCTTGGTCAAGTCTTAATACGTTAGTTTTAAACCCGAAAAAAACTAAGTACATGGTGTTGGGAACTCCTACGCAGATTCGAAAAATTAACGCTAAAATACCACCTATTAAAGTAAATCATGAAACGATTGAGAGAGTGACAGTTGCACGAAATCTCGGAGTCGAGATGGACCAAAACCTTCGTTTTGAGAAACATATTATAGAAACAGTACGGAATTGCTTTTCCAGGCTTAAAGTTCTTTACCGCATTCGCAACTACCTCTCTGAAACAATACGAATAAATCTATGCGAGTCCTTAATACTTTCAAAATTTAATTATGCCGATACAGTCATAGGCCCCCGACTACTAAAACTTACGAAAAATCTTATTCAAAGGATGCAAAATGCCTGCACGCGCTTTTGCTTTAATGTGCCGCCTCGCGCCCACGTTACACCTTTCCTAAATAATGCTAAATTACTTAAAATGGACTCCCGCAGGTGTTTACACTTTGCGACGTAACTGTTTGGCATCATTAAAAATAAGGAACCTAGGTACCTTTACGATAAACTTATTTGGGCTAAGGATTGCATTAAGAAGCACTGCACAAGGTCGCTTTCACATAAGCTGGAATATCCTTCTTATTGTTCGGCTGCTTTTAGGGGAAGTTTTAAGTACAGCGCCACGAGGTGCTGGAACAATCTCCCACCTCCACTTCGCACCCTAAAAACAATAGGATTATTTAAAATTAGATATAAGTTACAACTAATAAATGAACAAATAAATAGCAATAATTAGGTATTAATCAAATATTAAATCGTTTAACATTCTTATTTTTATCTTTAGCAATTGTATTCAAAATTTCAAAATCATTATAATTATAAGAATCAAATATAGACTTACGGACATTTACTTCCCATAGTCAGTGACAATTCGCGCCTCATTTAAGCCCGCTGTAGGTGTATTTGCTCCAAAAATTATATTTAAGCGTCATGATGTTTTCTTTCTTCGTTTCTCGTTACGTTCTTCATTTGTACTTTGCAGACCAAAACAACTTGTATTATGAATTAATTTCTACCTCAATATGTCGGTACCTGCGTATCCTAAAGAAATATAATAATTTTGTTTAGATCAATTTTATAAATAATTAGTGCAATAAATAAATATTATTACAGTCGATCCTTACCTTTTATTTTAATTATATTCTGTTTTCTAGTTTTTAATTAATTGATGTGTATTACGGTGACAGCCGTCCGTATTTGTCCCCTGATTTCGGGTTGCCCTGAAAATCAGCGCCTTGGTTGTACCTACTTCCATGGCATTTGCTGAGGGTAGTCCATTTCACGGTTTATTATTTCGCAGCGCGGTACCCTCCTTATATATGTTTCCTAGTTTTGTAAGAATTTGTTTTTGTTTTCTATGTTTTTGTTTTATTTATTTTTTTCATGTGTATGCTGCTGTGTATTCCGTGAATAAAAAAATATTATTATTTATTATTATTATTATTATAATAAATGCGGTATAATATCTTACCTCATCATTTTAGTATGACCACAGAATAAATGATCATTCCTGAGAAATAGGATAAGACATGAGAAGCAGTCTCATTCAACTCACGCTTTTAACCAAAACACAGAAATGCTTAAAACCACTATCAAATAATAGAAATATAAGTAGAGATATGTAACCGTGATGGGACTATACGTTTGTTGTATGTTAACAATTATGACTTGTTCCAGGTGCGTGTAGTTGGATGATGCGCGGTCGCTGACCGGCAGCAGCAATGTTCGGCGGCGGCAGCGGCGGCGGCGGCTACGGCGGCGAGGGCGAGGGCTACGGGCTGGGCTACGTGGGCGGCGGCGGCCGGCTCCAGCAGTACGCGCACTTCGCACCGCACCAGAACGTGTGGCATCACCACGCCGCGCACCACGACTCCTATCACGGTCGGTTCTAACATCACACGCACCTGACGCACACAACTATTTTTCTTTTTTGGACATGGACATCTGTAATCAACTTCATACAGAACATGGGTTCCATCTAAAGTCAATCACAGATGCGTTGCTACTTCCGAGGACTATGATGGTCGCCTCATGTGAAAGTGTGCCGGCAACCACACCGCTATTTATTATAGAAGTAAACGAGCGTACAGTCCACCTGATGATGTCAACCCTGCCGCCAATAGACATCTGTAATTAACCTCAGATATTCAAAGTGCTACCGGAAGGTAACCATAGATATGTAGCTCCTCTTGAGGGCTAGGTGGGAGTGAACTAAGGGGTGAGGACTACTTTAAGCATGTTTTAAGCGGTTTGAAAATTATCAAATCTTTTAGTTCTACAATCGAGTTATCCATTGTACGTATTTTACAACATAAAGGTTTACATACTACTACTTACATTAAAATTAGTAAGAACTATGAAAATAACTTGTTAATATAAATAATATGCGATAAATGTATACTAATACTAATATACAACAAACAGGTGTGAGTAACAAACAGCACTCAATCACAATCCTGCGTGATCCGATTTGTCTGATTTACAAGATTTTTTTTAAAAGGTGTTGCTTATTTAATAGATCAGTCTGTAGACTCCTTTTAATTTTCGGTATATGCTATTTGAAGATGGCGACTACTTTTTTGACTTTTATATCCCGTACTGAAGCACAAATTATTCGGCTAGTAACCAATAATATTAGTAAGAAAAATTATCACAGACAAACCACGAAGTATTTCAAATATTATTTTACTTTTATAATTCGATTTTAAGGCTTTAAACTTTTTATTTCATTTATTTATTTATTAGCTGTCATGTTTTGTGAAAAAAATGAAAAGTATTTTTTTCACTAATAAAATTTTTGAAAGTTTAAAAAATACATTTTATCACGCACTGCAGTAGTAAAATATATAATAAAAAACATGTCCTACTTACTCGTTTGTGATTTAATAATGTCTGTTTAATTATTACCACTTCAAACGCATATTTTGATAAGCAATAAATTCCTGTTATTTTACGGTTAAGGTTTTCCATAATATCAAAAACCCATCCCAGTGATAAAATAAGGAAAAAAGGGTAATCTCTGGCGGAAATCCATACAAATTACCAATGAACAAAATATGTTTAAAGATGTTTCGAATATGTTCTTTATCACCTTAAAGTTATTTTTTTTGGACATAACATTCTATACAAATATGGTGCTCTATTTTATTAACATGAAAAAGGCGAACGCTCTATATGATTGACTAACATGATAAAGACGAAATTTGGAGTGGATGTTGTTTCTAACTCTTTCACACAGAATGTAAGTACAGGTCATATTTCGTTGAAATTTTAACACAAATAAATAATTTATGGCCTAGATCAAAAGCTAGGATACTCATTAAGTAGTCAGGTAAACACGAGCGCATTTAGAACTACGGAAACAGTGAATTATGTAATAATAAAGAGTCTGCGAAGAGGTTACTTCCTACTGCGCATGAAAGCTTGTTAACAATTGCAGAGGATATTGAGCCCTAAATACATGTGGTGGGATCAGTGTAGTTTATCTGGAAGGTACCTCCGCCACAGTTATTTCTAGTGTGAAGCAGTTCTTGCGTTTTCTTGGAAGGATATAATTGCCAGCTCCCTTTTTAAGCGGTCATCATCACAGTCCTCGGGAGTAGCAATGCATCTGTGATTGATTTCACATAGATCCTCTGTTCTATATAAAGTTTGTTAGAGATGTCCATAGGCGTTAATGACCATATACCATTAGATGGACTATACGCTTGTTTATTACTTTAATCAGATCAAATAAAGCTTAAGGTAATAATAAATACATATTTCAGTTACTGATCATATTATTTTATCTACCGTATAACCAGAACTCATTGACACTGCTGTTTCAAAGTAAACTTTTCGTCACGGAAATTCATTTAGGATGAGTTTTACTATGAACTGGAGGAAGACTATGCAGGGGAGGGGAAATAAATTTCTGATAGGTATTATTCATTAAGATACTCGTTATTAGGTTTCGTCGATTTTTATGGTGAGTCTAAAATTCGAGCCGGGACAAGAAGACTACGGGCTGGCTGGAAGGGAGGAATGGCTTAGGTCCTCGTTTCCCTGTTCCACGACTTCCCTCCTTCGCTGACGTGACGGAGGGACGGTTGCGGACCCAGCTATTACCGGAGTCCTAGCCTTCCGCCTCTGACTGAAGATCTCGTAAGAGTCAATATATATCTCTCATGATTATATTGTAACTTCCCAGTTAGTAACTTAATAAAAGTTTTGATAAGCGTAGTATGGCTCATGGTAGATGACTTGTGGAAGCATGGAATAAATCGGGGTTAAGTCAATATTACTGAATACGAAATAACGATTACACAGAACTTAATAAGTTATGGATGACTAACGACAAGTCGCGAAAAATAGGGCACCAACTAATCATTGAAATTATTCCACATAGGTACTCTTATGTACACAGAACTGAAACAATAAAATAAATGTTACTCATTGACATACATGTGTATGTATATATCGTATTTTTATACATATCGCAATAAAGTGCGCACAGTACTAGCTCGGTACAAACTATTACCGTGGTACTAGGTGTTAACTAATCTCCAATCTCGGGCCTGAATTTTCTCTAGAAATAAGCAGTACCTTTGCACTTAATTATATATATAAGCTTTATGTATGTTTGTATATTCTTTGTGCATAAATAAATAAATGCATCGGTGTATGAAATATTTTTTAATGCAATGGATGGCAAAAAGAGTTCAGTGTCTGCCTCATTTTAAGTGATTCCTGCAGCTCATGGAGTCAACTCCTACCTAAATTTGATCACAAAAACGTTCTGTTGCTTTAAATTGGCATTTATTTTAAACATATATATGATTATAATAGCACCAGAAGTATATAAGTAGTGGTACTACCGCTCTAAAATCAAGAGCAGTTCAACGACCTTCCATATTATTAACAACTTATTAATAACTCAGAGAGAGTTAAACAGCCTTAACATATCCAATTGCCTTATTCTACAACAATGACTAATTATTTACCTGCCAGTTTAATTTTTGTTGTGAATTAATTCATTTTTTTAGTAAAATGACTACCAGAGTATCAATCAATCAATTTATCAATGAGATAAAGTGCTTTCTCTCCTTTATTATTTTTCGTTAAGTATACTCAATCTATTTTAATTTTATGTATCTACCAAAATTTTAGTATAATACATAGTAAATGTTTATATTATACAACGTAGCAGTTATTGTATATTATATCTTATACTTATTCATTTTACATAATATTATGTACTCAATAATAGCAACGTAATGCCTTTTTTCCTCGGGTATGGTAACGGAATAACTATTTATTAACACGGCAATAGCCGTTAAAAATCACTACTATAGGTAATAAAAATATTTAAAGTTATGCTTTAATATAATTAATGAAAAAAATCAAAGGAATAAACATTCAGTATTCACTGTGGTATGCTATTAGTTCTCATGTTTACCTGAAATCGATCCCAGACAGCTTAATGTCCTGTCTGCGGTCGACAATGGCGTTGCTACCTATAATGAGTAACTTCTACATTATCCACATGGTGTCTTCTGTATCACAATCAAGAATAGTGTTATCAGAGCAATGTACTGCAGGGTTGAAACTACTAATATGCTATTATAGAATAAAAATAAACGGAGGCGGAACAAAATCCAGGTGACCCCTACCACCTTCAACTACCTATGTTTATCTACATGAGCGATAACAATGATTTTTAATTGTTATTTTTATAGTTTCAGCGATAACTATAGATGTGTTTTTTTTATAATATTGATGTGCCAAATCGAGCATGTAGTCTACTTTAAATGGTTACTACCCATATTTATTTATAAGTATCTCAATACAGAACAGGGGTTTCCTCATGAGAACAATAACAGTTGTGTTGCCCCTCCCGAGGTCTAAGATGATAGAGTTAGCTAAGTGAGCGAGCTGGCAACTGCACCCGTCCACTGACACACTAGGAATAGATGTACTGATGTAGTGGAGATACGCCCCGTTCAAACCAAATTTCATCTTCCACCCTGCACTTATTGACAATACTAATTGCAGAGGAAATAAATTATCCTTACAGTATATCAAGCAAGTGGTTCAGAATCATAACAGGCAGCTATTGACACGGGGCTATCGGCTACTTACGCAAGTCAACCGCAATGATTCAATATCGTCAATTCCCCGAACGATACTGCCCCAGCAAAAGGATAAACTCCATGTTTTGCGCGATCTGTTTTGATCCAGCCGTGTACATACACTATGTGTGCCGGAGTTCAAGGGAGGAACGCAAGCGATTAGCGTTATCCTGTTTCAAAATATATATCTAAGTATTGTATGTCGTAACGTTATTATGTCCATACCGTTTGCCAAAAAATATTTATTTGGACTTCACGCTTTTTGAATACGTCATCATGTCTTCTTCATTTTAAAAGAATATTTAAAATCCTCAATGTTACTAAAAAGAAAATAAAAATAAGTATTTGTCCTTAGAAGACGAAATTCTTAAAAAGTACAACTCTTAGGAAAGTAAGTACCATCGGTAATGTAATCAAAGAAAGTTACACACCCACAAAGAAGTAAGTTCTACAATTACAAGACAACGATCACGATTCCGTGAACTACATCACTTTTCATTGTTACAACTTATTACGTTAATGTAGGAGTTGCAACGGTTGGTGATGAAACGAGGTAATTAGATATGTGTAATCTCTAGATATCGGCGCTCTCCGCTTATCTTTATTACGAAGCTAAATATGGTGTAATATTCACAACAAAAATCGCAGGCGGTTAGTTCACTTGACATAATGAACGTATGATCCCCGCTGATATGGCGATTCGAAGCCTTTTTAAAAATGTAATCTTATCTGTACACCCACTTATAACGGACAATAATTCAGATTTATATTAAATCAATGTTCTAGGCATAATACTTCAAAACCAAAACCGGTTTAATGTTTATAAACAAATCATAATTTTATGTTAATATATTCAGCGGTATTTACCAATTTTTTTTTCAATTTAAGCAAGTCCTACTTAATTGCATTTATTCATATTAAATTTATTTAAAATAATTAAAATGGCCATACATTAATTAAGAAATCATGGCTTACCAATAATAAACAAATCTTAAGAATATTTTTAAAAATACTGATAGGATTTTAATCATTAGTAAATTACAAGTGTAGATAGTGTTTGAATTACATAAATTAGGTCATAAATCGTTCGCTTGAAACTTGTGGCGTATTGGTGTGGACGAAAGCACGTCACACATAGCGTAACAAAGGCTGTGAATCACAAGCGATAAGGCGGTGTCCGACGCGAGCGGCCGCCAGTGTGCGCCCTGACCTCTGACCGCCGGCTCGCTTGCACAGTAGGGCACTCTCTACCTGTTATACCGACGAGGAACCTCACATCACCGCCTCAGCCATGGACGCGATACCGATACCGCAGAGCTGGTTGCAGAATATTGCCATGATTGCAGGTGTGTTCATAGTTGTATGTTAAGAGTATTGATGACCCCGTGACGCAAGTGCCTTCCAGTGTGACCCAGAGGGTTTTGTGTTTACTTTTCTAGGCATGGTGTAGCCCAAGACGTCAAAATGTAGATATCACCATAAAACAAAGTTGCTTCCCGGTGTCTATGTATGTTTAGATCTTTAAAACTACGCTACGTATTTTAATGCATTTTTTTAAATAGATAGTGTGATTCAAGAGTAAGGTTTTTTATGTATAATGCGTGCGAAATATGGTGGAGGAACATTGATAATTTTAGATTTTTGAGTTTTAGGCGGAACGAAGTTCGCTTGGTCGACTAGTATTTAATAAACAATATTGACGATGTGCCGATTGATAATTTATGATTGTTTGTTTATCTGTTTGCACAGTAATAATTTTCCATTTACAGTGAAAATATTTGTATGTGACGTTATTTTTTCTTGAATTATGCATACTTAAATTAAATTCAAATAATTTTCAAAAGTTGACTAACATTTTAGGTAATGAGGTTTTTTTAGATAGAGATATATTTTCAGCATATCGATATTTTTAAATACTTCCTTACGTATCACAAAAACGTCAAATAAAATTGAGCGTGAGTCAACGAAGAGAACCAAATAAAATAACAGTTGATGAACACCGCTATCGCGTCATTAGATTCGTTAATTGATGGACAGTTTTGATGTTTAGATTCGTTTGCTTATCTAGGCACCTTTATCTATAAGGTATTTATTTTACTTATTGCTTGGATTGTCATATTATTAAATAGATTTGAAAAAATAAACAATATGTTATATTGTCATCTCGAAAACATAGTAGGTGCGAGCAATGTATATTGTTGAGGTAATTTATGGTTATTTTGAAAATCCTAAAACGATCACGCCACTAAGCCAACAACTCAGACGTCATTTTAAGATGAATGAAGTTTTCCTGTCACTATATTGATGATTTTGTAAGGGCCTCTGGATGTAATCATGGTTTTCCTTATAGCAAAAAATAAATTTAAATAATGTCAATTTGGATATTAAATATGTATAACCATTATCGCTCTAAATCTAACGTATTTTTACATAAGTAGTGGATATCTAAGTAATCTGATAAAATTATTATAATAAAATATTTATTTATCCCTGTTATGATGACAGCTCATGAATATTACTGGTTTGCGGCTATCTTGAGAATAATAAATATACATAAAAATATTCTAAATATTTTTTCAGCTATATAATCGATATAATCAATCAGCTATATGATACTACCTTATTTTAGGATCCCAACAAAAGCACTGGAAAAAAGCGAATAATCGTATCGTATCGTTATTTTGTAGTTTTCCTTACTGTAGGTATTATTTTTATATATCTTAACTCCACCAATTCGTACTTGGCCAGCGCGGTGGCCTATGGCCTATAACTCTCGCATTCTGAGAGAAGACCCGTGCCCAGCAGGACAATAATGGGTTGACGACATATCTTAACTATGCACAAAGTTTTCTCACTGAAAAAATCTTCATTTTAAACATTTCCCGCACTTGAAAAAGTCACTAAAAAGTAATTTTGGCTTTGTTGGCAGGCAGCAGCGGCGTGGGCAGCGTGGGCGGCGTGGGCGGCGTGGCGGGCGGGCTGTACGGGCAGAACGTCGTGATGGGTTCCTGGTGCGCGCCCTACGACGCGCTGCAGCGCCCGCCGGCTTACGGTAAATATTACTTATATGTAATTCAAATTATAATTCTTATTGCTCAGGTTTATTATCTAAGTCGGGTCTTACAAATAAATTTTGGTATAAGCATGCACCCTGTAAGGGTTCTGCAATATAATGTCTACATAATATTTAGAGAGGTTATTTGTTATTATTACAAAATAGCTTAAATATATGAATAATAATAGAGATGATCGTTACACAGTTAAAATAATTGGTTATACAATGTCAATCATTTAGAAATATATGTATTTGCAGTTTTGTAATAATTATTTTAAATAAATACAACTATAAACTATTTATAACCCTTTTTAAATGTGTGTATCGTTTTTGCGCTTGCGAACAATTAGTTGAAAAGTAGCTTCATTATCTCATAATATGTAACATCATGTTAACATCTGAACTACAATAAAGTAAACTCGATTTCAAACACTTGACATTAAGTACATATATCTATGGGCGATAGTATCCACTTACCGTCAAGTGCTCATTTACAACTTAAATGTGATAAAAAAGGATATCAGTTGTCAAATGACTATTAATTTCTAATAAGTTCTTTAAATTAATATTCATTTTAATGTACGAGATATTTTTCTCCCCTACGTTGTATATTCAATTCATTTTTAGAGTCATTTCTATGTAGTTAAAATTGTAAATCTAATTAACGGTATTTAAATAACTACATTATATAGGTACGATTATTACAGTAAAATTACATGCTTATTTGCAAATTCTTCTATTTTAGATTAATTCCGGTAGTAAAGTAGGTAGGAAAACTATTTAGGTACATTTTACCTAAATAATTTTCCTATATTTAAAATAATATTGTATTTATAACAATGAAGGTTATAGAACACTCTAGTTATAAACTCTCTCTCTCGATTAGATTTCGGATTACCGATATACCTAATTTTTCTTAATAGCAATAGTGTTAAGAGCTACTGGGGCCTGATTTGAAGTGTGTGGGTTAACTACTACACTTATATTTTATATATGCTGTCTAATTACTTTATCTGATACTCATATCAGATTATTTTACTTAAATTTACTGAACTTTCCACTGCATCCTTCAAAAATTTAATGGGAACAGTATGTACATTTTAATATGTAAGATAAGTTTCCATTCAAGCATTTTTATCCACTCTTCTATGTATTTATGGGCGTAGCCGCTTGATATCTCCTTATTTTATAATTGGAATAGATGACGTTATTATTATTTATTTCAGTAGATGATCCACCTCCGGGGATCTCCGCTGTTGCATGAAATCAATGATTCATAAATTTATCGATGCTACAAGTATTTCCATATGTACTTTGCTTTAAAATGGAAATATTTGCTTCAACTCTGACGCACTGCATGACAATGAATTTTGAATTCCATTGATTTATCTTTCCTTAATTTGACATGATATATTGTAGTATTAATTCTTACTTATTATACAAAAGCAGCTAATTATTATCAATTCTTAATAACTAAATTCAATGTAAAGTTGATATAATTTAAGATAAGTTTCTAAGGTTGTCTAGATTAGACGCTCTATTTTTTGGTTTAATTTTGGGAGTATTATTAGGTACTCCAGTCTAGCACAGTACAGCAACAGTACTTTATTACGTAAGGGTTCATCAATTATTATTTTATTTTATTGATATGATCTAGCAGGTATGTATGTACAGTTAAATTATACGTATGATTCATCCAAAAATACATAGATAAGTAACTAATTTTGGCTAAATAGGTATGTCGATTTCAATGTAATGATTAAACTCCTTTAATAGGATAACTCGTTATAATTTATTTGACACATACCTACCTACAAATTTAAGCGAGGAGGATAAAATAATACGATGATTACTCGCCAGGAGGTACCACCGCCACACCTATTTCTAGCATGAAGCATTTCTTGCGTTTCGATGGAAGGGTGGGGTTGCCGGCATACTTTTATATGAGGCAACCATCTCAGTCCTCGGAAGTAGCAACGCATCTGTAGATAATTGACTTCAGATATAACCTATGTACTATATGAAGTTGCTTACAGATGTCCATGGGCGGCAGTGACCACTTACCATCAGGTGGACTGCATGCTCGTTTGCTACTTCAATCATATAAAAGAAACGGATAAAGATAATTAAATAAATATTTACGGCTCATTTTCAGTAAAACTAGATCAACGCGGAAAAATATTCCACACTGTGATAGTGAAATGTATACGTAATATATTAATCGAATGACATACCTACTGCCAACACTGAATAACTAAATGGAACAAGAAATAACCACAACAATGTTAAGCATTAACAAATATGAAATGCAAAATAAATTTCAGTGTAACAATAATAAATAGATATACCGAAATCACATTCTTCCCAATTTTATAAAAGCTGTGCTAAAAACGTATGTAGAGCGTTGCTTTAGATTATAGGAGGAGTCATAGTAGGAAGAACTGATGTCATGTAAATGGTTAAATTTGTATGATAGTATTTATTTGATACCCGTGTATTATAGCACTTGATAAACTAGGCAAAATTGCCTTACCCTTCATACAAATTTTTACACGTTTAAAGTAGCATCTCTCTCTCTTTAGTCGTACACTATTGGCGAGTGGTCGTGGCATAATGATGACGACTGGTCAGTCGTCACAGCTATCTTTGCCAACAGCTCTTGCGATTCATGTATGTAATAAAGTAGCATAAGAGCATGCAAAACACATGATAAGTGCTAATTGCCATTTATGGACATCTGTTACTTCATGTGGAACAAGGGTTCTATCTGCAATGAATCACAGGTGCGTTGTTACTCTCGAGGACGGTGGTAGCGCCCCAGTACCCCCATATACTAGCTCTAGCAAATTGAAAATGTTTTTTTTAATTAATTGTTATATCGCCGGCTCGTGTTATGTGACATGATGAAATATATAGGTAGATACCAGATTTTAAGTCTCGTTATAAAATAAAATTGTAATCATAGTTTTTTTTGCTTACTTGAACAAACAACGGTATTATTGTAAATAGATTTTAACAGTCGCAAGGTACAAGATCGTAAATAGTATTAAAATAAATGGATCGGGGTTAGCAAACACGGCTACCGGCGCTATCGCGGCTGATAACGGATAGGATACGCCACGTAGCTATTGTCACAGCGTGTTATTATTAACGTTCTCGGAACAGATAGGATAATCAACTTTGTAACAACACGATTCCACTGATATACTTGCTCTAGAAACGGTTTCTTACGGTGCAATTGCTGATTCGTGTGTTTACACGTGCCAGACGCATAGATATTTGTACCTTTTTTCAGCTATTAAGAATCAAATCTGCACTGGTCTGGATAAATTGCACAAAAACGAAATAACTGCCATTAAGTTGACTACAACCAAATCTAAATGAGCAAGCAATGATTGAAGCATCATTTCTTTAGACCCATAGATACATGCATAATAACACTCGCATTAGTAGCTACACCTAATAGTACTATTAGACCACGTGCTTGTTACCATTTATTGACTTAAAAAAGTTTGTGAACGATTTTAATCAACAAAAAATGATCATCAGCATAATTGGTATTGAAACAGCGGGGTTAAATAAGCTATAGGCAATGGGATATCATTGTAGACAGAGATAGGTACATACCCCGAAACGTGAAAATTATTATTTAATTATAGTTTACTAAATTATGTCTACGAACACTTAATAATTATTATTCACATTCTAAACATAGATAAAATCATATATTGTAAGCACGATAGAACGAAGTGTTTATTATTGAACTGAACAATTAGGCATTACGGAATGTAGTGGAGTAAGTATGAGTTGTAATCGATGTTCAGTGGAGACGCAACTCAGGCAGTGTGTGGGTGACTAGGTCCGTGTATGATGTGGGTGACGTGTGGTGCGCGCAGATGGCGTGCTGGAGGCGTACGAGGAGGGCCGCGAGTGCGTCAACTGCGGCGCCAACAACACGCCGCTGTGGCGCCGCGACTCCACCGGCCACTACCTCTGCAACGCGTGCGGCCTCTACCACAAGATCAACGGCGTCAACCGACCCCTCGTCAAGCCCAGCAAGAGGCTGGTGAGTCTTGCCACGCGCCACAATAACGCTCTCTTTGCAAACAGGTGCGGACGCCGAGCTCCTCACCCGCTTCTATAAGGACGGCTCCGTGCAGAGATGGATGAGTGTCGAGGGCATGGCCAGGGGCATGAAGAAGGTGAGTCGGTGGCGTGTAGACTAGTGCATGCATGCCCCAACCGCCTCCACCTCGCACGTTCCTCTATTAATCTGTCTCGCGGCTTCCAAGGCTAGGGTACTACACGCTACCGCTCCCACTCGGTCGCAGGCTCTCGGCCGTGCTCCCTCGCCTCGGTCCCGAGATCGCTTATCGCCCGCCCCGAACGAGATCGCCGCGAACGAGCGATCGCCGTAATGAGAGTTTATTTAATCGAACGCATCGGGACGGGTTCGGATCGCGATAGCGGGCGTCGCGCGAGTTTGAACCTTGCGCGCTCGCGGCGGGGCCGTCTCGGCGATGGGCTATCTCGGAGACACGTCGCATGAATATGTATTTTATAGCGGCAGGTAGCATCGTCCAATGGCGCGCGGCCCCGCCCGCCGCGCGCCGCCGCACGCCGCCGGTAGCGACACCTCCATTGGACGATGATACGCGCTCTACCATCGAAAGCATGCGCATAAATACATATTCTGTCTTATCGACTCCGTGTGTTGTTAGAATAGTTAACATGGTGACGGAAATTCGCTTATCGGTCTGTAAATTTACACATCGCAATGCCCGATATTTATGTACTTTACTCTGTAATCGACCTTTTTATAGCCACTAATGCACTGTGAAGGGACGCTCTTGCGCGCTCAAACCGACTCTCAATTAATCTTTATAATGTTTTGCACTTAGATAACATACATAGTTAACTTAGATAACTTAGACACATTTGAGTTAAAATTACCGTAATACATAATAAGTAAAATATAATATCATTGTTATAAACTTGGGTAATTGGCTCATTATGCGTTCCCTAATTATATCTGTCCTAATATAAAAATATCTCATTTTAATTTGCTGAAACAGCTAGTTCGTCTCATATGAAACGACTGTGATACTGATTTCGTCGATTATAATGTCACTATTGAAGTTTTTGTAAGAAATATATTTACAAAACCCAAAATGATTAAACTATCTGCTTATAATAATATTGATAGTCTTGTATACCGAGAAAAATAAATTACCTTAACTACAAATAGGTTCTTCTTTCATTAAATTATTGCACTGGAAAGCTACAGAAGAGAAATACATATACAGATCAATCAATCTCAACAGTTTAAGTGCTATTTGGTTATAGATGTTTCGTCATAATAAGATTTATTACGAAATTACCTCGTCACGTCGCGTCGTGTGCCGATTTAATCTTAAATTCTGTACCTCATGACGTCTGTACAAACTTATCATAGACATCCTGTTATCACTTACTTAATTAATTATAAGTAGGTACGCTATACAACAATCATTTGTTATACTCGTAATAAGTAATATTTATAGGTATATTAAAGTATTTACTTCTTACATTGTTTTAAACATTAACTGATTAAATATGATGTCGTGTTGCAAAAGTATCTAGATAAAATATGTGGTCAATCTTAAAAGGTCTTTTACATTTGTAATTTATTTTGGGTAATACATAATTATCGCAGTAATACCACTGTTTCTAACAACACTAACTAGTTTATAGTCAACGTCAATCTTTGAGTCAAATTATTATAGTAGGTATCCTGTAAATAATGCATTTTATGGGGTAGGTAGAGTCGTATTTTTATTTATGTACCTTAGACCTTAGACCTTTGTTTATAGACCTTTCCTCTCTTTCTGGTTATGGAGTCTTCTTATTCTCTTATCTTTTAGCTATTCTCCGAATGTTGTGACTGCGTAGTGTGCACCAGCTTTGATATGCTCTCTATTAATGATGCATGTAAGAGCTGATATTTTACACAGATTTCAGCGTTAGTAAATAGCCTAAAATACGACAATCGAACATTTACATATGTCTTCCTATTCCTTACAAGATCCAAATAATTAGATATAATTTTAGGTGTTGCATTTGGTGGGCCGCACATGGGCCATGTTGTCTGGATAGCGTATAACATTGGGTTCATTGGTCCGAGCCTCCTGTCGTCGTAATTAAAAATGCAGCATTTGCAAATAGTACCAATGAGTCTCTGCTCGTTGTGAGATCTCAACTCACCTCATTGACATTGCAATAATAAAATATTTGATAAAAACAAAAATGTAATTGATAAAAATAAAAATAAATGTTTGATAAAATCATATAAAATTTGTAAATGAGATTTATAGTAATTTAAGTCAACAATGATCTATTCAAGCGTAAGTACTGCATTTTTCTTAAGTATTCACTGACTTCCAATTAAAAAAACACCTTCCTTCTTCTACGCACGTGCAGATAACATTGTTCTGATGCAATCACTTTAAAAACTGAATTCTGCATAAACATCAACAGCATTCCTTATTGCGAGTGCGGTGTTGTATACGAGTGTCGCATGTTGCAGTCCGCCGCGCGGCGGCACGGCCAGTGCTGCACCAACTGCGGGTCGCGCAACACCACGCTGTGGCGCCGCAACAACGACGGCGAGCCCGTCTGCAACGCCTGCGGCCTCTACTACAAGCTGCACGGAATTAATCGGTGAGGGTTTTATCGTTTGTAGTTATTATGGGTAATATCTTATTGCCTCATAAGTTTTTTTGATTTTTGAAGGTGGTAGAACCAGTGTAGTTCGACCGGGGAAGTACCACCGCCACATCTATTTCTAGCGTGAAGCTGGGTGTTTCTTGCGTTACGATCGGAAGGGTATGGTTGTCGGCACAGTTTTATATGAGCGACCATCTTAGTCATCGGGAATGGCAACGCATCTGTGATTGATTGTTCAGTATGTACTTGCTTACCGATGACCATGAGCGGCAGTGACCACTTACCATCAGGTGCACTGCATACTCGTTTTTCTACTTCAGTCAGATAAAAAAATGTCCTTTTTGTTCCATTCTGAGACTAGTAGCCACATTCCTATCGAGAGGCATCGCCTCCTTTTACATTCGACCCCCCGGTGGACGTCCGCTCTTTCGTGAACTCGTGAGGGGCATTCGCCCTCTGACTACCAGGAGGACTAATCTGCATAGCACAACGACAGCACGGTCTCTGAAGGCCAAAGGCTGCACCACTGCCTGACGGCAGCCAACAATGCCGGTGAACATTTTATCCGCCTTCAGTGGACAAAATGTTCTCTTGGCAAGGAGTTTATTAGAGGACCACAGACCCCATGCCAAACGGCGATGTCACCGCCCGGCGACTATGAAAGTCACTGTTCCGAAGATAGTTAATGTATTCATTAATATTTTGCGCCTGGTGTTACGTGTTCATTTCAATTTTATTTTGAATTTGTTTTCATTATGTAATTTATTGCAAAAATTTTAATGAGACGCCAGTAATATATTCTACTAGTAACCCTAACTCACGATGAAATTAAATAGATAGATATTGAATAAAACAGCCATTTATTGTAATAGTAGCTATGTAGATATACATGAACTGAAGTGAATAAATGTATCTACTTATTTTTTTTTAATATTTCATTGTGATTATTTATTTCCAGACCACTGGCTATGAGAAAAGATGGTATCCAAACCCGGAAACGCAAACCTAAGAAATCTGCAAATGGCGCCAAGCCTAACCAAGACTCTAACAAAAAGGACGGCCACAGTTCCCCAGGGATAGATGGTAAGTACCCACCTTTTTAATGTTTAAAACTAAAAAAGTAAAGTGAATTGGTTGTATATAAAAAAATGAGAATCGCCACTCGTCCTAACTTTTAAAATTTAGTATTGGCACTGCGTAAAAAATAGTCTTGAAAAGTAAAGAATTAAGTAGAAGTAACTACCTATAGCATTATGCACGTATAAACATTCACTCATTTTCCAATTGAGTATTTAATATATTTTAAATATGAACTGGAACTTGCGGTTGAAAACACAAACAAGTGTCTTACAAATGTAAATTAATAAGAGTATCTACTTTGAGTAATTATTTCCAAAAAATGCTGAAAAATATCAAAAGTTTAATCCCTTTTTTTATTGTACATAAACCATATTTGTGTTTTTGTTAAAAGACATTAGGTATGTATTATATGTTGAAAGAGATACTTATCCAATACCTATTAGGAGCCTCCGTGGTTAAGACCTACAATTTTAATTAAACTGAAATGACATAATTATATGTACCTACCTATTATATAATTCTGCAATAGTCTAAATTGTTAAAGCAGGTACATATAGTATACGAATTTTAGATTATGTACCAACTACGACTAGATTTAATACCTACCTATTTTTAACCGATATTCGGGTCTCATCTGGGTACTACCCTTTTACGTAAATAATACTGGTTGGATTTCCTCTGAAATTTGGCACACATGTAGAGTATGATTATCATCTAAGTAAATTAAAACATAGGATAGATACTCATTACCGCAGTAGACGGGACCGATGTGGGATAAACATACTGGACGAGCATGCGGTCCACCTGATGATAAGTTGTCACTGCCACCCGTGGATAAACGTAAGCAAAATCATATAGAACAAGTGTTCTATCTGAAGTCTATCACAGATGCGTTGCTACTCTTGAGGACTAAGAGGACTAAGTTGGCTCATGTAAAAGCGAGCGGACAATCATACCTACCCTTCCACCGAAACGCAACGAAGGAAATAAGTGTGGCGGTGGTACGTTCCCAGTTAAATTAACTTGGCTTTACCACCCGGTAAACCTACTAAACATGTTGAAAATAAGAACAGCTATTCCCATAAAATCCCCTAATTTCTCGGATAAACACGAACTTATAGTAACGTATATCTGTTATGTGTTCCAGAGAGCAAGCCAAGCATAGCGGAGGTGCCGCTGCCGCTGACGTCGGGCATGGGCCAGGCGGGCGCGGCGGCGGGCAAGCGCGAGGCGGCGGGCGCGCAGTACGCGGCGGCGGGCGCGCCCGGCGCCACCTTCCTCGCCAACCCCTCGCTCTTCAACATCAAGAGCGAGCCCAGCGCCGCCGCCGGCTACGACGGCTACGCGCACCACTCCGCCGCCGCGCCCTACCACTCGCACCAGCATTACTTACACGCCCTACAGGTAAACACTATGCAACCCGGCTTCCTTAGTACCTACTAGGTTTTTTTTGTGTTATAACTTCTGAAGCACTACCGCCAAATCTGCCTAATAACAGCAATTTTAAATGTAACTGTGTTCGGGTCTGAAGGGTATAAGGGAGACATACCTATCTACTTATACGAGACGTTCAAATTTAGTCTTTAGGGGTAACAACATATCTGTAGTTTACCTACCTCAAGTAAGACTCTGATCTTATCTCTGATTAATTACACAAGGACCAATAGTAGGTAATTTACCATCAGTTGAACTCCATGCTCGTTTTCTACTTAGGTGTACCTATTATAAAAAATAGGAACACACCTGTTTGGTAAAAACACATTTTAGAACCCGCATCACATTCGGAGAACTAATAAAAAACACTTATACGAATAGGTATCCCTATAAGGTACCATAGTGGTGGAATATGCAAAGGATTTTGTCTGTTTGATGATTTCACAAACCGATGTGGAATAGGCTGAGATTTTACAGGTAGTAGAAGCAGTGTAGTTAGACCACCTACTTCTACTACCGCCACAACTATTTCTAGCGTGAAGCAATACCGCTATGTGTATTATTTACTGGAACCATTTGCAACCACTTTCGACCCCTTACTAACTCGAAATGTATTTAAGGTGGATGTATGAAATTATTTGTTAAGATTATTATTCTAACACGACACAACAATATTTCAGTATGGTCTCAGCAACGGAGAGGAGGAGGAAGGCAGCGGGTTCTTGCACCAGCGCAACGTGACGGCGCACGCCAAGCTCATGGCCTCCACGTAGCAGCCCTCCCCCTCCCCCCCCTCCCCCGGCCCCGTCCGGTGCAACCAGGCTAGTTGCACAGTAAGGCACATCTAAGGTTTAGGATATTTTAACGCGACTTTCATCATTCAAATTTATCGTTGTGATTATGCAATAGAGTAAAAAGATCACATTGTCACATTGGAAATTGATAACAGTATAACACAGGTGTAGTACAATTTAACAGTGAAATTGCTGTTTAAAAAGTAGACACTAAGCACTGATCTTCTTCAAAATAGAGTAGTAGATGTATAAATGAGGACTAAAACTGTGGAAAGATACAAGGAACGAATCTACGGCTAGTCAATTGTAATCTTGACTTGATAATTCACAATGAAAAATATATTAACAGATTTATTATCTCTTGTATACAATAAAGTAGACAGACTCACTTCTAAGATGGCAATCAATAAAATAATTATTCCTAAATCATTTATCCTCAAATAAATAAACGCACAAGTGCAACCTCACATTTATGAAAACTCGTATAATTACAGTAAATCCCTATAACAATATTTAACAAGTTGAATATTGAATACTGAAAACGCGTTGGACCAGACCAAGCGTGTTTTCAGGACCTTCGATTGTTCTAAACTCACGATAAAATTACGTGACCTTTAATTGGATTGTGTCTGAAAAAAAACAATTAATTTTTCCGTTACACGAAGCATTATCTATCGTGAGAATTTCGACACGAGCATGCTTCACATAAGAGCAATCGTACACATCTAGTGGGTGTTATTGTAAATAGTTACATACTTTTAGTATGTTTCGACTGAATAGTTGTCGTTGTGTTTTGTACGATATTTTCGAATAGCTGAATTTTAATTCGCCATAGCTTAACTCCTAAAATGTTATAGTAATGTATTGTAATAAATTTAATATAGGTAGATATTGTAAGATTTGTTATGTTGTCGCGAAAGAAGTATTAATAATTTCTGATCTAGAATTAATAAAAAGTTCCTTCGCTGTTGTATTCAATATATTAACGAATAAATCACAGAAACTAAGTAGTATTTCAAATGCACGGGGTAGTGTTGTGAATAATTGAATTTAACTTTATATAGGTAGAGTACGAAATGAATAAAAAACGCGTTTTATAGTTAATATGCTGAAGGCTGTCTATAGCCTTATAAGCCCAAGAGACGACAAACGACGACAAACACCTTAGGACATTGAACGGACGTGTTCTTGTTTTATAAAATCTCAGATTTCCAGTAATAAAAATCACACAAGCCGTATAAAAATACGGCTCTACTGGCATATTATACGAAAGTAGAAAAAATAACAATATTGGACCAATTTATAGTACGTAGACACGCTACAATTGTTAGTAAAATTTAATAAACTAATTGTCCAGCCTAATCGTCGTCAAGGTCTTGAGACTACTAGGTGCGATACTGTTCCAAAAGTGTGTTATGAAGTGTGATTAGCAAGATTCCATGTTTATCAATTACAAAAACTGAGAACATAACTAAATTCTGTCTTCCCTATCGCATTTTAAAACTTAAAGGTATATTGCCTTGTTTCCTCTTAGCAAACGAAACATTATGGTAGAGGGTAACTTTGCTATTGAGCGTTAACAAGGTGTTTTGAAATCTAGCCTTATTGGTAGTTATCACTCTTTTGTAAGGGCTTGTACAACTAACGAAATATTCACCTACACCATGCAATATTATATGTAACTGATTCCGTTGATAACCGATGTAAACTGTTCATACGACTGACACGGTATGATAGTGTATTTCTATGACTAAACCATTGTATCACAAGAGGGCTAGTTATATTAGTTTAAGTAAATAAATGGCATTTATGATAGTTGTAAATAGTAGGTAGTGTTAATGAGAAATATATTAGTTAACAATGATTTATTGTAACAATAATTTTGCAGATTTTATCACAGATTGGCAGTTAGGATCTCTATGTACATTGATCGGAATTATAGTAAAATGTAATATTGTACAAAGTTCTGTAACATTACTTAAAATACATATCTGAGCACATTTATCCGTATATTATTTACACTGTGTCCTGTAATCTTATTCACAATTAGCAGCATTTTTCAGGGCGTCTCCAGTGAGGCGATAGTAGCACCACTGTTCTGCCTTAGTCAGGTTGACGGCGCCCTTGGCTTCGTAAAACGCTCTCGCATTATTCCATTCCAGTACATGGAACTCCAGTCGAGAGCAACCGGAACTTGTTGCTTCCTGAAATTAAATTGAGAAACAATAATGCATTTTGAAGGTGGTAGAACCAGTGTAGTTCGACCGAGGAAGTACCACCGCCATACCTATTTTTAGCGTGACGCATTTATTGCGTTTCGATGGAAAGGTGTGGTTGCCGGTATACTTTTATATGAGGCGACCATCATAGTCCTTGGGAGTAGCAACGCATCTCTTTTTGAATTCAGATAGAACCCATTTTCTGTATGAAGTTGATTACAGATGTTCATGAGCGGCAGTGACCACTTACCATCAAGTGGACTGCATGCTGGTTTGCTACTTCAGTCAGATAAAAAGTAATCTGTCAGTGAACATTGCTACATGGATACCTGTAATCAATTCCAAATGATATATTAAAGTCCTACCTGAGGTTGACTACACATTCACTACAAATTACCTGTCCAATTAACATTGCCTGTTTAAATTACTTGACAGTAAAAGGACAATGGCATTCTACTTGAGAGCTCTTGTGTAGAAAGAAAAATAATAAACATTGATAAGATAAAATAAACATCAAACAATTACATAAAAGCAATTACTGTAAATTGCCTAATTAACTTAAGCACTTATATCAATTTTAATTGGTCTTCTAGAAATTATAATGAATGGCAAATATCAGTTCTAAAATGCCAAAGTAATTATTGTTACTTTATTTATTCATTGCTAATTTAAGTAACTTAAATAAAAGCTGTTACTGTCATTTGTGAATAATTATATGCATTCATGAGAAATGCCACGGAAAACAATTTAAATGACTCTTAACTGAAATAAATACTAGGTACATTTTAGTAGATATACATACACCCTGACATCTTCTAATACGGAAATTTGTTTAATTTATATTGTTATTCTTGCATTAATTCCGTATTTAACACATATTTATGAAAAAAAATATTTTGAAGACAAATTAAGCGACGTAGTATTTAACAGTTGAAAAAAAAAATACAATTCTTTATCAATTATATTACTTCAATGATACCTTAGCAACAATAATGACACCCTTATTACATTTTCTAATATGGAAATTTATTTTAGTTTAGTTTAATTCATTTTGTTATTCTTGCATCAATACTGTATTTTAACACATTTTTATAAAAATACTTTGTAAAAATGTGTTAAAATACAGTACAAACTAAGCGACTTCCATTAGTAGTTAACAGTTGCCAAAAAATTACTGTTTTATATTACTTACATACCTTAGCAACAGCGTTGAAGAGCTTAGCGCCGATGCCGCGCCGCCGCGCGCCGCTCGCCACGTACAGGTCCTCCAGCAGCATGGCGCGGCCCTCCCACGTCGAGTACGTGGGGAAGTACAGAGCGTACCCCACTATGGCGTTTTGCTCGCGGCTGGCATACTCTGCTACTAGACATTTAAATGCTGGTGGGGTGGATTCAAACCCGTCTTGCTGTAGTACTGTCAATGAAAACAAAACATTGTATTATACCACACCGACAATTAAATGTATGTCTCGTTATTTTGAAGCATGTGAACAAGTTTTTGAATATTATAATGAAGGTGTATATTAAAAGGACAAACCTGTTTTACACATATATATTAAGGATATAAACTAACAATGCAGTGTCGATAAAAGTATCCAGAATAAAATAGCAAGAATAAAAATAATGCAGGCCAGATCAACCTCAAAGTAAGTCACCTGTTTAGTCTATTTACATAATTATGACATAATCATCTTAGTTGTTGTTATTTAATTATGTTCCATCATATGAGTTCAAGTCTCATTTGAATCCAGATATTTAAAGTAAAATTAATAACAAAAATGATTTTTGATTACCTTTGGCATTTATTTTGGGTCCATTGGGCATTTTTTCAAAATCAGCAAGCTCCTATCACAAAAGGTTTCAAATAAATAATTACATTTATTTACAACTTTAAATCTACATTTTATTAATTTGACAATAAGGCCACATGCACCGAACGTTATAATTCTATTACATATAAAAATACACTATTCATCTTAATTATTGCATTTGGTTTGAATATGTTGTTAAGTAACACACTATCTTCAAGTAGTTCAAACCAGAACTCTGCAGCCATTTTACAGCCATGCATTCCAATGCACTGGAATACACTGGACAATGGACTTAAACCTAGTCCATTGTCCAGTGTATTCCAATTATCCATATTCTCTTTAAATCTAGTCCTAGCCCTCAACCTCCTGAGGAAAAGAAACTTATTATATAGCTTAATTTTTTTATGCCTATTTCCTGGTTTCAATTCATTAGAAACCTTGTAGTTCACATCAGAATAAGTAAAGATATTTGAACTAAACACCTCATTCAAAGGGTACCTATTTTTTTTTGTATAAGATTGAAGTAGCAGACCACCTGATGGTAAGTGGTCACTGCCGCCCATCTGTAAGCATCTTCACATAGAATATGGGTTCTATCTGAAGTCAATCATAAATGCATTGCTACTCCCGAGGACTAAAGATGGTCGCCTCATATAAAAGTGTGCCGGCAACCATACCCTTCCACCGAAATACAAGAACTGCTTCACGCTAAAAATAGTATATCATATAAGTTCCAATAAACTTGTGCTTATAACTTTGATCAGTACCCGAGGAATGTTAGGTATCCTAGACAAATTTAAGTATTTTCAACAACCTCTAGGCATTTAGGCAACACAAAATGTTACGTGTTTAAAGTAATGCTTAAAAACATAACTAAAAATTGGAATTGACACAACTATAAGGAAATAATTTAGATAGACCTTATTTCTTCTATGAACGTTATGAACCAGAAATTCTCAAGTCGATTATTCAAAATATGTATGTGTAGCATAACCTCAGATTTCTTACTTGAATTAGAGTGGACACAGCTACCATGTCCTCTTTTTTGGCAGGGCGTATCGTAACCACATTTTCGTTAATATCCATATTTTTTTATAGGTTTGGTTAGTTTAACATAGCCGAGGAAATAAAAAACTTAAACTTAAGTGAACTTTAGATTAGAAGCATAGATAAATACTAATAGAAGTGAATTGACAAACCAAACTCAAACAAAACAATTCTGTTTAAAATTGACAAATGTCAGAACAGTGTCGCCAACTATTTGAAAACTTTAATTGTATAAAAAAATCCTGATAATTTATACCTCCACCCCAAATTCCATTCGTCAACCCCAAAAATATGATAAATAAGATCCTTGAAGACTAACAAAAAAGGAAGGTTCTCATAACTAAGTGGTTTCGAAAATAACAGCTTAGGACTTAAAATAATTAAATCTGTTAAATATTAATACAAGCTTTTTAATCTCAGCAAATTGCGACCCGCGCCACTTATCCATCGTTCCAATAGACGACTTGGATGGTATAAAATTAATTTTGTACTCAGTTCGTGAAGCCATTTCATTGTTATATCGATAAATTTAATAACAACATCAATTGCTTTAATAACTAATTGCTTTATTTTAATAACAACATCAATTGCTTTAATAACAACATCAAACTTACTTGTTTTGTCATATCTCCAATTGAGGAAACATGTTTCAGCCTGATTTGTCCCTGTAGTTCCGGGACCAGAATAGAGCTACGGTATGACCTGCCTGTCGTAAAAGGCGACTAAAAGGAGCTTTCGGGGTTGCGGGCGGTATACGTTCGGACCGACAAGCCAAGTGACCCAGGGAAGGACGGCAGCATGTGTGGTCGCATGCTGTCGTAAACACCATGAGGCACGGTGAGCACAAAAGGTCACTGGGGAAGAGCTCAAGCCACAGTGGACGTGTTAAGTTCAGTATGAAGTATGGAACGATTGTATTAGAACTATGCTTAGGTGGTAAAAAAAAACAATACATTTTTAATTATAACGGTATGTTTATTCATAAAGTAATATACATTTTAATAATTATCCTACAATAATTTTACACGTATGTGACTGCTGGCCACAAACGAAACTAACCAATTGTACAGAATTTGTATAAAAATATTGTTCAAAATTATGTTAATGTTACTCTATAGTAAAGTATTTTACATTTGTAGTGATTTTAATCTAATTACACAAATGTGTTCTATACTATATCTAAACTACATATATTTACAATTTCATTAAATTTACGTGCTATTTTTTTTTATAACTAAAACGTAATACATAACATAGCAATTTAATACTATAAAAATAATATTGTAAAAAAAATTGCATGTTGTAGTCATATTAGAACTGAACCTGGAAAAACGAAACTTAACACAGGTCAGTGCTTTGATATGCAACGATAAACTTTATTCCGATTCTATTTAAAAAAAATGAATATTTATTTCTAGTGGGCATAGGAGTGCAGAAGTAAAAAAATGTGCAATAAATTATAAAGTATAAAACCATTTGATGTGAATATTAGAAATTGATGCCAGCGTTTAATTAGAGCTTGTAAATTTTTAATAAATTTTTTTAATGAGACTTAATAATAAAATTGTAATAAAATAAAATTATACTTGGCCTGTAAGACCTTTGCTTCACAATTTGTTGTATGAATGCCGCTTGCATTTTTTTTAAATAATAATGTGATTAATAGTTCTGCTTTAAATTTCTCCACTTGATTTTGGAAGACAGTTATTTTTTATGAACAACAAACATGTAACATTGTAACAAAACTCCAACTATTCTTGCAACGAGGTATAATAAGACATACATCTGTGAGTGCACGCTCACAAAAAGCAAAAACATCATATTGCAAAATAACGCTTTTTAAGCGGGATGAAATATAGTAAGAGTCAGGAGCCGTCGATAACCACCTGATAATAAGTCGGCACAGGCCGAACCTACTGCCAACTGTGGTTTTACCGTGGCGAGCGGGGTCGGGCGACGCCGGGCGGAGCCGGGAGATGTCGGGCGGCAGCGGGCTGCGTCAGGCGTGTCCGGGCGGGCGCGGGCGCGGGCGCGGGGCGCCGGGGCGGCGGCGTCAGTGCGCGTAGTCGTGGCGCAGCGCGAAGTCGGCGGCGTACGCGCCCGCCCAGCCGCTGCCCGCCGTGCTCGTGCTCACGTCCGTCGACGACGCCGCTGCAGGAAGTTGACATCGTATGCTTCATATAATGTATTTTCAATAGTTTGCAATGATCCAAGTCGTAAAAGAGAATAATTATTACAAAGGCAGGCTGTGACAGAATACTTACAAAGTTGTGATCCGAGTTTTAACGATGTTCCGGATGATGCTCTCGATTCTGGACTGCGGTTGATTTTAGAATCACTATCTGTAATAATTTATAAAAGGAATTCAGACATATTTAAAAAAATAGCTGGTTTTGTCGCACACGTTCTAATTTTTTAACAGATAGGATTAACGTATTAATAAAACTTTACTATTAAATAAATTTCACTGTAGCACTCGATGACGTACTGGACGACCAGTTGAGCAGCTCGCTCACGGTGTCGCGCGGGGGCGGTACGTACCGGGCGGCAGCAGCGCGTGCGGGTCGCGCGGGGGCGGTACGTACCGGGCGGCAGCAGCGCGTGCGGGTCGCGCGGGGGCGGTACGTACCGGGCGGCAGCAGCGCGTGCGGGTCGCGCGGGGGCGGTACGTACCGGGCGGCAGCAGCGCGTGCGGGTCGCGCGGGGGCGGTACGTACCGGGCGGCAGCAGCGCGTGCGGGTCGCGCGGGGGCGGTACGTACCGGGCGGCAGCAGCGCGTGCGGGTCGCGCGGGGGCGGTACGTACCGGGCGGCAGCAGCGCGTGCGGGTCGCGCGGGGGCGGTACGTACCGGGCGGCAGCAGCGCGTGCGGGTCGCGCGGGGGCGGTACGTACCGGGCGGCAGCAGCGCGTGCGGGTCGCGCGGGGGCGGTACGTACCGGGCGGCAGCAGCGCGTGCGGGTCGCGCGGGGGCGGTACGTACCGGGCGGCAGCAGCGCGTGCGGGTCGCGCGGGGGCGGTACGTACCGGGCGGCAGCAGCGCGTGCGGGTCGCGCGGGGTCGGTACGTACCGGGCGGCAGCAGCGCGTGCGGGTCGCGCGGGGGCGGTACGTACCGGGCGGCAGCAGCGCGTGCGGGTCGCGCGGGGGCGGTACGTACCGGGCGGCAGCAGCGCGTGCGGGTCGCGCGGGGGCGGTACGTACCGGGCGGCAGCAGCGCGTGCGGGTCGCGCGGGGGCGGTACGTACCGGGCGGCAGCAGCGCGTGCGGGTCGCGCGGGGGCGGTACGTACCGGGCGGCAGCAGCGCGTGCGGGTCGCGCGGGGGCGGTACGTACCGGGCGGCAGCAGCGCGTGCGGGTCGCGCGGGGGCGGTACGTACCGGGCGGCAGCAGCGCGTGCGGGTCGCGCGGGGGCGGTACGTACCGGGCGGCAGCAGCGCGTGCGGGTCGCGCGGGGGCGGTACGTACCGGGCGGCAGCAGCGCGTGCGGGTCGCGCGGGGGCGGTACGTACCGGGCGGCAGCAGCGCGTGCGGGTCGCGCGGGGGCGGTACGTACCGGGCGGCAGCAGCGCGTGCGGGTCGCGCGGGGGCGGTACGTACCGGGCGGCAGCAGCGCGTGCGGGTCGCGCGGGGGCGGTACGTACCGGGCGGCAGCAGCGCGTGCGGGTCGCGCGGGGGCGGTACGTACCGGGCGGCAGCAGCGCGTGCGGGTCGCGCGGGGGCGGTACGTACCGGGCGGCAGCAGCGCGTGCGGGTCGCGGCGCAGCGCCTGCGCCTTGAGCAGCTTGCTCATGGTGTTGCGCGGGGTGGGCGGCGGCCGCTCCAGCGCGCGTCCGTGCGCTGCGCTCATGTGTCGCTCCAGCAGGTACCTGTCACATACGACAATATATCGTTACCGTATAATATTTTGAGCCATCTACTCCTTTTCGGGAAAAAATAAATGAACATTTCTTTAGGCGCATGGCATGGGCATTTTTTGAGATGGGAAAAATTTGTTAAATTCACGACACTGTCTGTGTTTATAAATCAAAATTTTTAATCTAAACCACAAAAAAATAGTGAAAACATGTGTTATGCTCTTTTAAATAAATCGAACAGTTTAATCTCGTGTGTATTATGTGTACTGGGCACGCACCGTCTCTCGAAGCGCTCCTGGCAGAAGCCGCAGCGGAAGAGGCGGCGGCGCGGCGCGGCGGCGGCGGCGGGCGCGCTGCCCTCGTGCGACTTGCTGTGCGCCAGCAGGTTGTACCTGCACCGACATCACACTACATTATACTCAGAGCCTTTTTTGTGGAAGCACTACACAAATTGTTATAAAAAAAATGAATGTTGGAAAAAAAATGGTTACCAAAAATTTTTTTTTTAAAAAGGTCCAAAAGCATTTTTTGCATCACTTAAAATATTTTGCACTATTGCAAAAACAATATCAGTCATAGATATAATGTTTGAAACTTGCCCTCTCAATCAGGATGTCCGTGGTTCAAACCCAGGCACGCACGATTATGTGCGTATTAAAAATTAATTATCACTGCTTTTCGGTGAACGGAAAACATCGTGAGGAAACCTATATACCCGAGAGATCTTTAAAATCGCGGTGGACTAAGGCCTGAACTCTCTAATTTTGAGAGAGGACCTGTGCCCAGCAGTGGCACAATAATGGGTTGACAACGAACTGAAAAAAGCAGCGACCTCTCGGAGAAGCGCTTCCCGCAGACGGCGCACTCGTGGCGCTTCTCGCCGCTGTGGATGCGCTTGTGCCGCTTGAGGTGCGAGCGCGTCATGAGCGCCAGCCCGCACACGTCGC
The DNA here is from genome assembly GCA_949699795.1 of Spicauda simplicius. Taxonomy (NCBI): domain Eukaryota; kingdom Metazoa; phylum Arthropoda; class Insecta; order Lepidoptera; family Hesperiidae; genus Spicauda; species Spicauda simplicius. The sequence continues at coordinate 292,339 of OX453060.1, forward strand.
ACGCGTGCGGCTTCACGCCCGAGTGCGACAGCTTGTGCATCTTGAACGACGACGTGTGGATGAACGACTTGCCGCATAGGTCGCACTGCAACCAAACATAAACTCATATCTAAATAATAAGTTCTATTCTAACTCGTATCATTATCAAAATTTTATTTAATTTTCCATCGGGACGGTATGGCATGGAATTTTGCAGTCAGTCAGCGCACACTAGCCGCTTAGATTCCGTGGCATTCCAGCACCTTGCCACGGCATACCGCGGCACGACAAAGCACACCTCAGCAGCTCCTGTTTTCCGATATACTTTTAGGCTTCTGTTGCTCGAGTGTTGATGTGTCTCAGTTTTAAAATGGTAGATTGGGATTTGGTGATGATATCCTTGGCATGCCGCTTGCCTACCGCAGTATGCCACAGCATCCCGCCGCGGAAAGCAGCGACGCTTCTTCCAATGTCGCACGATGAAATCAGTTTCGACGCCACAGCATCATTTTAAAGCATAGCAATTTATGTTATATTTCTATATCAATACGTTTGAATGTCAATTAGTAAAAATTTGAATCCCTTGCCGTGCCATCTCGATCTGCATAGGCTTTGCGTCTTAGTTGACTATTCTTAAATTAAATAAGTGAATGAGAACCGAAAATAAAGTCATTAATAATCTTATTTAAGAAGTATTGTTCTACCTGATAATTAAGTTTCCCTGTATGAATATTGTTATGCCTCTGCAATGCTCCCTTGGACGGGAACAACTTATTGCACTCTTCACATTTCCAGTCACTAATACCTATAAAAGAAAGAAGTACAATAAAAATAATGTATAAGATTTCTATGATATGTACTAGCTGTACCCGCGGCTCCGCCCGCGTTCAAATCAATGTATCACAAAGTTTTTCACATTTCATCCCCTTAGGAGTTGAATTTCATAAAATCCCTTCTTAGTGAGCACCTACGTCCTTAAAAGAACCCGCATGCAAAATTTGAAACTCTTAGCACTGTAGTTTCTGAGATTTCGTGATGAGTGAGTGAGTGACCTTTCGCTTTTATATATATTGATTACAAAAGTTTAATATTACCTTTGTGCATAGCAACATGTATATCGCAAGCTCGTTTGTGTTTGTAGTGGGCTCCGCACACTTCGCAAATGTAAGGCGGCTTCGAGTCGTCATGCTTCAACTTGTGTTGCTCCAACCGCACTGAAATAGATACGCCACATATTTTACTTTTGAAATAAAAACCTATGTAATTATTTTAAGCGCATTTTCTGACTCGAAAATTTGTTTATGATTAGAATGTCCTTACTACACCTTCCACTTTTACAACTTTTATATATTGCTGCTTACAGTTACTTTCAATAACTTATTAAGTGAAATAATGACCAGTCAGTCCATAAAAACAAAATAAACCATACTCACATAATGAAGTATACTTCGCATTGCATTGGTCACACTGATGCACAACCTTCGCCTCCCGTTTCTTCTTGACGGCGGTCCCCTTCGGCTTGGGGCCGCGCTTGTTCGGCAGGGCACTCTTCTTGTACTTGCCGTTGGTCAGCTCCTCGGGAACGTAGTCGTCGTCATCGTCGTCGAAGCCGTCGTCTTCAATCTTTAGCATCCCGTCGAAATGGTTGATAGTTGGGCTTTGTGATCTGTGAGTATGTTAGGAGGAATTAGTAGATCAATCTGAATTGTCAACAATCTTATTCATTTCCTCTTCTGACATTTACTAAGAAAATGATTTAAGGACATAGTTAAATGCATATTAGATAATTATGGTCATAGAGCAATGTGTAAATTACTTCGTCTTTTTTATGTATAAGAATCATGCATTGCACCTGATGACTGTAAGTGGTCACTGCATCCATGGTCATCCACAAGCAACTTCATATAAAACAAGTGTTCTATCTGAAGTTATTTTTGGGAAAAAAATGTAGGGAGTTGCAATGCATCTGTAATGGATGTTTGAAAGTAAGCTGGTAACTACAACCCTCTGATGAAATAATGCCAGTACCATATTATGCTAAAAATAGGTCTGGTGGTGATACCACTTCCGTCAAATCACACTGGTTCTACCACCTAGCAAATGTCTCCATTAAAATTGTGTGGTGCAGTAAAGATACAAGTATGAAGTATTGTAAGGCAGTGCACTAATTGAAGTTGTAGTTTAGTTGAAGTAGTATGTGATACCTGTCGGAGTCCTCCTTCTTGACGAGGCGCGGCGCGGCGTCGGCGGGCGGCGCGGCGTGCGCCAGCAGCGCGTGCGCCCAGCGCTCCACGCTCGCCTCGCCGCTGCACGCAACACAACATCACTACACACTCATACACACAATACCAGGGGTGCTCCAATTGTCTTGGGTCTTAGTCAAAATACACGCTATTGCTTTTAAATGTGGTTTAGCTAATTAAACCTCTTTTTATTTCACAATTAAGACGAATTACTTTGGACAATATGGAGTTTAGTTTTTTAATTCAAATTATGGTCGAATTTCGACCGATGTGATGGGTGACTAGTTTAAATAAATATATGGCTAAAAAATAGCTATGATCACTCAAGACTAGGGATGTAACGGAGGTCTAAATTCGTTTTATCGGAATCGGAACCGGAATCGGAACAGGAATCGGAGGTCGTATCACTCAATAAACATTATGGCAAAAAAAGTGTTTTATTCGGGCAAATTTGTACATGTGAAAAAAAAACTGACTTAAATACTGTCATATCAACGCACAGCCCAAACGAATGTAATTAGAAATTTTCACTGTTTCCTTTTATAGTGTAGGTGAGCACCAGGAAAGAATTTTTGTGAATTACTCCTTAATGGAATAAAAATGGAGAGGAAAGTTTGTATGAAAGTTCATCAAAACCTAGTATTTGGCTTTGTGGTTCAATATTTTGTTGACTATTGACAAAATGGTAATGGATGAAACATATTGTGTTCTGTGCAAATGAAGTTGTGGGTTCTGCTGGTACATTCTTATGCTAGAAGAACAGTCCCCTCTTTATAACGCGGTTTAATAAGAAAGGTGAGGAAGGAACGTTTTTTTTAATTAATCTACTTTATCATTTTCTCTTCATATTTAAAAATTATAGCTTATTTCATTTCGTAAACTGAGACGATTTGATGATGATGATATATCATTGAACTGCTAGTAACAACGTGAGACAGTAAACCTTTTCAACTTTAATTACAAAGTAAAAAAAGTGTGTAACACGACGACAACAAGAATTGGCATGTTTCCTATTAACATTTTCCCATAGACAGTTAACAAATTACCTAAATCAAATTCGCTTCATATGACCTCCGATATAAATCTCCGATATAAAAATTTCGGAACGGGAATCGGAACCGAAAGTGCATTTACAATCGGAAGTTCCGACTTAACGGAACCGGAATCGGAGCTCCGTTCCATCCCTGCTCAAGACCTATCACCAACCTTGTATATAAAACAAGAATTTTCTGCGTCAACCACATATGTATTTATTTATTTATTAAATAAAGGACTTTGTCGCTTAGCAACCACATCGTCCCGTGAGACTAGAATTAACCACAGGTGTATTGCTACTCTTATGATAAACTGTTATGGTTGCTTAATATACATGTAACTCAACCTCAACTTTCCATGGAAATGCAAAATCTATTATAATATTAATGCTATGGAAGTAGCTGGTATCACCCTGATTGAAACATATTTCTTCTACCACCTGGCCAACTATATTGTATTTGTATGCATATTACACTACACATGATATCTTCAACTATATTGTATCTGTATGCATACTACACCACACATGATCAAACACACAATACAGTAAGAAAATGTTGTTGGTTATGAGAACAAATAACTAAATCAATCCATCTACTACTACTAGCTTATTTAAGATATGGAAGAGCGGGGCATCCTGGCACAAATATTTTTCTTACTTAAAAGGATGTCCCAACAACAATTTATGTTTGTGTTCAACTTGTTATAGCACTAAAGAATTTGAATTTGAATTATCATCAGTGTTGTTCATTTTTCACTGATTTCTTTATTTTCTGTTATGTTAATGTCTGTGTATTGTATGATATAGTGAAAAATGTATTACTAGGTATGTCTGTGGCAATTAGGGTGACTACAATTAAACAACTTTTATATCTCAAGTTTTGACAGCAAGTTCAAGTGATGTGAGTAGAATAATCATAACATTTAAAACCTTATCTTTGAACATTTTTTATTATAACCATTGAAATTTACCTGTCTTTGCTTGTCTTATTGCGAACTTTCCTCTTGCTGTCTGCTGGTGGCTTTTTCCGCTTATCAACTTTACGGTGTCTTTTCTTTTTAGTTAAAGCTAAGGGTTCATCCTCCGAGTCATCTTCAATGTGCTTTACGGTCAACTCGACAGACTCATTCTTAACATTTTCCAAGCTTACCGCTACGTGGGATTCAAACAGTGGGTTTTTACTTATAATAGATTCAAATGTCTCTTTCAACTTCATGTACTCCAGTTCTGCATTTTCTAGAACATTTATGAGGTCGAAGCAACTCTTACACACATATTTCGTATCGTTCTGTGTGGCGCTCAGGTCGGCCTGCGTGAACTTGCAAAGATAATTGTATAACGAGGTGCCCGAGGTGGTGCTGGTGCTGTGCACGTCGAGCCCGCCCGCGCTGCGCCCCACGCACACCATGCACTCCACGGGCTCCGGCTTCACTTTCACGTCCACCTCTTCCTTGATGCTAGCGACACTCTCGCTCGCCAGCTCCTGACCCTCCTCTCTGCTTTCAGAGTTCATTGCACTAGTTTCGGGCATACTCGTACCTTGCACAACTCTCGGAGCCAATGAACACCCTGAAACAATTACACAGCTGTGCGCATTGTGACCGTCGTGAAGTTACTGTAAAGTATTTTTTATAGAAAAAGAAGAAAAACAAAAACGTAATGTAAGCGACTCGCTAGGTGACAATTCTCACAAGTGACATTTTCATTTGTTTGCAACAGAGTACGTATGTGTTGAACAGACTAATAAGTAATACAGATTACAAATTCTTAACTATTATTAAGTAATATAAATGTAAGACGATGAAAGCAAAATTCTTTATTTTGCTTATCTATTAATATTAAATTTCATTTAATAAGAATAGATATGTTTTTATTATCTTCCGTCACGTGCAAACGCTAAGAGTTAGCCCGCCAAAATTTAAAGGTTGTGACTGTGAAATTCGTTGTCTTACTATGTGCTGTTTTACAACAAGTAAGGCAAAGAAGTGAATCGCATCACAGCATTGTAAAGAAAATTAATTGTTATTATATTTCAAGCCACATAAATTATGTAAGTACCTAGTTAATTACGTATTAATTTTAACTATCTTGTTTAACTTGTAACAACTAACCACTACGCAATAAAATTGAAAAGAAAAACAAAAGAGCATTAGACTCCACACTCCATACTTCATTTGTTTTAAACCAATTTAAAAACGTAGTGGACTGTAAGGCTATAGACTTAAATGAAGGTACTGGCAGATGCGTTACTTTATTCAGTTTAAAAAGTTTGCATATATTTGAACAGTCATATTACGTTTCTAGCTATAACCCATATTTTAATCCAATCAGTGGCGGAATACAAGGTAAAACAAAAATATACGTGACGAATAGATAACCTCTTTCCTTTGGGAAGTCGGTTAAAAAGTGTTTAACAACCAACAGTAAGTATGTTACCTCATTCACAAATAAATTAATTTAATTTGATGATTAATCTATGGGAGTTAAAGCTATGTACCTACGTGTTAACTTTGTATGTGTATTAAATTTACAATCCTTTACTTTCATAGAAATTCACATCATCATAAATAAAACAAAATTGCTTCCCGCTGTCTGTTCCTATGTATGCTTGATCTTTAAAACTACGTTACGGATTTTAATGCAGTTTTTTTTTCAATACATAGAGTGATTCAAAAGGACGGCTTTTATGTATAATACATGCTGATTATAGTGGAGGAACACTGGTAATTTTAGATTTTTGACTTTTAGGCGTAACGGAGTTCGCTGGGTCAGGTAGTTTTAAAGATAAGACAGTCTGTCGTATTTTCACTGCGATGGCACCAATATTACTATACTATTACTAACTATACTATTCGCTTTAAAATAGCATAGTTAATCGTTGCCGTATTGTAATTAGGTACTCTTAGAACAGTAGGATGGGACAGAATCACAGGAGACTTTTTAACTTACCTCTTAACAATGTATCTCTGTACTGTACTGTTGCAACAATTTGCGGTTGATTACTGATGTCCACGAACCTTTTTTTTGTTAACCAGGGGAAACCTTCAAAAGGCACCTGACGCCGTAGGCGCAATGCCGGGTTATGTGGGATTTTTACCTCACTAAACCCCGAGGTAGCCCCCTGACCGGGGCGCTGGGTGAATGACTCCAGAATCTCCAATAGAACACAACCGAAGTCCTCCGAGCGTGATGCCCCATTCGGGCTCTTCCCAGTGAACACTTGCGCTCACCGTGCCTTCTGGTGTTAACCCAGGATGCTTGGCTGGACAGTTCGATCTCCCCTCTTACTCCACGCATGCCCCTTTTAGTCGCCTTTTATGACAAGCAGGGATACCGTTGCCCTATTCTAGTCTCGGAACTACAAGGACAATGATCGCGGACCTAATTGCCAACGCTCGGTTGATAGTATAATCTCAAAAAACAATCAACATATTATTCGAGGAACTCTTTGACATGGTACCTACGTCACCTTTCCTCCACTGCACCACTCGCCGAAGGTTGAAGTTCCATCCACATGACCTGAACCCGTGGAGGTCCTCCACGTTTCGGTTTGTACGCTCGTTTTTGACACGGATGTGCAAGATGTGGAATGATCTTCCTCGTGAGGTATTCCCGGAGCGTTGTGACATGAGGCTCTTCAAAAAAGGTGCGAAAAGAGCTCTCCTTCAAAGCCGGCGATGCATTGGCAACTCCTCTGGTGATGCAAATGTCCATAGGCGACGGTGACTACTTTCCATCAGGTAGCCCGTGTGCCATATCGCCAAGTTCAATTTAAAAAAAAAAATCTTCACTTCAGCATCAAACAAATTCGAAGAAGACACCAGGTAGCAAAAAAATGTTTGCTCGAGTTGATTATTTTGTTTACAAAGAAATCAACGTCAGATTGTTTGTATCACTAATTACGGCAGTGCCTGCAGTGGGCCGTGACGAGACGACTCACCCCCGAACCCTCGCACACTCGCCGCTCGGCAGGTGAATCGCCACTATCGCCAGCCATCCGTGTAAGGTAACGGCCAGTCTCACTCTACCCGCCACTGGCACCACTCGCCACCCGGAACGCAACGAGCTTTGCGTTCTAGTTGTGAAATTCTATAACGTTATTTTATATTCGAATATTCAGTGCGCGAAACGATTAAATTAGTTCAATTTGAATAATTTACGTTATCTGTGCTATTTTGTAATTGTGTCCGTTCTTATTGGATTTTGGAGGGAAACAAAGTTTTGTGAGGGAACTCTACTTCAGAATCGAACGTTGGTAAGTAAAGTATTCATTAGTTTTAAATAATATTATAATTTATGTGATTTATGCGAAGCGCGCATAGCTCCTCCAACTGTATAGACTGGTATTGTAGACTTCAAACAATCGCAGTTAAGCAACGTCGGTTTCGGTCTGTAGTTGGATGGGTGACCGCTAGTAACAAATTTTCATGCATGTTTCTTCTGTGCTGCTCCGAAGCAAATTTTCGATCCTGGCTGTAGTTGTAGTCATTGTTTTATGATATAAATAGCAGTTGTTACCCCTCGTCAAAGGCCATATTATGGGCGATTTATTAATATCCGACATTATCTTATATCCCCTCCATTTATATGCATTGGATCAGCGTGGTGGAATACGCACGTCATACTTTATATGAATAGGTATTCTAAATATTTCCGCCCCAACATAAATAGTGACTCATGATTGACCCTGGTATGTAAAAGTTGGGGATCGCTGATTTTTATTAAATATTCTTATTTACATTGTATATTGACATATACTAAACTAAAAGGTTTTTTTTTATCTATACCTAATCCTAAACTTATGATAACCCATTTCTTAAGGAATTAAGGATACCTACTATAAAGATACGAATCTCGTTTTTATCCAAAAATGGGTGGTTCTAACTTTATAAAGATCATCTGTGTTTACTACTTTGAGTTTGGATTTTATTGAGGTGTTTACGACTAACAGTCATCATTTGAAGTTGAAAAGTCCGCATGTGCCTTTGTCTGCATGTACATATGTACCTAATCCATAATCACTGTATCTTTTGAAAATAAACAAAGTTACGTCGGTTGTTCAAATAGTTTTGTCTAATTCTGATGAGATGTATATAGGTTTATAGCGACGCCATAAACGCCATAGACATTCTTAATTCAAATGTAACGTATTTTTCGCTCTCTATGTCTTTTTGTGAGTAGGTAAGTCATGGTGTGCGGCGTCTGCTGGCTACGCTCCAGTGGCCTGATTGCACGTCTTTGCATAAATTGACCGTCTTTAACAGACTAGAATAAAGTAGTTTGTTTTATAATTACTAGATAATACTGACAGCTTCACTGTGCGAATCTAGATAGAAATTCATGTTGTCGAGCAGGATTCACATCTAAAAAGGAATTGTGTAAAGATGCTCCTGCGAAGCGTAGATTACATATTGCTGAAACTTGATATTTACTGTTTAAAATATTATACCAACTACCTGCCACTAATACTTAGACTTGAAATTATTTCGCTTGTCTAGCATATTGTTTAAAGTTTAGATTTTAAACTTTTGAAGAACCATAAGCTAATTTTAACATAAATTTAGTAGAAATTAGAGAGTTCCATTATAAACTATAATTATCAAGTTGTTCCTAAATTCATTAGAATAATAATTAAAGCGCCCTTGATACAAAATATGTGCCCAAATAGTATGTTACAATTAGTGCGTGCTGCCTGCCAATTTAATTTATCAGTTGTGACATCTCAATACAGTTGATTGGCAATAGTGTATCTTATTTTAATGTTCGTCTTGCAAATCAATGTGCCGTAATGAATTGATGTAATTAACACAACGAAACCGAAAAGTTTCGTGAATTCGCGTGATATTTCACTATCAGATCTCTTCTGATCTTGGCGTTCCTACGTAGTTGCTTGAGTTCGACCTGATTCGATATACAACAAATGATATTCAATCACGATACGATATTATAACTTTAAATTGAAAATGATGTTTAGGTGGGCATATTTATCATTTGAATTTAAATGGTCTTCCATTTATTTAGAGGTCTAACATGGGTTCGTGCAGCCTGAGGCCGAAGGCCTGGTCGCCATCATGTAGGAACTCAAGTCGGCGACAAAAAAAATGTAAAAAAGTCTGACAGCTGTCTCTATAGTTTGATGACCAATAAATAGGTTGCTAATCTAATATTCTGCCGTGCCATTTCAAAGTTTTTTCACCAAGAAATATCGATTGTATTGTAGGTATTCCATCAAACTGTTTTTGCCATCTTCCTAAGACGCACATCTCAAAGTCGTGGCCCCCCTCTGTCCCCGATACGCCACTGCATTTATTTTTTTTAAGAACTTTCTGCTGAGAGACATTTATCCACAATATCACTAATATATCTCCATGACTTATTTACACCCGTAAGGTGTGAACTACCACAACTATACGGTGTGTGTGATGTAGTGGCTCCTCGGAGCGTGACGACAACGGGCAGACCCAGTTAGGCACGAGACCACGCCAATGAATCGCCTTAAATAAAAGCTAAAACCTACTATGCATGCTGTTTGCACGAAATGGGAGAATTTTAATGTAATGAGCGTCCAAATCGCTACCTACTTGAATAGATAAATACCAAACGATACTCCAAATTGCTACAGTCAAGAAGATAATAAAGCCAATTTTTGTTCAAAGAGGTGCACGTGGCTGGTTACCAGTCCACCGATTTTTAGAAGTAATTAATCGGCTGATTAAATATATCTAAAGCAGAACATAATTTGAGGACACAATATTAATATACCCATGTATATTATTTGTGTAGAAAGAAACATAATTAGGTATATAAGTAAAGCACAATTCACAAAATATTATTTTACTGAATTAATAAATTCAGTAAAATATATTAAAATATTACTTAAGAGACAATTACGACCTACTCTACATCTGTTTTTTTTTTTGATGTATCTAATTTAACCAACCTAACTTATCACGTAAACAATGCTTCTGATCTTGTAACCTGCATGCTACTGTCTCTTAAAAGAGTACGTTTTGAAAAAAAAACTAAGTATTTTAACGAAAAATAACATGTGTTATAATTAACATTTCTTTAAGAGCATTACCCTTTGTATTTAAGCCTTAAGAATTGTATTGTGTAATGAATAAGCAGTACGTATGTTATAATAAATTTCCCTGGCGTGTTCCAAGTTTTTATAATTAAATATTTTGCGACGAAAGCAATATACTACACGATACGACCATTGCAAACGTCAGCGTTCTTCAGTTGCCTATATTACAGGTTCTCGTCCAGTTTAGGCAACTGAAGATAAACGTTATGTCCAATCTTACTATAATGTTACCCTAAGCCTAATAAGATTGTGTAATGTTACTGTGTTATTTTATGGAATAAAATATTATTATTATAGAAATAAAAAAGGAGAGTATCTACTATTGTTAAATCTTGAAAACGATTCCCGTGGATTTTGTAGACAATAAAAATCGGCGAAAATCTATGACAATGGTCGAAGAAATTAAGATCGGCAGATAATTCCTTTAGCAAGAAGTGGCTGTGGATTCACCATTCAGAATATTCTGATCAAGGATTCCGTCACATACTTCCAAGCGGTGCGCAAAGCGAAGGGTTGGGTTCGGGTGTCGGAAGCAGAACCTGTATTCGGCGCACATGACTGCGTTCGTGGATAGGGTCGTCACGGATCCTCAGTTTTGCTCCAAACGCCAGCTTTATGGCTTCCGTAAAACGGCTGTTCAAAATAGTGGCAAGGAATTTTGGGGCAAAATGCTCGACCAAAAGGTGTACCTAACGTGAGTAATAGCGTGCACGAGCCATTAAACCGAAATTTTATTCACGGAATTAATATTACATATGATTTAAATAAATTTATCATAAAACTAGTTACCTACATATTAAACAAACAGTAAATATGAATTTAGTAGTACATCATTTCATATTTGCTCGTATTTCTATTTATTTCATTTTCATCTGTTTATTCTCGTCTACACATATCCGTTGGGTGAAGTTTTCTTGGGATTTCTATTCTCGTATATAATACGTATCGTATATAATACAATATTTTGAACGTATTTTATATTGATTATATAGAAATTAGATCCAAGCTTACCACGATCCACGCTTTTTTTTATATCGAGGAGGAAACCTTCGAAAGGTACCCGGCGCCGTGGGAGCAACGCCGAGTTATGTGGGATTTTTACCTCACTAAACCCCCCCCCGGTGGCCATCCTCGGCTCTGTGTAGAGGACACCGGGATCTCCAACAGACCGCTGCCGGTGTCCTCCGAGCGCGATGCCCTCTTCGGGCTCTTCCCAGTGAGCATTATACTCAGTGCGCCTCCCTGGTGTTTACGATAGCATGTGGCCACACATGCCGTCGTCCTACTCGGGGTCGCTTGGCAGGACGGTTCGAGCTCCCACTCTTATTGCCCGCAACCCCGGAAGTCCCTTTTAGTCGCCCTATTCTGATCCCGGAACTACAGGGATAGATTAACGCTTACCTATGCGGTTTTTGTGTTTTCAGGATTATTTTATGCAATATATTACACATGTAGATTTTCGGTTCAATTTTGTTTGATTAGCAAGTTAAATGAGCCTTTGAGCTCACTCCAATGTCAGATAATATGATAAAATCAAGAGATACAAGACATAAACGCATTCTTCAAGGATATTATAAAGAAAAACACATTTTTTAAATCAGGTCAGTAAAGACTAAACTAGGTAAGTATTTAGATTTAGGTTTGTGATGTACCTATGTTATTCGTAAACTATTATTTTCGAATCGCGTTACATTATTTTAACCACTCTTTCTCGAACAGTGTTATCTCTTAAATAATCTGCAGTTCGTATTATGGTGGTTCGTCATGGAGAAACGATGAAAGAGTTTATATGGCACACCTTTTTTCAATTTTCATGTAAGTACCTACAAGTGAACATAGGTAGATTTGGCGCCCTATCTTTTCGTCGTCAATCTGCAATTAAATATTCACAATCGCATGTTTTTAATTCGCATTCGCACAATCCAAAATTTAAAAACAAGCGAATTCTATATTATATTCACGGATGCGAATAGTGTGAACCATGTTAAAATTTTCAAAGTCACAATTAATATAGTACTATTTTTGGGCTGACCGTAGGACATCTGGTGGGGGCGCGTCCTCGCCAATACTCGTACATTTCTCTATCTCCGAATGTATCATCGAATTCTAGAGAAATGAAATAAGGCCTACAGTAACAGTGGTTCCGAGTGAGTTGAGACGACGACGGAGCGCGCAACCCGGTCAGACCCTGGGCGCTTTCGTCATCAGCGACGTGTTGCTCGTGTGGTCGTGTGCTTCTTGTTACATATGCGTATACCTACTGCTTCTAACAAATACAATAAAATAAATGAGATGAAATTTCTTTATTTTGTATAGGCCTCATTTTTTGTTCTTGAGGGGGAAACCTTCAAAAGATACCCGACGTCGTGGGAGCTACGCAGGGTTATGTGGGATTCTTACTTACTAAACCTCCGGTGGCCGTCCTCGGCGCTACAAAGAGGACTCGGAGGTCTCTAAAGGAACGCGACAGGAGCCCTCCGAACGCATTGCCCCATCGGGTTCCCCCCGGGTGAGCGGATGGGCCCGTCACTGCATTAGTCTTTACGACGGTATGCGACCACACATATCGTTGTCCTTCCCGGCGTCGCTTGGCTATACGGTTCGAGCTCCCATTCTTGCCGCCCGCGACCAAGGAAACCTCGTTTTAGTCGCCTCTTATGACAGGCAGGGAATACCGTAGCCCTATTCTGATCTCGGAACTACAGTGACGATTTTGTTTTACGGGGTACATCAAAATTGACAGATATTTTTTTTTTACATTATCGGAGAAGAACCGACAAGAAAATTTCAGCTGGTGTCTTTTTTGTTTGTAAAATATATTTCTTTGTTATTAACTATCTTGTTTTTTACATGGCAAGCTCCGTGTCGCCTTACATTTGACTAAACAAGAGGCTTGTTTGGCAAGAAGGTACTGTATATCAGTAATGGAATGTCTATACTAATATTATTAAGAGGAAAACTTTGTATTTTTGTATATTTGTTATGAATTAGTTTAAAAACTATTGAATCTATTTTAAAAATACTTTCACCATTAGAATGCCACATTATCCTTGGATAACATAGGCATATTTTTATTATTTGAATGCATAAGGGGTCCTCGCTAAAACTTCAGTTACCTAGTCTGCGCGAACAAAGTTACGTGGATTCTGCTAGTAACTTATATAAAGGTACGTTAACAATCGAAACTCATCTCGTTCTCGGTCCTAGTGGCCATGCTTTGATGCTAAATATTTTATGCATTTATTTGCAAATTTTTCAGATGTCATAATAAGGTTCACGTAACATTACTTCGAGTCTACGGTTCAAATCTTATCAGAAATTGCATTTGCAAAGTAACCTTTTTCGTTGTATTGTTTTCCGCTCTAAATATTATATGCACAATACATAACACTTATGAAAACTGCATAATCATCGTTGGATTTTACTCTCGGTTCCCTTCAAGGATATTCTGAAGAGCTGACAGAAGCGCCTGGCTCGAGGCTGGTGTTCACAAACAATGAACGTTACATGTAAATGACGGGCGGAAGAAAGCGAAATTAGCGGGCGATCGCTGCAGCGATTTTGATATTTTCCGCTTTCTAAATACAGCACCGTAGATCTTAGGCCTCATGTGCAGCCAACGGACGACTTTAACAAAACTACTCGTAGTGATATATATCACGTTTTTGGTAGCGTCATTGTTGTATAATATGATTCACTGTGACTTAGCATCCATCATTGGATCGGATTGCTCCAATCATTATTTTGATCCAGTCATTTTTTTGTATCTTAGCTGGTAATGAACATATCCGCATCAAATTAGCAATGAATAATAATGAAAATTTTTAATTAATGAATTTCTAATTAGAGTTTTCATGGGTATAGATATTATAGGCATTAATTCGCCTTTAGCGGAATTAATGATATTTAGTTTTTCATTGATATAAATTACGTTTAAATGATAAAATGGAGATATGCAGGATTTATATTTGGTATTTTAGCAGCTTCCTTCACATACCCTCACGCTAGACATGATTGATTGTGAAATTACGGGAAGTCGTTCATTTCGCCATGTCCGAAACTTAAATGCTTGTTAAAAATTCTCAATTCTAACAAATATATGTAACCTTCGGAACGCTAATAGGCGAATCGATTTCTTCTTTGGAACTCATTTTCATGGTTCAGAAATCAATTTTAATTAAAATAGAGAACATAACGTGTCCGCGGCTATTTTTTCACTTTCATTCTTTACGATTACTTGGTTCTCCACGTGCTAGTATTCAGTTTATTGTTTAAGGTCAATCATGACTGGTTATGATTATACGTTTTAGAAAGAGTTCACAAAGGTCTAGGAATTTAGGGTACCTAATTAAATCTTCGATTTTTTCAATATCAAGAGAGGCAAAGCCGTGAAATAATTCCGACTTTCTTTGCTTAGAATCTTTGTAGAGTCATTAATATAGTTGCAACATATCGACATTATAATCTTGGTAGAGATCACAGGTGTGGTAGGTATTCAGAGAGTGCGGCAAGCAGCGCGAAGATGTTCGGGCTCCATGACCAATTAAAGTGACAAGTCGGTCTATGATTATATCAGTTACATCTTAAATGATATATTTAATTGCTCATGGCTTTCTATATTGCACACATACTTCTTGTGTAATATTAACCAGACATTTTTAAATATTGAGTATATAAACCTTTATAAAATTTTACATCTTCTAGTTCTTAAAATTGAGAGTAGCTGCCTAAGGTAATAGGTATTCGGAAATAGTCTTTGAAATTCTACACAAAAAAAATTGTCGGTAAAATATTTTGAGGGCATACAGCTAGGTCCACAAACAGCAAAGAGCAGTAAAAAGGTCCCCGGGTCGCAAAGAGAGGCCACGTATTGCTCGCTTGACGGTTGCATGATTGACGGCTGTCTAATACGACTAAGTGTTCATCTATTCGGTTTTAGAAGTTTACTACAGAATTTATGTCTTCCTTGGTTCACGGTTTATCGTCGTAGTTGTCTCCAAGTGTTTCCAGGCAATCGTTGTGAAATTAGGATTTTTTAAACAGTCTGTGAGTTTATTTTATGTTGGCCGATATTTTGCAGGTGGTGCATCGTGAGTCGCGGCATGCGGACGGCGCGGTAGCGGCACGATGGCCGCGCTGCCGCTGTGGCTGGCGGCGCTCGCGCTCCTCGCGCCGGCGCCTGCGGCCTCACAAGGTACATATTTCGGGAAGTGGCGAGCATTCTCGCGAGAATAGCCTCGAGATACAAATCTGTGCCCCTAGTGAAAACGGGATCTGATATTTGCCATTGACTTCCTCTACCTACTTAAATTGTTAGAAAAACGGACACCTGTCGATAGATTCCTTGTTTTCTAAACGATCTATTATCGCTAACGAGATCTATCGGTAGATCTCCATTTTTAAAGACTATTATTAAATATCATTTCGAGAAAAAATAAAAGTGACTTAGGTATACCCGTTATACTTTTATTTAAAAACTGTCATATAAGGAAATCAAACCAGTGCTGATTTTATCAAAGGAGCTTTAAAAATGTAAATTTTAAAGATATTTAATATTTCACTAAATTTAGTTAAGCATAGTCTGTCTTCAAATTCTATGGCCTAAAAAGCCTGATGTGATCAATTTTAACTGTAACATTGGAATTGGCGATCAATTTGCAATCGTGTGGTGGCTTACCCATTAATCTTGTTCACGTTAATTCTGGTGTCGTAAACAATAGCGTATTGGTTGTAGGTGATGAATGGGGGTATAACGGACACCATAATTGGACATTTAGTTACGTTTTCATTGCTCTGGCATGTAGGGAACTGCTCGATATAATCGCCGCCAATATCGCCCCAGATTACCGTTCCTCACGCATCGTACAATACGATTGTCCCAGAACATTTAACTGTTTTGATAATAGTCACAGTTCTCGGATACATTACTTTCACAGATTGTTGAACGGGATAAAAACCTGATTTAATTTAGTAAATACAGTTAAAAGTTATATTGCAAAAACAATCAAATCAAAGCAATCGTAACGGTCACTTTGTAAAAATATCTTTATCACATGTTAGCTAAATGGCAAATGGTAGAGGGTATCTGTAGAGTATGGTAGAGAGTATCTATAGAGGCTGTTTTAGAGATGAAGAGACAATTGCCGATACCAATTATCTAGTGTCTGTGTCTATAAGTTGAAAATATTTTGTATTTTACAACAGCTTTTTAAAACGTTTAAAAATGTTCACAGTACTATTTATATGCCCCAGCTAACTAAAATAACAGTTAAAAACAATGAGTCAGTAAAACGTGCAATTTTAAATTTCTATTCGTTTTTACTCTTATTAAAAAATAAGGTCAGGTATTCAACAACCCCCGGAAACGTAAATCAGCACTGAAAACATTCCGCATGCTACGTACATTTTATAGTTTCTTTCGACCCCTTTCTCGAAGGGTGTTTACCTTTGGACGCCGTTCAAGTCCGAACGAGGTCACTCTCGGCACACGTCGCCCCGTAGTTCGGTATTTACTTACTTGCAGGTGTTGAGTTTCATGTTCCAGTCTAAATGTCAGGTGTCGAATGAAAAGTAGAGCAATATTGTCTGTTTCCAGAGTAGTGATTTCGTAAATTGCTCAATGAAAATTAATTTAGTGCTATCACGAAAATTAGATTATTTGCAATAGATGCTTAAAATAATCATGAAATTGAAAAACTGATTTCGGGTTTTAGTGTTTCGATGAAACCTTTACTAAGATTTCATTTTGCCTCACTTCGATTTTCTCAAACTATGCGCTTTGCATCAAAGATTTCACGTTATTTCTTTGGCATTGAAATAAAAATCGAGTTAGATCAAGGATGATTTTACTTACATCCTGACATTTTATACATTTACTGACTAAATTGCAACAAAAAATATTACACGGTAACCACAATGATTAGGATAGGATTTCCATTAAGGATGTTAACAACGTGTTTCCTGAAGTTTCCAACTGATCAAACGAGCATAACAGGCAATCAATCCTTGGAATGGTGTCATTTATAAAAAAACGGATAAATAAGATTTGCATAACGGACGCTATTACAGCTCATCCGGCCGGTGTGTTAAATAGACATTTCTGAGAGCTTTGTTAAACGATTAATAGCATGAGTGACCCTCTAAATAGTCATAATTCAGTTTAATTAATTTATCGTTTGTGTAAGTAACTAATCATCGACGTGAAAGCTTATCAAATTGAATACAGAACCGAACTAGTCAAATTTTATAATTTCGCAGTTACTTAAAGATCATCAACTCTTCCTATTTGAAATTTAATTTGGCTTTTTTGGATGTACAATTGCAATAAACGTTGTTTTGTTGGAATAATAATATAATGAACATTGTGTAGATGTGCTGAATTGCACTTAAAATAGAAGGTCAGGAGGAAATCTTAATGAATTTAGAATTCCGTCCTGGATTTGGCTTTTGGTGTATTAACTGGTGTAATAACATTGTCTTTGTGTCTACTCATTGTACGTAGAACAATTTAAATAATTACTAATGAGTTAGCATATTGCATGACAGCATTAAAATACGAAGCACATGGCCTAATGTTGCATTACGCGTTTACAACTTAACGTTGCAATTATATTGATTTTAAATAATGGTTAATGGGGCTCTTTACTTCAACACTCGCGAGAAGACAATAGGATGGTTTAGTAGGGCTATATGTTTCCAATCTCACTCTTCGAACCAAAAAGGAATCCTTATTTTGCGTGGCAACACTGGCGTGGCATAGATTGTATGGATGTTTTAATTAGCCAACCATTGAAGGAACCATTCATAAATAAACCATGCCCTCGAATGGGTGAGTGACCGCAGCAAAGTCAGCCGTAATAGGTAATTAATGTGTTACCTGCAGAGTGCACTATGCCGGCACACGCCAGCATTTGCATACGGCCGCCTGTTCCGTGATGTTTACCGTTTTTATTTACATTTTCTTGACAGCTTGTTCTGAAGAGGAAAGAAAATATATACTAAAAGGACATGACCAGTAATTTTGGCGGCTTCTTGTACCATAATTACTAGTTTTGTGATTTCAGCCAGGAGGAAGCACCCCAGCATCTGCATATGTCTGCCTCATAACAAAGTGAGCAAAATAAACTTCCTTAAGTCGGACAACAAAGTCCTCGAGTATGTATGGAATGTACCTGTAACTAACGTCAAATAGCATTCTAATCTTTTCTGTGGTTGATTGCATGTGTCTATGAGCGACAGTTTCCAGTAATCGTTACGTTGACTTTACTCTCGTTTACTGCGTCTATCAAAAGAAAGCTTACTTAATGCGCACCTATATGATCTATTTAGAACTGTTAATGTAACAAAGCGTACTTTCAAAGGAGTACATCTAGCCGAAGTTGATAATGCATCGGTCAAACCTTTGTTCTGCGAATAGTTCAATGTGCTCGTATCAGCTGATCTAATGAAAGCTAAGTGCAGCTTGCCAGGTAACAATCACCAACTCATAAGTGTAACATGTTTCCTTGAAGCGATTTCATTTATTGGTCCGTGGAATAAAATTTAAACGATCTTCTTGAGGATTACGAGGATTTGAGGAGGATTATAGAACTAAATATTGAAGAGCTTAATGACAATAATTATATACTAAGCAATTTTTATGTCTTTGTTTTGAATTAGTTTTTTTTTCTTGGCAGTTTTCATTGGGATTGATAGTTCATATAATATTGGACTCAAACGTTTAGGTCCACATAGACCATTTAGACGATTTTTTATTGTTTTAAGTAATATCCTCTGCTTAATACCGATGTTGAGGCGAAGTAAATACGTTCCACCTCCTTTAAACCTTCTGCAAAATCATAACTCCATTTTTCACTCCTACCTATATTTAGCAGTAACCGGAAAGTCCGTTTTTATTCTAAATCCTATTTAGCCACGTTTCTAAAACTCCTAATACATCTATGTACTTCGCTGGAACATTTCAATTTGCGGGCTCATTGTACGGGCGTTGCAACAGTTTCCATAGGACGTTGCAGCCTGCTGCGTTCACGGTTTGATTTTAATAATTGTCACCGGTAATAATCCAGTTCCTCCTGATTGGCCAATCGTTACTAATTCTACTTGAAGTAGCGGTATTGTGGACGTAGAATAACCATTTTTCCAACCACCAATAATCGTATGAATATTTATGCAGAGTATATGAACTATATACGTACTAATATATTTCCATGTCCTGGTAAATTATTTTTTTTCTAGACACCCGTCGCAAAGGTCGAAAATCGACCGTAATTTAAATTTAAAAACTAAACTTTATATTGTCCAAAGTAGTATCAACATTTCTCTAATTGAAATAAATTATAATAATTTTCCAGTTATTTTCACCCGTTAAAGGTAAAAAGAGGTAACTATATCGGCGCAAATGTTATACTCTTCATAAAAATATCAAAATAGGGGTTAGGTAAACAAATAACGCGTCATCCGTTAATACACTTCCACTAGCGACATCTGTTACGAAGATATAAAAAGGCGTCCTGAGCGAAAACACGTCATTCGTTTGTCGGCACTCGGGCTGGACGGACCTCTATTAGTATTCGTGTTGATTTTGAATTGTTCATTTATACGTTTAATTAATCGTTATTGAAGTTATTTCACATAAAGTTTTATTGTGATATATAATTTAAACTTTGTAATAAGTTGTGTTCAAATAAACAATCATGGATAGAGAAGATGGTTTTACTCGTAACAACACCCCTCTTCCTACATCAGAAGTGGGACGACTGAACGCCAACAACCACAGCCAGAAAGTGCTGGAACTATGGCCCTCTTGGCAAATACTTTCAAAGATACAATGTGCGCAATGATGGTACAAATGTCTCAAGAAAATCAAGCTGCGCTTGCGGAAATTGTGAGAGCATTCAAACCTGAAGAATCTCGATCGGTGCGTATTTCAGACATTTATTTTCCAAGTTTCGACCCAGATAAAGGCAATGACGTGAAAGATTGGGTGGACCTGATATCCAGAACTCAAGAAGAGTACAAGTTAAGGGACCATGAAGTACGTTTAAAAGCCGCCGGTGTCTTAAAAGGGAGAGCACAAACTTGGGCTGATGATTGTTTAATACGAACGACCACATGGGCTGAAATGAGAGAGGATATGTTACAAACATTTGAACCAGAATCAAGATATTTTTCAGATGTTTTGAAATTTCGTCGTTATAATATTAATGATGCCGAGAACATACCTGAATACATATCTAATGTTTGGAAAATGTTCAAAAAAATTGAACCGAACCCCACAGATCAAGATGCTGTTGAATTTGTGATCGGCAGCATTACAGAAGACAATCTTCGGACAGAACTTCTTAATGCTAAGTGTCAATCTGTACCGGAGCTCATTGCAATTGCCAAAACAATACGTAAACGCAAGTTTCCATCTTCTCAAGAAAGTTTGCCGAACAAAAGGATCAAGATTGATGGCAATAGATCAGATCAAAGCATGACATGTTTTGTGTGCGGCAAACAAGATCATCGAGCCCGATGGTGTAAACAAAACGCTATCGCACGCCTTCGCGCTGACCAAAATAACCAGTCAGTTCCGTCTACATTAGAATTGGGACAAACAAATAAGGCTAGAGATAAAAACAGAAAAGAATGCACTTACTGCTCTATACCTGGACATAATTATGAAACATGTTTCAAGCGACTCAACGCCGAAAAGAATATTAATCTATGTCAAGTCAAAAGTAATGATTTGAAAAATAGTATTTCTGTTAAAATTGGGAACAAGAATTTTCGAGCAATATTTGACAGTGGAGCGGACTGTTCACTAGTTAGGGAATCAATAGCTCTTTCACTTCCAGGATCAAAATCAAACAAAACCACGCACCTGAAGGGTATTGGTCCGGTTCCCGTTATATCTTTCAGTCAAGTAACATCAATTTGTAATATCGACGATATACACCTTGAACTCGACCTTCATGACGTATTAGACCACGAGTTACCCACAGATATACTTATTGGAAGAGATATTTTGAATATACCAGGCTTAAAAGTTACCTTGACACAAAGTGGCATTATAATGACAAGAGATGAGCAACGTAAAAATACTGCCAATATATGGAAATTATCATCAAGTTCTATCAATACAGATGTGAAAAATAAAGAAGAAATAGATAAGCTGATGAATTTACTTAACAAGTATGAAGATTTTAGAGAGAGCGTATCCGGAACTAGAATTACAACAGGTGAGCTAACTATTCGGTTGAAGAACCCAGATAAAATAGTTAATCGACGCCCATACAGATTAGCGCCAGTCGAACGAGAAAAGGTCAAAATTATGATTAAAGAACTTCAAGAGAAAAATATAATAAGGGAGAGTAACTCGCCTTTTGCAAGCCCTATAATCATGGTAAAAAAGAAGAATGGTGAAGACAGATTATGTGTGGACTATCGAGAACTAAACGCAAATACTGTACGAGATCATTACCCATTACCCTTGATCTCCGAACAGCTGGATCAGCTCGCTGATGCGAAATATTTCACTTGTCTTGATATGGCCGCAGGCTTCCATCAAGTACCTATATCTGTCACGTCAATTGAGAAAACTGCATTTATTACACCTGACGGCCAGTATGAGTATTTAACGATGCCGTTCGGTTTAACCAATGCACCATCAGTCTATCAAAGGGCTATAAATAAGGCATTGGGAGATCTTCGAGGCAAAGTAGCGCTCGTATACATGGATGATGTGCTCATACCAAGCAAAACGATTAATGAGGGTATCAATAAATTGGAACAAGTTCTAGAAGCTCTAACGAAATGCGGATTCTCTATCAATATTAAAAAATGTTCATTTTTGAAGATTTCCGTCGAATATCTCGGATTTATAGTGTCTGATGGAAAGGTGAGGCCTAGTCCATCTAAAATTGATGCACTGGCTAGAGCCCCGCCTCCGTCAAATGTGAAACAGCTAAGGCAGTTTAATGGTTTGGCGGGATATTTTCGCCGTTTTATAAGTAACTTTTCAACTGTTATGATACCTTTGTACAATTTAACGAAAGCTGGCGTAAAATGGGAATGGACCGAAAGACACGAAGCTGTACGAGCAACAATAATTAATTACCTAACATCGGCACCTTTGCTTACAATATTCCAAGAAAACTATCCAATAGAACTCCACACGGATGCCAGTGCTGCGGGATTTGGAGCTGTATTGATCCAAGTAAAAGGTGGAGTCCGTCACGTCGTTGCCTATTTCAGTATGCGTACTTCTTCGGCCGAATCCAAGTACCATAGTTACGAACTTGAAACGTTAGCAATAGTCAGAGCAATTAAGCATTTTCGTCACTTTTTATATGGCAGAAAATTCACAGTTGTAACAGATTGCAATGCCGTGAAAGCGTCGCGCTACAAACAAGAATTACTGCCTAGGATACATAGATGGTGGGCATTCTTGCAAAATTTTGAATTCGATGTAGAGTACCGAAAAGGGGAGAAATTAAAACATGCCGATTTCTTTAGCCGAAACCCTCTTCAGGTTGTTATGAATTTGACAACAAAAGATGATTGGCTGATTGTAGAACAACGTCGCGATACTGACTTGAGTAAAATCATTAAAGAACTTCATAAAAATCCAGACTATGTACTCAAGGATAATATTCTACACTACAGAACAATATTAAACAATAAGGTGAAACTCACTAAAGTTGTTCCTCAATCTTACCGATGGAGTCTTATAAATACATATCACGAGGCACTCAAGCACATGGGGTGGGAAAAGACATTAGCGAAACTCAAAGAGAATTTTTGGTTTCCAAAAATGTCCTCAACTGTTCGATACTTTGTGGAGCATTGTGTAATATGCAAAACGATGAAAGGATCATCGGGAGCAACTCAAACTCGTCTGCATACTATCGAAAAGATACCGGAGCCTTTTCATACAATTCATATAGATATTTCTGGAAAACTAAGTGGAAACGCTTCTCAGAAGGAATATGTTTTTGTGGCAATTGATTCTTATACAAAATTTGTGATATTACAACATGCCAAAAATAAAACACAAGAAAGTGCACTAAAACATCTTCAAGAAATAGTTTTTCTTTTTGGAGCTCCAAGGCGCATAATTGTTGATGGTGATGGTGCGTTTATATCGCATTACAAATCTTATTGCGACCAGTATGGGATCGAACTACATCAATGCGCTGGATACACAAGCAGAGGAAACGGTCAAGTGGAAAGAATTATGAGAATAATAAAGAATGGATTGACTGTCATTAATAACACGCAAAGAAGCCATTGGATGAAATCATTGGGGGCCCTACAGTTAGCTATCAACTCAACGTTTTCGAAAACTACAGGTCAAACACCAATTGAGCTGTTAACCGGAAAAAGAGGGAGCGTTCCTCCAGAACTTCTCAACCTAATTGACGAACGTAACGACCGCATAGACCCCGAGATATTGAAAAAAGTTGTAGTAACAAGGATGACCGAACAGGCAGAAAAAGATAAAACACGATACGACAAAGGTAAAGCTAAAGTGAAGAGATTTGAGAAGTCTGAATATGTTCTGTTAAAAGAACCACCAAGACTTGGTACCAAATTGAGTCCAAAATATGACGGACCTTTTGAAATAAGAAAGGTTTTACCACATGATAGATATGAAATCCGACGTATTAATGGTCGCGGTCGATCGAGAAAGGTGTGTCATGAGCAATTAAGAAGTGCTCCTAAATTCGGAGTTCAAAGTGATATAGCCGTATCGGCAATGAACAAAGAGATTGAAGATGAAGAAACGTTGAATTAATTGAATTATATGTATTTTCTGAAACTATTATTGTGAATATTATGGTGTGTGAATGAACAATGTGACTTTATAGCGAAGTGAAAGATTATGAAAATTTGTGTACTTGTCCGTCACCAAAATTAGCGCTGAGGCTATGAGGTTGACGTATTGCCTAATGAGAATCTAACCAAAATTAGCGTTGAGGCTATGAGGTTGATGATTTATGAGTGTAACCGAAATTAGCATTGAGGCTATGAGGTTGATGAGTTATAAGTCTAACCAAAATTAGCGCTGAGGCTATGAGGTTGACGTATTGTGTACTGAGAATCTAACCAAAATTAGCGCTGAGGCTATGAGGTTGATTCTAATACAACGAAAAAACTAGTAATGTGTTAATGTGAGAACTAATAAAGTTTTTAATTTCAGATTATTCCGTGATATAGGCGCAGGGACGCGCCTACCATCAGAATGGCCGTATCGGCGCAAATGTTATACTCTTCATAAAAATATCAAAATAGGGGTTAGGTAAACAAATAACGCGTCATCCGTTAATACACTTCCACTAGCGACATCTGTTACGAAGATATAAAAAGGCGTCCTGAGCGAAAACACGTCATTCGTTTGTCGGCACTCGGGCTGGACGGACCTCTATTAGTATTCGTGTTGATTTTGAATTGTTCATTTATACGTTTAATTAATCGTTATTGAAGTTATTTCACATAAAGTTTTATTGTGATATATAATTTAAACTTTGTAATAAGTTGTGTTCAAATAAACAATCATGGATAGAGAAGATAGTTTTACTCGTAACAACACCCCTCTTCCTACAACTAAGCTACATTTAAAAGCAATAGCAGTTGTTTTGACAAAGACATCTGACGTTTTTGACGTTATGTTTTTTCAGACATTGAATGATCTATGTTGTATAATCTGTTTATAAGAAACGCATGGTAATGTGTGTAATGTGTTTTTAGTTGATTTTATGTATGTTATATGCATTATTTGAAAAAAACATTCTGCACTCCTTCTCTACGTCCACTATAACCGTGCAAAGTTTCATACTAATCCGTCCGCGGCATATTACTTAAAAATGCACCATAACTTTTTGCACAAACTCAAGAGAGTTACTATCTAAATATGAATACGTTAAATATATAGATAGTAACTCTCTTGAGTCTGCATTTATTCGTTAGCAGGTAGTGATACCTGAGCCTTACCAAACTTAGTCATAAATCGTAACTGATTGAAATTCCGGAAACCGATTGCAATTCCATTGTTTCTCAAATGGTCAGCTATTAATTTTGCGCTAACTACAATAGTGTACGTTTCCCCTCTTATTCAATTAAACAAAAGGAATGAATTCTGTCAAGGCTGTGTCAATTGTTTTGTCAAAATTCGCTGAAAATCCACACAGAATTTTTGGCTATAACCACCTATTCCAGCATCATTATTACATAAATAGAAAAAGGTCCTATTGGTTATAGAACTCAGCTATTAGTAGTGTGGGAAGATCTTTTAGAGGTTTTTGACTTTTTTGTTGATTTAAGTTGTAATTAAACAAGGGAGAGCGCATCAAATGTAATTATTTAAACTTTGGCTTTGTCGATTATGGAAATTGTTTCGTAATCTTTGGGTCAATTTATAATTCAGACTGTGTCATATCTTTTGTTATCTGACAATAATCAATTATGAACAACTGCGACGGTATTGAAGATGTGAACATTGTTACAGTTCAAATTGATGTCGATCTTGCGCAATTGTATGAAACGGTTTGTAAATAATGAGATTCACCAGAACTCGTTACGTTCTCTTAAGCCGAGGCCGGTTTTGTAAAAACGGTTAATCACGGCGATTTGAATCACATTGTGTGACAGATTGGATGGTGGATATAAGATAAAGTTAATTATGGGGTTATTTTGATAATTGTATACGTGCAGTATGGTATTTGTCTTGGAAACGTGTCTGTCTTAAATAACTCTCTCTCTTTCCGCGTATGTAGCAGACGACTCAAGGAACTCAAGACTCAAGGAATCTAGGAGATGTGCAGCAGCGTCTTTTGTCCATCATCAAAATTCCCTGCGGTCGCCAACATGCATGCCATACGCGGTGACATCTATGTAAGTGCGACGCCCTTGTAGAGACTTCTAGGCTGGTCGGTCAGTTCGAGCTCTTCATCTTACCGCCTGCAATCCCAAAAGCCCTCTTTTTGTTCCCTATTACTATCCCTCTTTTGTACAGGCATTTATCTGTGTCCGCGGCGATGAATTATTTGGATGTAGGTACCTACATATTATTTTTTAGGAAAAAAATAGGTACTCGTATTCATTCTTTTTCTAATGAAACATAAGATTACACGAAAATTTTGATAGGTGTAAAACCGTAATATATAAAACTCACTGTTGTTAAGATACTCCATATACCTCAAAGCAGCAGTCAGGTCGGTCGCAAGTGGAGCGGTCGCCGGTCGCCGGGGTCGGCGCCGCGATGCGTGAATCCGTCGAGACTCGAGCCTCTGACCGCACGGGACGCAGCCACGCGCCATCTACCGTCTTAAGTTTCGCACTTGTGTTGCTGGTGGACATAGCAATTAAAATGAAAGTACCCTTAAAATATTGAGAACTATTTGCGTCTTACAAATTATAACAGCTGATTTGTCTATAGACAACATGAGAGTCAAATAAAAATTATCAACAAGTAACTTCCAGAAGCATACATAGGGACAGACAGCGAGAAGCGACTTTGTTTTATACTATTTAGTAATGATTAATATCAAAAAATGTGCGTCCGAGGCATCTCATTTAAACGAAAGTGAAGTTGAAGTAGGCGAAACGGGTGAAGGTGTGAAATCAACACTTCTTTGAAAGATCTCATAATGAAGAGTAACGATCAAATTGACAAGTAATAAGAGTCACGTAACAAATAAATAACCGTACTTAGCACATCAGAGAAGTAGATCGGAAATGATGCAGATGTGGTCCGACAGTTTACAATCACCTTTCTTCGCCGTGCAAAATAAAATTGAGTAACAAATTGGTAGGCAATTTGTACTAAATGTAAATAGATATGAAATTTTGTTCTTGTTTTTGATCTACTTCATTATTCAAAATCATAGGGAATTGTATAATATTAACTGTTTATTGATGGAATTATTACGTAAAAGATGCTCTTACTCATAGGTACTAACGTAAATAAGGTAAGACACGGCTCTTGCTTGATCACACTCAAATAATCTCAGAGATAGTTATGGACAAACTACCGGAGGATTCACAGAAATTATTTGATTTTGAGTGGATTAATCGAACAAGTTTTTGTATAAAATAACCTTCTTATACCCGTACTTACTTACTAATATTTTAAAAAAATGATTTGACAGGCCGACTATGTGATTTATCGAAGTGAAAAGGAAAGTGTACAAAAGCCAGCAAGAGTGCGTCGCGCTCTTCACATCAGCTCGCGATCGCTCCACATTGCGACCGCCATTTTGAATTTGAAATCCACCGGAAGCGGCCGGGGGATTTATTGCGATACCCGCACCGTCCGGTGCCGCACTTGTCTCTGACCACATGCCATGAACACTTTGATTAATTACACCGTGTAATAATAAACATCTTATTTGAGATTAGTTTGAAATATCTAAATCATACTCTTCTGGCTGTTAGTAAGGTAGACTCGTCTCAACTTAACACTATTGGTGTCTTAATAATAATTACCTACTTAAGATAATTATTGTTGACTTAATTTAGTATGTGTTTGTTTTCTGAAATCGGAAGTAATATTGTTTAACAGTAAGTGGTTAGGATTACATTCACCCACCAGACTTGTGTAATTAACGACAAATAGGATTGTGTATCGAGCACAAGTAAGCCATATTGCTTCGGAGCACTAAGTTGAAACCACTACTATAACTCATATTAACCGTCAAAGGATCATTTGATGCAACGACTTTTCTCAAACAATATGCATTAAAATATGATAACTTCGTTTATTTTACATATAGATGGAAGCTTTTCGGAAACAGTAATCACGTCGCGGCCCGCGCTCGCCGCTATTGCTCTATCACTAAGATCTAGGGGTGAGTCTAGTGACACGTAGTCAGGTTATGTTCGTAGCTAGTAGATTAGATTTGTTCCTTGATGTTTACTAGATAGCATGGCTTTTGGTTCAACGCACCCACTTTTTATTTTCTTGTTTAATAATTAGTTTTTTTTTCTTATTTATGATACGTAATGCGATGCAACAAAAAATATTAATAAAATAAACCGGTGATATACGCAATTGCAAAAGGTATATTTAATTGCACCTATCCGTACCGTTAAAAAACGTAGACTCAAGCTTACTCATTAATTCAGCCTATCATGTTATTACATCGCGTGGCCATGCGTATAATGCACGTAAAACAATAACTGTGGTTATGACTCCAGGGTTATTGATTAACTAGAGAATGATTTATAAAGACAAATGATGCCAAAGGCTTTCAGTAATTTGCAATCTGAATTGTAAAGTTTCTATAGAGTTCATAAAAAAAATGTCTCAAAGACGTTTAAAATCTTTTAACTCTTTCTATATACCTATGCCCATTTCCGGGGGACAAGTAATATGAGTTAGCTGCCCATAATAGTGACAGTTGTGAAGGGACAAAGAATATAGGTAGTCGGTTGGCCTCATAGCATATAAATCATGTGTTAGGCACCCCACGATTTAAGAAATGCTAATATGACACTGTTCTGAGTACAGTGAAATTACTAATGTTATAAACGCGACAAAATGAATGTGTACATCAATTATTTACGCATTTTATGTTAGTACAATACACACATTTAGATTAAAGAGCATATGAGCGTGTGAACGCCCCGGAGAATGGTCAGCGAGGCGAAAGTGAAGAAAGCGCTACCTATTATCTTCATTATCCTCACCAAATGTGATTATCTCGTGATTTATGTTTTATTATGATTTACGCTTCAATGATGCCATCATTTCAGCTACGAAAGTCAAAACATATTTACAAAAAAATAACTTTTATAACAACTTTCAAATCGAACGGTAACTTGTACCTTTTCCTTATATGTATCGACAGTCACTACTTTCATAAAAACAGATGAAATGGAGAAATAATTATTTTTTTTGTGTCCTACGTAGATATTGAGCACTATCTTAGATTTTTCTGACATCCTTTTCTATACAGTCAACTAACGGTTTTTTAAATAAAACTGTGTAGGTAAGTATACGTAGGTACTCGTAGAAAATATAAACATTAATTTTACATGCCTCTTTATATGTACTGAACGTTGGTATCAAGTCCTACGATACGCGTTACTTAAGGTTTAGTTGATCGATTTTAAAGATAAGTCATCATATTCGCATCGGTATGGATAGCTCACTAATATTGCTCGTATGCACTGGTACTTACAATTTGCATAGTAGTCATGAATGAGTCAAAAATCGCTAGGAACATAAATAATCAATACATTTTTTCCGCCGGCGCGGCGGTCACGCACCGGCTCATCACCGAAGCCGATATTTTGCACTTTTTACAAATTATTTTACGCACCACTACACACATGTCTTCATTCAATGACATAACGCCTAGGTCAGAATACAGTTGGTTATGCATTTGATTTATTTTATTTATTTAACCGTTAACAACTAAACATTTTTAGTCACCTTTCTTGCGTTATATAATTTTGTAAATAAAATATTAAAACAAAACCTTTACAATCAATTTGGGTAACATTGAACAGCGGTGTAACTTTGAACAAAGTTGTGAAAAAAATATATTAATTTATTACATGGAAATTTTTTGCTGTTTCAATATCGTACCTGCGTAAAATGGTTTGCCAAAATGTTGTAATAGCAATGAAAGTAAAAAAAGGTACCTGTCAATGTCCTAATTTTAAAAAATACCGCCTTTTCCGTAGTGAAGTTGTTGCAAGTGTTTAATGCTTCATTTTGAAATAGCAATTATAATATAAAACTTACCGTAAACAGGTGTGTTTTGGTGTTTATCTTTAAAATGTTTATTGTATATTGTTATTTTGAAACTGTACTATCCGTATCCCATGTTGAATATTGCGTAAAACTGTTAAACTTTTGACGACGTCGAAATTGGATGTTATATGGGTAACTTTGAACGGTTCAAAGTTACCTGTATCATAAAAAAATATTTTTTTCGGAGGCTCAGGGTCGCTCAGCGTGCTATGGAGAGGGTTATGCTCGGAATTTCGCTACGAGACATGATTCGCAACGATGAAATCCGTAGACGAACGAAGCTTACCGACATAGCTCTCAAAATTAGCAGGCTGAAGTGGCAATGGGCCGCCACATCGCTCGTAGGACCGATAACCGATGGGGAAGAAAGGTCCTCGAGTGGCGACCATGTTTAGGCAAAAGGAGTACCGGTCGCCCCCCTACCAGATGGACCGGTGACCTGAAGAAGACAGCGGGAAACCGTTGGATTCAGAGGACACAGGACCGGTTGGAGTGGCCCCATTTAGGGGAGGCCTATGTTATGTCCATGTTCCGTCCATCCTTTTTTTTTTTTGTTTTCGAGGGGGAAACCTTCCAAAGGTACCCGATGTTCCGTCCATCCTATGGATGGATGGAATAAATAATCAAAAAAAAAACTAGTATCTTATTTTACCACCAAATTGATCGACCTTGATTCATATGGCAAGACCAAGTTGTCTATTGTATTTATATAACAAAATAAATGTATTTTTTATAGATTTGGTTTTAATTAACAAAAATACTCAGACCTTAAAATATTCGATTAATGACGGATTTTATATCCTCAAAAAATTATATTCAAAGTTACCCAAAACTAAGGATAACTTTGAATTTGAGTTTTAGGGGTAATAGTGGATAGTTTAATTGTTTTCTCCGTAAATTTATTGTGTTAGATTAATAAACCAGCTAAAAAGGACACTATTCATTTAATAAAAACAAGGTGCAATAAATATAAAACAGATTATAATATCACAAATATTGTAAAAAATGTTCAAAGTTACCCAAATCGAGTTTATAGTTAATAATTTTTAATTTAATTTAATTTGCATTAATGTTTGGTGACTTTTGTAATAAACAAAAAATAACAGGAGCTAAGATAAAAAGGAATAAAAAGTATATACCTAGATATCTATTCATAAGACGCGTGGCATGAAAAATGAAGTCCTGGAAGAAATCAAGATTTTTTTAATAACGACAGAAAAAATATAATACATGTAATTATTGGTGAGACCACCAATTCGCACTTGGCCAGCGTGGTGGACTATGGCCTAAACTCTCTCATTCTGGGAGAAGACCCGTGCCCAGCAGTGGGCCAATAATGGGTTGATGCTATTTATGAACTATTGGTATTTTTTGAAACAACAGCATAATGAAATAAACTCAAGTGCTTTAAGGTATATAATTTGGTATATGAATAATCATTCATTATGTTATAATTCGAGTATTTTAGGAAAGCGTTTATGTGAATGTGTATGCGCATGGCCTTACAACTCGCATCAATATTTATAGCAGTAGCAATTACAGTAACACCTGACAATCGATATCCGAGTTGCGTCTTCACACGACTGCTCGATTTCATTGAGCAATCAGATTGCCAATCCTAATTTGATCTTTTACATTTCAATCAACGTTTTGAAATCATTATGCCTGTTCATTAAGCAGCTTAATTGCAATTAATTGTTTAAGCGTTTTATTGCTCTGAATTTTAATTGGTAGTGTTTTCGTTAATAAACATGTTTCGTAAGTAGATTACAGTAGAGTAGTAGAGATATTGACTTTCGCACTATGTTAAAAATCTTTTTATCTAACGTTATTTTTCATATTTTTTATTTATTTAGCGCATTGCACTTTTTAACCTGATTTTGAAAGTAAGTATAATAACTTGTGTATAATATAACCAAATTATAAGATTGTTAAGTATCTATTGTATGTGTGGTTAAACATTGTCATAAAAACGATCATGTAAATACCCACTAATAAAATTGTCGTGAACAAAATCAGAGTAGCTCCACACTCGGCGAGCTTCGAACAAGTACGTTTGTGGGGTAAACGTTCCATTTCCCGGCCGGACGTCTCCCGCCCCACAGATAAGTGGACTCACCCCACGACACGCTTTCGAATCCATTACCTTATTGAAATGGGTTCGTACTATCGCCTTATTGTTTGATGATGACTGGAGCGACAAATGCTTTTCGGTCAACGATATCGAACTCCGTCGTCCTACATATTACATTCATTGAGGACATATTTTAATATGCATAATATGTAGTAGGTAATGAGTATGTATTCGGTAGCATTTAGGTATTTAGCAGTAGTTTTTTTTACTTCACTTTTGTTATCGTCCTAATCAGTGTTATTATGCATACAGTAAAAGCTCCTTAGTAACAGTTTCCGCAGTCGCGTTTTCGGTAGGTATTCGCGGGTTAAAAAGTGAGCGTTTTCTTGTATTGTGGCTTAAAAACATCTTCATTTGCGGATATTGTCCCTATAAGTACAAAAATTCGGTGCCTTCTGTTTATGCTCCAGCATCCTTTCAATACTGTTGATAATTCACCGTTTCTGTATTCGCGTCTTATGGACGGAACGCAGCTATCGAATAAGGAGCTTTTTACTGTATTTAATCTGTTTATGTTAAGACGACCCGCGTTGCGCAACGGTTACTGTACCGGTCTGACACGCAGTGGGTCCTGGGTTCGATTCCCGGCCAGACAAGTGTCTGAATGATGAGTTTAGATTCTTGTTCTGGGTCTGGGTGTTTGTGTATTCGTCTTTGTGTGTGTCCATGGCACCCACGACACAGGAGAAAATACTACTGTGGGGCTATGAGTGTAGAAAGCGTTATACACGTTTATTGCACGGAAGGTAAGAAATAGTCTGCATGTCGTCGTTGTTAGAGTGTGTTAGAGTTTGATAGCATGTGGTATGTGTTCTGTGCAGCGATCCAGGATAGCCGCTGTTACTTGATGAACGGCGGCGCCGTGGAGAGCTTCTTCATCAGCGAGGACACTCCCGTTGGCAGCGTTATTGGTGTGTATAATTAATTATGATTTATTTTACAGTGCGTTTAACAAATGGAAATCTGTAAAATTTAATATTTTGTAAAAGTTTTAACCCTCCAAGTGCAATAGAGTAATTTAACGTAAATTTTATAATCAAGTGATTGTACAATTACTAACATTTTTTATTGTATAGAGTAAGAAATTTAATTATTTCCTTGAAAATAATTAATTTATTGAAAATACTCATTCAAATCAAATCAATTAAAATATGTAGGTATCTATGCCGGTACTTTTCATGCTTTTTCTAGTGTAGCTAGAAATACAAACTTCAGAAATATAATTTTCAGATAATTACAATGGGTAAGGCATAATGCTTTTTATCTCATCGTCATCGTAGGCTATGCATATGCTTCTCTTTTACCAACATTTGTAATGTAGTTTATCGAATTTAAAAATAATAGAGAAGCTAATCAATTTTGAACTTCAATACAAATCGTCGTACTTGATCGCACTGCAGGAACGCTGAGCGTGAACGGCGACCCTCGCGAGCAGGGCGGCAACATCTCGCTGTCGCTGCAGGAGCGGGACGCGGCGCTGGGCATCGCGCCCGGCTCCAAGAACCTCACGCTGCTGCGCGCGCTCGACCGCGAGGAGCGCCTCGGACCCTCCTCTGTATACGTCAACGTGCGCTGCGATCGGCGGCATACCGCTGATCCTGTAAGTTTTACTATATGATTTTCTACCACAGAGGAATAAAAACATCTTGGTTAAAATGTGTTTTTTACAAATCTTACAGCGCTTTTAAAGTCAAAACGCTATAGCATTTAAGAGTGACGAAAGAATCTAAACACCGAACTGTTTACTTCGATTTTTCTTCAGGTTTTACATGTTTATCTGTTTATTTTTAAGGACAAAGGACTGAGCCCCCCCCCCCCTCCCCCCTGGATACACAAATTTGTTGTGTCCGTGGCATTCACAATCAGGATATTATTTATATCGGTTATCCTTTTCATGTGGGTCATACTGTTGTGGTCATTGGCTGATTGGATAGTTTCTCTATAAGCATTTTTATTAAATATGTACCTAATAGGTACTTGTAATATCCGGTTTTTTAAATTCTTTTGACCGATATTTAGGTAACTTAATCCAGCACTAGTGCTTAACAGCGATTTCTCCCCGCTACTGTAGTATCGCTGTGACCACGATCCGTGTAATTCGGTTAAAAGAATTTTAAAACACACATATAGTAGTACCACATATAAAAACATGTCAACTCAAATCATACATAAGCGTTAACATCGTAAGATGTGTGCGTGCGTAAGTACACGTGCGTTTGTAGTCAGAGCTTCGTGATCCTGGTGTCGCATAAGCGGTAACGTCGGAAGGTTATACACGTGCGTTTGTCGGTAGAGCTTCGTGATCCCGGTGTCGGTGCGCGTGTGGGACGTGAACGACAACGCGCCGGCGTGGCGCGGCGCGCCGTTCCGCGCGCGCGTGTCGGAGCTGGCGCCGGCGGGCGCGCGCCTGCTGCAGGCCGCCGCCGTCGACCCCGACCAGGCGGGCCCGCACGCCACCGTGCACTACTCCGTGCTGCCGGGGCCGGGCGCTGTCAGTACCTGCTATCTGTCCTATAAGTCCACTCTTCATCCCCTTCAAGCCGGGTACTCATTCGCGAGCCGTAGCCGTAACTTGCGTGATACAGGACCGAGGTTCTGGTTTGTATGCGTCTAAAAGTTGGGCTCATGGCATCGCCCGAACCATATCACCGAGGGTACTCATTTTCCGAGCTGTAACTGTAACCAAACAAATACAGTAACGAGATTCTAGTGTGTACAAGAAGGCCACATCACTGTAACCATAATAACAAACCAGATCTATCCGCAGTATCGGTTAGTAACTCCACGATTTCAGATGAAGTGTCTCTCACTTGTGCAGCATATATACTCATAGATGCTTTACTCGATGATTATAAACGACCATGAAGATGGTGACTTAAAATGTATCAAGAAAGAAGTGATTTGCTTTGTGTGTTTCCTTAGTAAACTGTTATCCTTGTAGGTCAGTAGTATCAGCAAAAGACATTTATCCTCTGGTCATTCGCTCATGTAATAAATATTTGGTTCGCAGCAACTTGCAGCGCACTCCGAGCGGCCTTTGATTCGCGGCAAAAACCGACAAGCGTCTGCTCGCTGCGAGTCGTTCGTGTAACGTTCGTTGCAAGCTCGCGAACCACGTACACATTAAGTTTTTGGTATCGGTAACGGATACAGTTACGTGCAACGTTACGGCTATAGAAATGAGTACGTTGTAATCGTCGGATCGCTGCTAGAAGCACGTGTACCGCTCGCAATAGGTTCGCGAACCACGTACGCACTATATTTTTTGGTAACAGCGCATGCAACAATTACAGTTACGGCTCGCTAATGAGTACCCGGCTTAATGTGGCGAATTTTATTTGTTCAAACCCCCCCTCCCCCCATAAAATCATTCTACCACGTTGCATCAATCCCATTTATACATACATCGGCTGATGTGAATTATATTTTCTTTTAAATTTTTTTTATTCGTACTAATGAATTAAAAATATTATTACAATTATATCACAAAGCAACGAGTTGAATATGTCCGAACATAACCGCAGGAGTACATCGGGTTCGCGAACGAGCTGGACAGCACGTTGGTGGTGAAGAAGCCGCTGGACTTCGAGACGCTGAGCAACTTCACGGTGCGGCTGCGCGCCGCCGACCAGGGCGCGCCGCCGCGGCACAACGACACCACGCTGCTCGTCACCGTGCTCGACGCCGACGACCACAACCCGCGCTTCGCGCACGAACACTACGCCGCGCTGCTGCCCGACGACGCGCAGGACGTGAGTCCACATGCTTACTGATTACTGATTACACAGGAGTGAGTGAGTGCTTATTGCTTACACATGAGTGAGTGAGTGCTTACTGCTTACACATGAGTGAGTGCTTACTGCTTACATATGCTTACTGCGACCAAAGTTATAGCTCATTGTACTTGATGCTAATTCACTTCCTAGTTGGTTGTGGATGTTGTTGTTAAAATATAGCTCACATATCTTGAAATTCCTAACCTCATCTGGCTCGAAGGACCATTTTTCCGAATAAAAACTTGAGCTGTTATTAATGTTTCGAACGTATGATATTATTTGCGTTCCGCTAGTTTTTTTTTCATACATAAATCTGTTGTTTCAGGGTACCATCTTGGAAACATCACCGGGTCCGATATCAGCGATGGACCAGGACATAGGCATCAATGCGCCTCTGCACTACTCGGCAACGGGCGACGGCGTTGGTTTACTGCATGTGGATAAAGATACCGGTAGGGTAGCCGCTACTGCTCAGCTACTGGATGAGGACTCACCTGTCACTGTGGTTATTAAGGTAACAAGATATACAATAAAAGGTTTAACCAAATAGAACAAAAAGTGTACCTGCATTTTTATGATTTTTTATATGGTTGCAGGCCACCCAGGTGGACAACCCGGACCGCTACGCGCTGGCCACGCTGACCATATCCCGGCGTGGAGACGCAGTACCGCGACCCGTACAATTTGCCAAGCGCGGCTACACGGCCGCCGTGCCCGAGGACGCGCCGCCCGGCACCGTGCTCGCCACGCTGCACACCGAGCCCCGCCCGCACCGGGGCAGGCACGCGGTCAGTACACACTGCACCACACTACACACTGCAGGTACAGCTCGCCGAGCGCGGCTACACGGCCGCCGTGCCCGAGGACGCGCCGCCCGGCACCGTGCTCGCCACGCTGCACACCGAGCCCCGCCCGCACCGGGGCAGGCACGCGGTCAGTACACACTGCACCACACTACACACTGCAGGTACAGCTCGCCGAGCGCGGCTACACGGCCGCCGTGCCCGAGGACGCGCCGCCCGGCACCGTGCTCGCCACGCTGCACACCGAGCCCCGCCCGCACCGGGGCAGGCACGCGGTCAGTACACACTGCACCACACTACACACTGCAGGTACAGCTCGCCGAGCGCGGCTACACGGCCGCCGTGCCCGAGGACGCGCCGCCCGGCACCGTGCTCGCCACGCTGCACACCGAGCCCCGCCCGCACCGGGGCAGGCACGCGGTCAGTACACACTGCACCACACTACACACTGCAGGTACAGCTCGCCGAGCGCGGCTACACGGCCGCCGTGCCCGAGGACGCGCCGCCCGGCACCGTGCTCGCCACGCTGCACACCGAGCCCCGCCCGCACCGGGGCAGGCACGCGGTCAGTACACACTGCACCACACTACACACTGCAGGTACAGCTCGCCGAGCGCGGCTACACGGCCGCCGTGCCCGAGGACGCGCCGCCCGGCACCGTGCTCGCCACGCTGCACACCGAGCCCCGCCCGCACCGGGGCAGGCACGCGGTCAGTACACACTGCACCACACTACACACTGCAGGTACAGCTCGCCGAGCGCGGCTACACGGCCGCCGTGCCCGAGGACGCGCCGCCCGGCACCGTGCTCGCCACGCTGCACACCGAGCCCCGCCCGCACCGGGGCAGGCACGCGGTCAGTACACACTGCACCACACTACACACTGCAGGTACAGCTCGCCGAGCGCGGCTACACGGCCGCCGTGCCCGAGGACGCGCCGCCCGGCACCGTGCTCGCCACGCTGCACACCGAGCCCCGCCCGCACCGGGGCAGGCACGCGGTCAGTACACACTGCACCACACTACACACTGCAGGTACAGCTCGCCGAGCGCGGCTACACGGCCGCCGTGCCCGAGGACGCGCCGCCCGGCACCGTGCTCGCCACGCTGCACACCGAGCCCCGCCCGCACCGGGGCAGGCACGCGGTCAGTACACACTGCACCACACTACACACTGCAGGTACAGCTCGCCGAGCGCGGCTACACGGCCGCCGTGCCCGAGGACGCGGCTATAATACGAGCAGAGATGGGAGGGCGATCTGCTCCGGGTGGCAATATAGTAAATGGTATTTGAAGTGTAAATACAAAATAGCGAATAAGTGAAGTAACATTTTGTTTCCGTTCGCAGGCACCGCTGCAGTTCTACGTGTCGGACCGCAGCTTCCTGGAGAAGTTCGCTATCAACAGCGCGGGCGAACTGCTGCTGCGGCGGCCGCTAGACTACGAGACCACCGACAGCTACCACTACCAGGTCATGGTCACCGATGGCGTTGCGGTATGTTTCTGTGTTCAATTTACTTCTTCTTTGTCTCTGGCGAAACGATTTTCGTCGGTCGACGATACCGGTCAATATGATGATCAATGTTTGAATCATCTTTGTTCGATTTTGTAGATAGTGTCAGAAAAAATATTGTAAGTGATTATTTCTAACTACCCTCAAAGGCCTACACAAAATAAAAATTGTCCATTTAATTTACCTTATGACATAATAATCTCCAACAGCAGCCTTTTGAGAATAATGTCACATTGACTGAAAATTGTGTCACTGGCATGGATTGATTTGTATGATAACAACTGACAATTGATGTTAAATAATCGTTTTTATTATCGATCAATGATAATGCTCTATGATGAATCGATTGGTAGGTAACCTTTATTTATAAGTAAGGTTTCAGTAAGTAATTCTCTCGTGATCCGCAGAACGACACGGCCAGCATCAACATCTCGGTCCAGAACGTGAACGAATGGGAGCCGCGCTTCCGCTACCCGCAGTACGAGTTCCGCGTGGACGCGCCGCCCCCCGCCGCCCCCGCGGCCTCCTCCCCCGCGCCCGCCCTGCTGCCCGTCGGCAAGCTGGAGGTGTTCGACGGGGACCGCCCCGACACCGTCACCCTCACCCTTAGGGGACCCGACGCCTCGTGAGTACCCTGTTTATTGGATCTGTGATTACACATACTTCAGAAGGTTAGCGTGACCCATAGGTTTACGGTACTTCTGAAATTTCCTTCCATTAAAAAAATAAAGGGTACCCGAGGGCGACCGGTGCCCTTCGACTTGGACGTCTACAAGCAATTTATATAGAATTTCCAAGGTACTTCGATGTTTAAATAAAAATGCAGTATAGATGACCAAAGTGGGTTCCGGTTGCAGGCTGTTCGAGCTGCAGCAGTCGGGCGAGCTGCTGCTGCGCAGTGAGGCGCTGCGCGCGCCCGCCGCGCTGCACCTCGTGGCCACCGCGCGCGACTCCGGCACGCCGCCCAGACAGGTATGACTTACTACATACTTTTTTACGAATAAATTCAATGAAAATTGGCATACAAACAATATATAACATATATTAACACAAGGGATACTAATTGTCATGGTAAACGTGATAAAATGTGAAATAAGGTAGTTAGTAAATGTGTATAAGTACAGTTTTAAAGATGGTGTGTGTGTATGTGCAGACGTCGGTGCCGGTGGTGGTGCACGTGTCGGGGCGCGCGGCGGCGGGCGGCGCGGCGCGCGGCGGCGTGCTGCCCGCCTTCGCCGCCGCGCTGGCGCTGCTCGCGCTGCTCGTGCTGGCGCTGCTCTGCTACATCTACCGCGGGTGAGCCACCCTGCCGCTGCTGGCTCGCCTGCTATTAGGGAACCCACCTCCCCCACTCCCCCTCTCTCTTCCCAACTTCCCCCGTCCTCGCCGCTGCTGTGTCGGCTGCTATTAGGAAACCCACTTCCCCCACTCGCCCTCCCTCACCCCAACTGTCCCTGTCCTCGCCGCTGCAGTGTCGGCTGCTATTAGAGAGCCCGCCTCTCAGAGTCCCCCAGCCTCTCCCCGATCGCCCCTGTTCGTGCCGCTGCTGTGTCGCGTGCTATTAGGGAGCCCACCTCCCCTACTCCCTTTCCCCGACTGCCCCTGTCCTTGCCGCTTTTGTGTCGGCTGCTATTAGGGAGCCCACCTCCCTCACTCTTCCTCACTCTCCCCAACTTCCCCTATCCTCGCCGCTTCAGTATTGGGTGATATTACAGCTTCACTGCGAATTTTACTAAATAAAAAAATAAATTGACTTGACAATCGCATGAAAACACAATGTACTATTTTCAATTATTTGAAACGTTAAAGATTTTTAATATTGATATACCCATTATAAAATGATGTTAGGTTAGGTTATTACAAAACAGCTTAACACAGAAGGTCTCTTTAGTAGAGACTGAATAAATTAATAACCGACTTGGTATTACATGGATCTCAATCATTATCGCAAACGTTGGAGACGTGCAATAACAATAATATAAATTAAATTAGAAACGTATACTGTTACTTGAACTTTTTCCTATCTCAGATAAGTAAATCTTGTTTTTCATTATCATTATTAAACTTTACTTTCCGCTGGACTAAATTTTTCGTAACCAAAAATACCCAAAGGACTACTCTCCTTAACTCTCATTAACACGAGTATTTTATGCCTCCAGCAGCCGCAGGCGGCGGGTGAAGAGCAGCAGTCCAGCTGCCCCCGAGAAGGCGGCGGCGGGCGCGGGGGGCGCGGGAGCGGGGTCGGCGGCGGGTGTGGCGGGCGCGGGGGGGTCGTCGCCGAGCGTGTCGGCGGGCGCCAGCACCATCGCTGGCTCCGCCTCCAGCCTCGACCGCGGGGGAGACGCCAGGGGTACGTACTGACCCATACTATTAGCAACTATGGTCGCTCTGAGCTGGACGTCTTAGAAAGAGGTCTTTTATAGGTGGTAGAACTAGTGTATTTTGCCTGGGGACGTACCACCGCCACACTTATTTCTAGCATAAAGCAGTTTTTGCGCGAGATGGAAGGTTGTGGTTGCTGGCACACTTTTATATGAGGCGATGATCTTAATTCTCCGGAGTAGCGACGGATATTCATTTAACTTTACTGTAAGGATTCATAAGTAACTTAGGTTTTAACAGAGTTAAAAGCTTTTTCAAAGTCCATAAAAGCCGAGCTCAAGAGCTGATTATATTTCTCGTTTTTCTGATTAAGCGTACCGTATCAATGTGTTCTATGTAACAAAAATCTCCTCGACACTGTGCCTACTCCGGCAACTGGAATTATGCCTAATCTATGCATTTACTGTGTAACTCAACATTGTTGTCACTCCAGCGGATTCAGCGGGGCGCGTATCGCAGCGCGTGTGCAAGGCGAAGCCGGCGGGCGCGTCCCCGCTACACAACGGCAACCCGGCCAGCGCCGCGCTCATGGGGGAGCTGGCGCAGCGCGCGGCGGCGGCGGGCGCGGGGCAGGCGGGGGCGGGTGCGGGGAGCGCGGGGAGCGCGGGGCAGGGCGGCGCGGCGCTGATGAGCGACCACCTGGCGGCGCGCGCGGGCCGCTCGGGCGTGGCGTGGCCGAGCGCCACCATCCCCGCGCGCGTCAAGAAGCTCAGCTGGGACGACGCCGCGCACGAACACGTGAGTTAGTCTGATTCTCTTTCTATATACTTACTGCTGCCTAACTGTTCTGTCACCAGGTTCTTATCATCAGAACAAAATTACAGGGAAATTTAGATAACCAAAATATATAGATATAGATGTATTACGAGACCACAATTAGACGCATGAAACAAAAGCGGTTCTGCACCCCGCACCTCGCTTCTGTCCCCGCGCATACCGTAGTGACGTGCAGTCGAGTTTCGTCTGTCTTTACGTTAGCCAGCACATGTTTAAGTTGCGCTTTGAAATTATATAATTTCGATTCATTGTTATATGTTTTAGTGAATAAGTAATTATTGAATTTTTCAAGTTATTATTAAATTATTTGATTATTCGTCAATTAAAATGAATAGGAAAAAACAATAAGTGGTGGAGAAAGAACTCTTATATTAAAAATATTCCATTTTTTTTTAACAAAAGAAGACGTGTGGGGTCCGTATTCCTGTCTCCCAAGTCGAAAATCGAGTGTGTGCTTCAATAGGCATCAGTCGCCGTACTCTTACAAAAATAGAAATAGAAACAAAATATTCCAAGTTCGTGAATATATTAAACACATTAAATAGTTAATAATGGTATACCTACATACTCTTAGTAATTGATAATAGAATACATTTCGTATCGGGATGGGAAATCCCTAGTTCTAATGACGTTTCAACTGTCATGCGCCTAATTGTTTTGGTCGAGTAGTATTTAAAATTACCCACACTTCGTTAGAACCCAAGAAAAATTAATAACAATTTTTTTACAGAAAGTTAATCATAGATGCAATTTTCTCGCAATTGCTACCAGAAGTCAATCATGGATGCAACAACTCAAAATTATACCTTCAACTAGATATATATCTTGATAGACAACGACATAAAGTTCTTAACTTTCGTTTGTATTCATAAATTTCACTTCAATTCTATTACTACCCTACTAATTGATAAACACGTAAGTACGTATATGTTAGCCTGTTAGCCTGTTTTCACACATTCCATGAACAAAACAGGACTAATATGAATACAGCAGCCATTGCCTTAGCCAGAATTATTGAAATTTCAAATTCGCCCCTGAATTTTTAGTTTAATTACCAAATCTGTAAACAGAGCGGAAAATGATGGATATTTAAACGTATATCGCAAATCTGTCTCAAAGTCAAATTTCCCTTAAAAATAAATTCTGGCTACGATCCCGACCACGAAATGTGGTGGTTTGATTTGAAATGCATCAGTTAGTCCAGAGCGGGTTGTTCCAGGAGCGCGCGCCGGCCGCCGACCACATGAACCTCACGGTCTACTTCTGACCGCCACCGCCACCCACACTCACACGCACACCACCGTAAGATATACTTACTCGCATCTACTGTACTTCTCATCTCTCGCATATATTATTAACAAAAAAATCTATTTACGGATATCTTAAATATTATTATTCCAAATATTATTATAAAATAAAATATTATATGTGTACCTATACAATTCATACAAGGCAAAAGTGAAATTTAATAACAATAATTTCACGTATAAAAAACTTGAGTTCATAAACAACTATGAACTAAAATCGTTAGCTTGATTTATAAAGAGATACAGCGCCATCTAGTTGCAGCGCCGATAACTATTTTCGTAACGCATTTTGTTTTTTATCGAGTTTTAAATAACAACGATTCTAAAGAAGCCTCACTTCTTATAGGTATTTTAAATTTACTCTTAAACTTAACTCTAATGTATGTATATACAAATGATAATAATAATTATTATAAATTAAACCTTCATGCAAGCTACAAAGTTAAAAAAATATTTAAAACATGGAAAAAAACATCTTTTTCTTTCCTTTCTTTAACATATTCACATTAAATATTACCTCTAAATTTCATGCTGATCCACTCAAAGCAAAATAATGAATCATGAACGGTCATCATAGCACTTGCAATATCTCTTTACAACTAAGTTAATATGAATAAGGTAACAAGCCAATAAATGAACGATCGTTTTATAAAAAAGTATAGCATTTAAGTAAGAAGCGATAGCGGAAAAAATTGGTTGTCTGTAAAGTCGGTTTATTAAAGATAGTTGTACGTGACAATGTCATATGAAAATACCGATGGAATGGTTGCATTTTTAAAAGAAAATTTTATTTTTTTCTGTTTGATAGATATTTTGTATGGATATAGAGAGGGAGGTAAATGGAAATCACAAAGGAATTGATCAAGTTACATTTATTAATACGTATAAATATAATTATGTAAATTTTTTGACATAATTGTATTTTGTGTATTGGCCGATTGTGCCTCTTTGTCGCTCGTTCTGCGCTCTCGCTTACACTTCAAGCCTTAAATGGAACGCCTCAGAGCGAGGTAACGCCGCATGAGTCGTGTTTTTGGTGCGTGCAGCCGGCTCCATCGAGTTGTAAGACATTGTCACGTCAAATTATTCAATCAACGATTAAGTATCTTATATGAATTGACGCAAAAGCCTCGTCATCTCTAGGACGTTTCCCACCCGCCCTGCCGCGCCTGCGCGCAGCTCCGCGCGGGGCCCGCGGGGAGGCACCGCGCCGCGAGGACTGACCAGGGCTGTGAGTAAATATCGGAAACCAATATCTAATATACTAACAATAAATAATAAAACCACTAGCCATTCAGGGAATCTTAGGGCTTACAAATCCAAGGCATCAATGTCTTCATTATCGGTTCGTGAGATGTTGCTTACATATAATTACTTACTTTCATTCATATAGTGCTCATCAAAATAGTAAATTGAATTTAGTTTTACTTAATATAAAACATATACAGTGGTACAAGCGCCACTTTTCTTAAGGTCGGTTAAACATTGTTTCGTCTTTCACAATCCGCTTGTCACTCTATTTCGTTCATTTATTGGTGCTGTTACAATACGACACTATCTTTATAAAAATATTGTGTAATATAAGCTAAGAACTGTCTTTTTATTTTAAAAGAATCTGTTTAAACCAACGCGAATTATACGTGGAAGCGTAAAGCGAGTCACAAGACGGTTCTTATTAACGGTTATTAATTGATGTGTTTTTTAGCATCCATAATGTTCATTTATTCATTGTGATTAACACAATCGGTATCCTTGCAGAATTCACGCCAT
The DNA here is from genome assembly GCA_949699795.1 of Spicauda simplicius. Taxonomy (NCBI): domain Eukaryota; kingdom Metazoa; phylum Arthropoda; class Insecta; order Lepidoptera; family Hesperiidae; genus Spicauda; species Spicauda simplicius. The sequence goes on from OX453060.1 coordinate 336,889, forward strand.
TACCACTACTGTCACGCGACTATTCGTGACACTGCAATATAACATTATCGTCGTCCACGACTATCAGGCATCGCGCGAGTCGCTGCCCGCTTCTCGCCGGGATTCGCGTTGATTTGGATAGAGGTTTAATGTAAGCTCGTAGCGCTCTCTAACTGGAATTTTCCATAGACAATTTTAAATATATTAAATAATTGTATATAATTTCAAAATGTTATATTCTACAATATTTTGTCGGTTATAAATTAACATAAAAATTATAATACGAGCATGTACTCATTAAATTAATAAAGTATAATACTTTTGTTAAGTTTATTATTATTTAATTCTAAGCTACAGGTACGATTTAAATGTAAATAAATAATCGTGTAATGTGTAAGTTAAGAAAATAAACACATATATTGTACAGTTAAATTTATACAAGTTACATTTAGTACCAAAGTAAACATATGAATGTAAATACTAGGTTAATTAGAAAAAGTAATAATACATTTAAAGAATTTACAATATTTGATATATAGAAATTGTAATACGAAGACTTGATTATGAATTTCAAATCATCTCCTTAATGCAAATATAAGCTAACTTAAAATAAAGCTTTACGATTAATAATTGTAAAAATATAAAAGTAATTAATTATAATTTATTTGTAATTATGAATTGTTATTAAAAATGTTATAATTATGTGTTGTTTTATTTTTGCGCCCATAACTTATCCTCCAAAATAATAACACATCCAAATCGGTGCCATGATAGGCATTGGAAAATTTGTGGAATGTGGATGGTTAGGTTGATGTTGTAAAATCTGGGATAATTTCCTTTTTTGTAGGTAATATTTATATTACTGTAATCTTAAAATACTAAGTAGTAGGTACCTGTAAGTTAAACTTTGATATGAAACTAGTTAATGAACATCTGCTTTATATCGTTTTTAATATAGTTTTACATTATATCCATTGTGTTTTTTTTTATCTGACTAAAGTAGCAAACGAGCATGTAGTCCATCTGATGGTAAGTGGTCACTGCCGCCCATGGACACCTGTAACCAACTTCATATAGAAGATGAGCTCCATCTGAAGTCGATCACAGATGCGTTGCTACTCCCGAGGACTATGATGGTCGCTCATGTGAAAGTGTGCCGGCAACCACACCCTTCCCACACCAAGAAAAGCTTCACGCTAGAAATAGGTGTGGCGGTGGTACTTCCCCGGTCGAACTACACTGGTTCTACCACCTTTTTTTGTGAATTTTATTGAATTGTCTTTATTAACCCGCTGCGTCAGAAGGAGGGTGATGTTTTTCAAGCGAATGTAGGTACTTATAAATACATGTCCATTGCCTTGGTACGCGCTACAGTCCATACAGCTTGACTTGTATCATGAGACGAATCATTAACATTGACTCAGTTTGCAGACTGACATTGACGATATAATTATGAATATGGCGCCCGAGGTCGGAAAAAGGGTTGTTTATTTTAGGAGTAGAGTATTTTTGTTGACTTTAGAATGTCTTGTTTATTTACAAATTTTAGATTACTCCTAAATTACAAAGAAACGACTAAAGGTTGAAGGTGCAGCTTTGCGAGTTGCAATAATTTAGCCCAACCGCCATCTTTAAGGGACCGCCTAAATGTTAAAAGGAGGGCATTAAGACCCCCAAAAGCAAGATCCTGCTTACATTTACAAGAAATATTTCTCTTGTTACCAAAGGGCACGTGTTGATATCCCATAAAGCGCTCTCACTGCGCGGCTGGCAATGAAAGTTGTTCTTGCGCAAGCTGCACATACGTTGTAAAGATTCCATAAGGAAATTTCATGTATTTGTTTTTAAGTAGATGATTTTTTATATATTAGTATGTTAGTGAGTACTTAGTATAAACACAAATATGTTTTTAACTATTTTATAATCTAGCTTTATAATGTAGCTGCAATTCCCATGTTAGTTAGAGTCGGTAGTCTTTTTAGTAGTAGAGCACAACAAAATATTGGACTGACAAACTAAATCATGAGATTCAATTCACTTATTCACCACCAATTCGCACTTGGCCAGAGCGGTGGACTATGTAGGCAGTGGGACAATAATGGGTTGACGAGAGAATAACTTATTAATCTTCTTTTTACTCTTACTGTTGCCTAAATAATGTTGCCGTACAAATGTCAAAGTGGGTACTTATCTTATGCAAAAATCAAAATATATTTATTTATTGACATATTTTTACATTTAAATTATATGAAGCCTCTGATCGCCGAATTAGTTCGAGACTGTGTTTCGGGTATCAGCGTCTTCCCCCAGTTTTTCGTCGCTATTTAACAATACGTTCAATAAATGTAGAATACATTATTAGTATGTAAACGGTAAACTTCTAAGTTAGGCTGTCGAATACACGATACGTTTATTGGAAAGGAAAATCGACGTCCAAAATAATTAATGTTGCAAATGAAGCAAAGTTGCAGGCTATCATTAGCATTATATTAATCCGACAAGCTTATTATAAATAGTATGTTGAGTATATGATCCGAGCAGAGTGCCAGTCAGTCTGCCTCCGAAGTGAGTGCGGCCGGACGCTTCGCTAGAAAGTGCATGTATTAGTGTAGTGTTGTCTTACGAGCGCCGAGTGCAACGGACGCTATCTCCAGTTTGTAATATAATATATAATTTACGGTGAGTTGGTATTTACTTTCTATTGAGCAGGTTCGAATATTATTTTATTTTAAAATAGTGATAGGAATCTGTTTATTATTTATGTTCAAGTGAAGGCAAAGATACATTTTTTAAATAATTGTACCAAATTGCGATGAAAGAAACTGTCGTAAGAATTTGTATATATTTGTACTATATTTGTAGGAATATTTGTAGGAATTATTCCTAAATATTCGACGCAATGTAGAGCTATTTCGTGAAGTTTTCAAGAAATCATGTCTTCTCGTTAATACCTATTCTTCTGGCCTAGGTTATCTCTTCACATCACGTTACATAAATAATTAATGTTTATTTCCATATTTCGATTTTCTGGTACGGCTACGACTACACAAATAAATAATCACACAATATGTAACTAGGATATTTTTATTACTCGTTACAAATGATTACGTGTTAGTAATATTTGAGGATTCTTAATTAGTAAATCGTTTTAGCTATTAAGTACTTAACATGCAGCTGAAGCGACGAAAATCTACATTGTCACTCCCCTCACGTTTTTCACCAACCTTGACACATTTTCGGTACTTAGCGTACATGCTTAAGATACGTGAAAAAAAGGTGCAAAACAAAAATGAAAATAAATAAACAGCTCTTTAACAATGGTGAAAATTAAAGTTGGCGATAGCTATAAGATATATAGCTTTAAGATATAGAAAAAAAAACTCTTATTCGAATTCTCTCTGATCAATAATGAGATATGATTTATGTAAAAAGAATTGCTTATTAATTTTAATTCCGTTTGAAGAAGTTTATACTTTTATTTTTTATGATTTTATTATTTTTTGTAGCGTGTTTCACTCTTCTTTAATTGAAATAACGTACATTTTACAAGATATTTTTTTAATAGTTACCGTCGGTCAAGTAGTACAAGAAATTACTCGAGCGATAACGATCGCAGGAAAAACATACGACTCTCGAGCTTTATGAAAATTAAACGAACGCTCTTTGCCCTTGCTGTTATGGCAATTCTTGCCGGATGGGTAAGCTTGACTAGGTCCCAGGGTCCGGGGAAACCCTGTTAGTCAGACGGATGTCGTGAAATCGTTGTTTGTGTCGATGTCGGCGCGCACGCGACCGCTTTCTCCGTTGCGTAACGTCCGCGTAACGCCGTGACCCGCTGTGATGTCATCGTGCGGCCGCTGACGAGATGGGTGAAGTGTTTTTAGTGTATTGTATTAGGTATATCAAGCAATTGTTTACAATGGCAACGTAAACAATTGTTTAGTTGAATAACTGCATTCCATTTCTACTATGTTGTTTACTAAGTAAGTAAGGCCAGGTGGGTAGGTACATAACGGAGATGAATAGAAGCGTTTCAGATGTGTAGGTTTCTTATAATTTATTTACCTATCTATCTGCATCTTGCATCTATTGGTAAAATATGCATCAGTCTACGCCGATGAGTTTCTATTCAATAGGTGGTGATTTACTTTTAAAAATTGATTGTGAGTTGGTTATCGAACTCTGTTTTCTAGGGATGGCCACCTGCATTCGTCTCTTCCAAATTTCTCTTCATGAGCATTATGGGTAACAACATGTCTGCCTTGATTCTGATAAAAGTGACAAAAATGATGTTAAATAAAACGACGTGAAGTTCCATGTTACTTTACTTTTACTTCCTCTAAAAAGGTGATTTAAAAACTAAAACTTACAAAGCACGTTTTCATACTTATAATAAAATAGATCATAAAACGTGTTTGCTGTTGAAATCTATTATTGTCAAAAGAAAGTATGTATCTAATTTACCAATATGATTATGTCATCGATTTGAAGATCGTGACTATCGATGTTAATTGATTCGTTTATTTTTATTAGCTCATTGTCAATGCGTAACAATTCATTATATGTTTTTAAAGAGGCTTAATTTTACATAGATACCTACATACGACAGTTAGATATCATGAGAACAATCATCCGTACTTTATTGTATCCAGTCATTTATTAACAACTCACATTTAAGGCGTGCATACTTAGGTACGTAGGATAGAAGATATTGGGTAGATGTTAATAGAACAATCAGAAAAAATAAAACAGTAACTATTCTTTTTTATAATCAATAACTGCATTAAACTGTGTGTAGATACTATGAATATTTAAAGTGACCTAAATACACAAGTCGATGCTACATAAGGGTAATTAGAATAACATTCTTGAGATAAAATGGACAATATATGCAATTAACTAGTGCAATACAATTAACGTTTAGCTACTGCGAATGTTTGAACACCTAGAGAAAAAAATAGTAACATATGAGCAACAATAAATCCATAGGAGTTGAATTTAGGAGGTTAGCAAGAGTACCTACTCATCGGTATAGTATGTTGGCATGATCTGTAATACCTAATCTGTACACATAGGTATACCTACTGTTGCATATACAGATTTTAGTAAGAAGATATCAGGAGTTTCGGGATAATTGTAAATAGAGTCACATATCTATATACAAATATGGTTTTATCGTCATAAACAAAAAAAAGGTACACGAGGAATATGGCGTTACATTTTTTACATCCAACGGTTTTGTCTGTTGCTTACAGGAAGAAGAAACCGATTTATAAATTAATATAAAACTGTTAGCAGATGGCGCTTCTCCCATATATTACGCTGTTCTGGCTTGTCGGCTACGTGAATTCCGAGAATGTTACGATGCTGGAGGCGGGAGACATCTGCGACCCACAGGACATCGGCCCCTGGAGCTCGCTGCTCGAGGAGTGGGCTACTACGGCCCCCGTGTATTCTGAGAGACATGGTAATTTTTTAAAAGCAGTAATTTTATAAAATATCTAGTGGGCATTTACTTGAAATAATATTAATAATAAATAAGAACTATAGGTACTTTCTATACCGCAGGATTTACGCATCTAGTAGATGTACGACCACATTCTGAACATAACCGAACAGTATTTTCAAAAGTATCTTTCCCACGAGCAGGTCGAATAATGGCGCTTCCCACTGGAAACGGATACTACGTGACAGAACGTATTGACGGACCTTTTGCTCCGCCGCCGCCCCCGCCGGGCCCGCACCCGCCCCTGCCGGGCCCACATTCGCCCCCGCCGGGGAATCACCTGCCCCCGCACATGCACCCGCCGGCGCCCCACATGGGTGCAGGGCCGCACGGGGCTCCGCACGCGGTCCGCGTGCCCCAGAACTACAACGAGTGGGAGGCCAGCCCGCCACCGGCAAACAGCAAGATCGTGAACCGCCCGCCTAATCCTTATAAGGACAAGTTCAAACCGAGTTATGTAAGTAGAAACACAAAATAAGCACCCATATTATAAATCGTGTTGTTGGTTTGAGGTCTACTCTGATTAATGAATGGGTTACGTATCTTCGGTAACCCAACTAAAATTAAACTAAACAACATAAAAATTTAATGTAATAGGCATAAATTATCGTGGAAAAGTTTAATCTATGTATTTATCTTCCAAATCAATAGTAATGTGATGTCGTCCTCCCTGCAGCAAGTGCCCCCGAGCCCCGGGAGTCAGGGCGCGCGGCCGCGGCCCGGCGCCGCCGACCGCGTGGACGAGCCGCCCCGCAAGCAGGTGTCCGAGACCGACCTGTACCTGCTCGGCGCCATCGAGAAGCTGGTCTACCGCGTCGACCTCATGGAGAAGCGGCTGCGGAAGGCGGAGGAGAGTCTGCATTACCTGGTCATTGGCACTGAGACTAAGCCAGGTAAGATTTTTTTAAATGTAGGGTAGAAGTTCTATTTTAAGTCAATTTTAGATGCATTGTTGAATCAGAGGATTAAGATGATGATCTCATTATAAAGTCATCGATCGCACTCTTCCATTGAAACGTTTCATGTTAGAAGTCGGTGTGGCGGTGGTGCCTCCCTAGTCTTACTATACTGACTAAAATTTGGTGAATGGTTATTTACTTCACAATATCTGTTGTGAAGTAAATAACCATTTACCAAATTTTTAACATCATTAACTTCTGTTCAATATTTTTTACATCCTAGATAGTTTACATTAGAATTAATCTCCATTTTGATTCTGGTTGTCATTTAGTTTTTCTTGTAAAACATAATTATGGAGGTGGCGCTGAGGAACATGTTTAATTTTTGACTTTTTTTTTTTGATATTTTGTCTTCGGATTTAATATAGTCTATTTGTGTTCATGTGTACAGAGCCGTGTGGGAGCAACTTCACGCGCGTGGGCAGCGGGTGCTACGAGTGGTCGCGGTCGGCGGCGGACTGGAAGGGCGCGGCGGCGGGCTGCCGGCGGCGCGGCGCGGCGCTGCTGGAGCTGCCCGACGCGGCGCAGCGCCGCGTGCTGCTCGCCAAGCTGCTTGCTGATCAGCAGCTTAAAGGTAGGTTTTTTTGGCAAATGTGTAGTTATTGTTGGCCCTAGTAACCTTAACAGCATCACATAATATTTTTTAGCAAACCGAAAGTTCGGAATAAGAATGCTGTGGGCTGGAAGGAAAAGATGGCTTAGATCCCCGTGGCCCGGCTCCTTGACCTTCCTCCTTGCTTACTTACACAGATACACTTGGCACATAGAGACTTATTTGACATACACGAATTGTTCACATGCTTTAAAAAGTGTTACCTCGAAAACATATCCAGAAAGTTCACTGATAATTTAAGTATTCGTAACCAAATAGGTTTCTTTTACAAGGATGTTATTAAGATGTTATTTGAAAAAAACCCTTTTCAATCAGCATTTTAAAAACGTAACGTAACACATAAGCACGATTCCAGGCGAGGACTTCTGGACGGGCGGCCTGAACCCGGGCCTGCTGTGGATCTGGACGCACTCGGCGCGGCCGCTGGACGGCAACGGGACCGCCGTGAGCGGGGAGGGCCGCTGCCTCGCGCTCGCGCACGAGCCCGCCGCCAGGACCTACGTCTTCCGCGGCCGCGATTGCTCCCTGCCTCACCGGTACATCTGCCAGAAGGACGACGACGGAGAAAAACTTAGCAACGAGATCCAGAAGGCAGCTAGGAGCTTGAAGCTCGACAAGCCCAGGAAGTCCAAGGTGTTGTGGGATGACGTGTAACGAACTCAAAACAACCGTATTGAGTATGTTGAAACAAAAAAAGTGACTCAAACTACCTATCCATAAATACTAACTAATTACTCGGCTAAGATAAAGTATGTAGTGCTACAATTTGTACACAACTAAAGTCTTAACAATTAGTGTACGTATTTTATAGTTGGTGGATGTTTAAGTTATTTTTAAATAAGTGTAATTCTCTAAGTATTCATTCAAAGAATAAAGACTGACAAGACAATAAAATAATAGCTTTGTTGTATTTATTTATAAATAAACACTTAGAAATCAAACATAGTTTTATTTTATTGCTCGATGAATGACGGGAAGTCTACGTGCATTTCATCATTAACGCCATCTAGTTTTATACTTCGTAATTTATTAACCTAGACAAGAGAGCGTAGCGCCTACCCTCTTTTTACGCAACGCTGAGGGTAGGCGTGAATTATATCGTACAATCGGAATGCATAGAAGTGGGTCGGCTGAGTGAGTTGAAAGATTACTTTCGGTCGTGTTGCCGCTTACACCGGCCAGCGGAGTGTTTATCTTGTAAATACCAGTTACATGTTATTGCAATAGTTAATTACCATGAAGTGTTAGTGTAATTATGCATTAGTGTCGTAATTATATATCTCCTAGTCCATAATACCTACGCCCACACGATACAGCCACCCTGCCTGAGGTGGGTTCGGGACTGAATCCTTAGGAGATTTCGGATTCTTCATCCATTGGTGTTCTTCGTGGTATGGAGGCTCTGCTCACATAACTGGTAGCCGCCGCTCTCCGTTGAAGTCTACGTGTGCCAGCATCGATATTTGCGGAGTGTCCCATCATTGTCATCGTCATCGGGTGAGATCATTTCATTTATGTTTCATCTTAGTTCTACAAGCTCTCTTGTGAAATTAAGTTTAGATAAAATGTTTCTTGGTAGGTACTGTGTTTCACAATATAATTTATTTGTTTTAAGGGCAGTAGAATGTCAAAATGATTTATGTGATACTCAAATACTGACGTCTATTATAATTCATCGAAGCTCTTTATCGGTACGTATTGCTATATGTAATTCCTGACAATTCTATAAATTCCTAAATTCCTGAATATTCTGTACCCGCAATTATAGGAAGTGGTATTTTAACATTAGGTTTTCGTGTCGAAGTAAATGACTATTCCATTAATTTTTCAAAAAAAGAATCTGAATTAACATCGATTTAGTATGCAAGATAAACCAAAACCATTAAATTGCAATCCGGCGTCATTTTCAATCCGGCCGGATCCGGTGGAACTTTTGTCAATCTGGGCGGATCCGACCTGTGCTTCTTTTGCCTAAACTCGGTCGCTCTCGAGGGTCTTTCTTCCCAATCAGTTATCAGTCCGGATTCTAAATTAGTGCCGGATCAGGTATGTTAAAAATGGTGCCGGATTACCGGATCCGGTTTTCCGGATTGCAATCCCTAGGGACTCGAGACGAGACACGTTTATCGAAATTGTTATGTAATATTTTATTTTTAAATTAATTGAAGGATATCCTTATAAGACGTCGAATTAATGTGTTCATTGATTATTTAAAAGACTTATTATTTATAAATCTGTTGTATTATTTATCATAAGATATAACGAAGTTGTGATGATTAGATATTGGCCGGCGTACTTTTATATCAGGTCATCTTAGCGTTGGAAGTAGCAACGCATCTGTGATTGACTTTAGATAGAAGCCAAATTCCATGTGAAGTTGCTTACATATGTCCATGATCAGCAGTGACCACATACTATCAAGTGGACTGCGTGCTCGTTTCCTATTTTAATCTTATATAAAATGAAACTAGAATAACTAGATAACGTTAAAGTTATTATAATATTTACGGTTAGTAAGTACTACGATCGTAAATGACTATAAGATTTAACTGCTCCAAAGTGAATCTGAGTGTGATTTACAGAAATAAACGATAGCAGATATTGACACTGAAATTGTCAGTAAAATTATTAAGATTTAATTGTCTGCTAAATAAATGTTTATTTTTGCATGTACTTTTAATACGTTTCAATAGTAATTAATTCAATTTCAATTCTTCGAAAAAGGCCTCTTAATCAGAGATGTGACTTATATGATACCGGTATCTAAGATACAGATACAAGATAGGCATTTGCATCTTGTATCTCAAATACTTTTTTAAAAATTATCTTGTATCTTGTATTTAAATACATTTTGTTAATATCATAATATTTTATAAATACTTTATTGATAAGATACTTTTAGTAGTGATAAAGTCTCTTAAGAAACTATATTTCCACGAAATGTGAATTTGTATGATGACATTTTTAATAAAATGAATGCGTAGAACGGCACCTACTGTATTTAGCCTGAGACCAAATTGATAGACGGTGACTCTTTCTTCCCACAATTATCATCAATATATATATATATATATAACTTGATATATATATATATATATATCAAGATGTGAAATTGGTTATTTTTGAGCGATTATTTTTTATGACGATGAGACCATCGATCTCATCGGAGAAAAATGAGTGATAATATGTTAAAAAAATAATTTTACTTAAGTTCTTCACTTAAAAATACAATATTTTGTCCTTTTACATTTTCGCGTGATCAAATAATTAATGTAATAATAAATAAATGTCGTGATTCATTACATTTGCCGTATATGATTTTAAACTAATATTATCACGGAATTTATACAGTTTGCGACGTAACAGGTACTTACTATATGCGGTTTTATATTTTCTTATGCTGATATTTGGATCGTGGTCACGGCCAAACATTGTCGTTTTCATACATAAAATGTTTTTATTAAAAACTTTTTACCAAAATATTTCTACTGACTTTCGTGTCAAAAAAAAGTAAAAAATAATTTAAATATATGTTGGTTTAGAATATACTCAGTACTTAGTACATAGGAAGTAACTCTTATATTTCGGGATAGCAGTACCCCTGCATCATTAGGATCGAGGAGTTGAAGGTCAAATCTTTCATAGTAAATATCTGCTAAGAAATCTTATTATATATTCTACCCAAATGGACTCCTGCAGATCAGGTTGGGCCGAGAATCACTAATTTCGTTAATTTGCTTCAAAGATTTGAAGAGGTACTACTTACTTTGTTATGGATCCTATGAATAGAACCTAATCAAACTCTCATCAGATCCCCTCAAGTACTTGCTTTCTAAAATAAAAACGTTTAACAAAAAATATCTACCAACTTCCATGTCACAAAAAAGTAAAAAATATTTTTTAATTTTGGTTTAGAACATACTCAGTACTTAGTACATAGTTCCGAAGTCGGCGCTCAACATATATTGCTGGATGACGGTGATGAAACTTTGTCATATATGAGCGTCGACTTCAGAACTATGACATCATCAGATCCTGGTTTCCATATTACAAAATATTACTTATGGCAAAATTACAGGTTACTCATATAAAACTTGAAAGGAACAAACAATTTTTCTGTGTAACAAAAGTAATTTCGTAGATGTAAGTAGCTGCCTAATTCTTTTATCTCCTTATCTTTCCTTTTACACTCACTTGCTATTTAAAGAAACTGGTATTTTCATTTTAAGCAAAAATTAATGAATATTGAAAAAAATAAACCAAGTAACAAAATTGTACATGAACTTTTACTGTCAAATGCATCATTAACAGAGTGCCCAGAGTGACAGGACTGCCTGAAGGGCCTGAAGTGCCCAGACTACCCGGAGTGTCCGGATTGCCTGGAGTGCCCAGAGTGACTGAAGTGCCCGGAGTGCCAGGAATGCCCAGAGTGACCGAAGTGCCCGGAGGGCCAGAATTGCCCAGAGTGACCGAAGTGCCCGGAGGGCCAGAATTGCCCAGAGTGACCGAAGTGCCCGGAGGGCCAGAATTGCCCAGAGTGACCGAAGTGCCCGGAGTGCCAGAATTGCCCAGAGTGACCGAAGTGCCCGGAGTGCCAGAATTGCCCAGAGTGACCGAAGTGCCTGGAGGGCCAGAATTGCCCAGAGTGACCGAAGTGCCCGGAGTGCCAGAATTGCCCAGAGTGACTGAAGTGCCCGGAGTGCCAGAATTGCCCAGAGTGACCGAAATGCCGGAATTGCCCAGAGTGACCGAATTGCCCAGAGTGACCGAAGTGCCCGGAGTGCCAGAATTGCCCAGAGCGACCGAAGTGACCGGAGTGCCAGAATTGCCCAGAGTGACCGAAGTGACCGGAGTGCCAGAATTGCCCAAAGTGACCGAAGTGACCGGAGTGCCAGAATTGCCCAGAGTGACCGAAGTGCCCGGAGTGCCAGGAATGCCCAGAGTGACCGAAGTGCCCGGAGGGCCAGAATTGCCCAGAGTGACCGAAGTGCCCGGAGTGCCAGAATTGCCCAGAGTGACCGAAGTGCCCGGAGTGCCAGAATTGCCCAGAGTGACCGAAGTGCCCGGAGGGCCAGAATTGCCCAGATTGACCGAAGTGCCCGGAGGGCCAGAATTGCCCAGAGTGACCGAAGTGACCGGAGTGCCAGAATAGCCCAGAGTGACCGAAGTGCCCGGAGTGCCAGAATTGCCCAGAGTGACCGGAGTGCCAGAATTGCCCAGAGTGACCGAAGTGCCCGGAGTGCCAGGAATGCCCAGAGTGACCGAAGTGCCCGGAGGGCCAGAATTGCCCAGAGTGACCGAAGTGACCGGAGTGCCAGAATAGCCCAGAGTGACCGAAGTGCCCGGAGTGCCAGGAATGCCCAGAGTGACCGAAGTGCCCGGAGGGCCAGAATTGCCCAGAGTGACCGAAGTGACCGGAGTGCCAGAATAGCCCAGAGTGACCGAAGTGCCCGGAGTGCCAGAATTGCCCAGAGTGACCGGAGTGCCAGAATTGCCCAGAGTGACCGAAGTGCCCGGAGTGCCAGGAATGCCCAGAGTGACCGAAGTGCCCGGAGGGCCAGAATTGTCCAGAGTGACCGAAGTGACCGGAGTGCCAGAATTGCCCAGAGTGACCGAAGTGACCGGAGTGCCAGAATTGCCCAGAGTGACCGAAGTGCCCGGAGTGCCAGGAATGCCCAGAGTGACCGAAGTGCCCGGAGGGCCAGAATTGCCCAGAGTGACCGGAGTGCCAGAATTGCCCAGAGTGACCGAAGTGACCGGAGTGCCAGAATTGCCCAGAGTGACCGAAGTGCCCGGAGGGCCAGAATTGCCCAGAGTGACCGAAGTGCCCGGAGGGCCAGAATTGCCCAGAGTGACCGAAATGCCCGGAGTGCCAGGAACGCCCAGAGTGACCGAAGTGCCCGGAGGGCCAGAATTGCCCAGAGTGACCGAAGTGCCCGGAGTGCCAGAATTGCCCAGAGTGACCGAAGTGCCCGGAGTGCCAGAATTGCCCAGAGTGACCGAAGTGCCCGGAGGGCCAGAATTGCCCAGAGTGACCGAAATGCCCGGAGTGCCAGGAATGCCCAGAGTGACCGAAGTGCCCGGAGGGCCAGAATTGCCCAGAGTGACCGAAATGCCCGGAGTGCCAGGAATGCCCAGAGTGACTGAAGTGCCCGGAGTGCCAGAATTGCCCAGAGTGACCGAATTGCCCAAAGTGACCGAAGTGCCCGGAGTGCCAGAATTGCCCAGAGCGACCGAAGTGACCGGAGTGCCAGAATTGCCCAGAGTGACCGAAGTGACCGGAGTGCCAGAATTGCCCAGAGTGACCGAAGTGACCGGAGTGCCAGAATTGCCCAGAGTGACCGAAGTGCCCGGAGTGCCAGGAATGCCCAGAGTGACCGAAGTGCCCGGAGGGCCAGAATTGCCCAGAGTGACCGAAGTGCTCGGAGGGCCAGAATTGCCCAGAGTGACCGAAGTGCCCGGAGGGCCAGAATTGCCCAGAGTGACCGAAATGCCCGGAGTGCCAGGAATGCCCAGAGTGACTGAAGTGCCCGGAGTGCCAGAATTGCCCAGAGTGACCGAATTGCCCAAAGTGACCGAAGTGCCCGGAGTGCCAGAATTGCCCAGAGCGACCGAAGTGACCGGAGTGCCAGAATTGCCCAGAGTGACCGAAGTGACCGGAGTGCCAGAATTGCCCAGAGTGACCGAAGTGCCCGGAGTGCCAGGAATGCCCAGAGTGACCGAAGTGCCCGGAGGGCCAGAATTGCCCAGAGTGACCGAAGTGACCGGAGTGCCAGAATAGCCCAGAGTGACCGAAGTGCCCGGAGTGCCAGAATTGCCCAGAGTGACCGGAGTGCCAGAATTGCCCAGAGTGACCGAAGTGCCCGGAGTGCCAGGAATGCCCAGAGTGACCGAAGTGCCCGGAGGGCCAGAATTGTCCAGAGTGACCGAAGTGACCGGAGTGCCAGAATTGCCCAGAGTGACCGAAGTGACCGGAGTGCCAGAATTGCCCAGAGTGACCGAAGTGCCCGGAGTGCCAGGAATGCCCAGAGTGACCGAAGTGCCCGGAGGGCCAGAATTGCCCAGAGTGACCGAAGTGCCCGGAGTGCCAGGAATGCCCAGAGTGACCGAAGTGCCCGGAGGGCCAGAATTGCCCAGAGTGACCGAAGTGCCCGGAGTGCCAGGAATGCCCAGAGTGACCGAAGTGCCCGGAGGGCCAGAATTGCCCAGAGTGACCGGAGTGCCAGAATTGCCCAGAGTGACCGAAGTGACCGGAGTGCCAGAATTGCCCAGAGCGACCGAAGTGACCGGAGTGCCAGAATTGCCCAGAGTGACCGAAGTGACCGGAGTGCCAGAATTGCCCAGAGTGACCGAAGTGCCCGGAGTGCCAGAATTGCCCAGAGTGACTGAAGTGCCCGGAGGGCCAGAATTGCTCAGAGTGACCGAAATGCCAGAATTGCCCAGAGCGACCGAAGTGACCGGAGTGCCAGAATTGCCCAGAGTGACCGAAGTGCCCGGAGTGCCAGAATTGCCCAGAGTGACCGAAGTGCCCGGAGTGCCAGAATTGCCCAGAGTGACCGAAGTGCCCGGAGTGCCAGAATTGCCCAGAGTGACCGAAGTGCCCGGAGTGCCAGAATTGCCCAGAGTGACCGAAGTGACCGGAGTGCCAGAATTGCCCAGAGTGACCGAAGTGCCCGGAGTGCCAGGAATGCCCAGAGTGACCGAAGTGCCCGGAGGGCCAGAATTGCCCAGAGTGACCGAAGTGACCGGAGTGCCAGAATTGCCCAGAGTGACCGAAGTGACCGGAGTGCCAGAATTGCCCAGAGTGACCGAAGTGCCCGGAGTGCCAGGAATGCCCAGAGTGACCGAAGTGCCCGGAGGGCCAGAATTGCCCAGAGTGACCGAAGTGACCGGAGTGCCAGAATAGCCCAGAGTGACCGAAGTGCCCGGAGTGCCAGAATTGCCCAGAGTGACCGGAGTGCCAGAATTGCCCAGAGTGACCGAAGTGCCCGGAGTGCCAGGAATGCCCAGAGTGACCGAAGTGCCCGGAGGGCCAGAATTGTCCAGAGCGACCGAAGTGACCGGAGTGCCAGAATTGCCCAGAGTGACCGAAGTGACCGGAGTGCCAGAATTGCCCAGAGTGACCGAAGTGACCGGAGTGCCAGAATTGCCCAGAGTGACCGAAGTGCCCGGAGTGCCAGGAATGCCCAGAGTGACCGAAGTGCCCGGAGGGCCAGAATTGCCCAGAGTGACCGAAGTGCTCGGAGGGCCAGAATTGCCCAGAGTGACCGAAGTGCCCGGAGGGCCAGAATTGCCCAGAGTGACCGAAATGCCCGGAGTGCCAGGAATGCCCAGAGTGACTGAAGTGCCCGGAGTGCCAGAATTGCCCAGAGTGACCGAATTGCCCAAAGTGACCGAAGTGCCCGGAGTGCCAGAATTGCCCAGAGTGACTGAAGTGCCCGGAGTGCCAGAATTGCCCAGAGTGACCGAAGTGCCCGGAGTGCCAGGAATGCCCAGAGTGACCGAAGTGCCCGGAGGGCCAGAATTGCCCAGAGTGACCGAAGTGACCGGAGTGCCAGAATAGCCCAGAGTGACCGAAGTGCCCGGAGTGCCAGAATTGCCCAGAGTGACCGGAGTGCCCGGAGTGCCAGGAATGCCCAGAGTGACCGAAGTGCCCGGAGGGCCAGAATTGCCCAGAGTGACCGGAGTGCCAGAATTGCCCAGAGTGACCGAAGTGACCGGAGTGCCAGAATTGCCCAGAGCGACCGAAGTGACCGGAGTGCCAGGAATGCCCAGAGTGACCGAAGTGCCCGGAGGGCCAGAATTGCCCAGAGTGACCGAAGTGCCCGGAGTGCCAGGAATGCCCAGAGTGACCGAAGTGCCCGGAGGGCCAGAATTGCCCAGAGTGACCGGAGTGCCAGAATTGCCCAGAGTGACCGAAGTGACCGGAGTGCCAGAATTGCCCAGAGCGACCGAAGTGACCGGAGTGCCAGAATTGCCCAGAGTGACCGAAGTGCCCGGAGTGCCAGAATTGCCCAGAGTGACTGAAGTGCCCGGAGGGCCAGAATTGCTCAGAGTGACCGAAATGCCAGAATTGCCCAGAGCGACCGAAGTGACCGGAGTGCCAGAATTGCCCAGAGTGACCGAAGTGCCCGGAGTGCCAGAATTGCCCAGAGTGACCGAAGTGCCCGGAGTGCCAGAATTGCCCAGAGTGACCGAAGTGACCGGAGTGCCAGAATTGCCCAGAGTGACCGAAGTGCCCGGAGTGCCAGGAATGCCCAGAGTGACCGAAGTGCCCGGAGGGCCAGAATTGCCCAGAGTGACCGGAGTGCCAGAATTGCCCAGAGTGACCGAAGTGACCGGAGTGCCAGAATTGCCCAGAGTGACCGAAGTGCCCGGAGTGCCAGGAATGCCCAGAGTGACCGAAGTGCCCGGAGGGCCAGAATTGCCCAGAGTGACCGGAGTGCCAGAATTGCCCAGAGTGACCGAAGTGACCGGAGTGCCAGAATTGCCCGGAGTGACCGAAGTGCCCGGAGGGCCAGGAACGCCCAGAGTGACCGAAGTGCCCGGAGGGCCAGAATTGCCCAGAGTGACCGAAGTGCCCGGAGTGCCAGAATTGCCCAGAGCGACCGAAGTGACCGGAGTGCCAGAATTGCCCAGAGTGACCGAAGTGCCCGGAGTGCCAGAATTGCCCAGAGTGACCGAAGTGCCCGGAGTGCCAGAATTGCCCAGAGTGACCGAAGTGACCGGAGTGCCAGAATTGCCCAGAGTGACCGAAGTGACCGGAGTGCCAGAATTGCCCAGAGTGACCGAAGTGCCCGGAGTGCCAGGAATGCCCAGAGTGACCGAAGTGCCCGGAGGGCCAGAATTGCCCAGAGTGACCGGAGTGCCAGAATTGCCCAGAGTGACCGAAGTGACCGGAGTGCCAGAATTGCCCGGAGTGACCGAAGTGCCCGAAGGGCCAGAATTGCCCAGAGTGACCGAAGTGCCCGAAATGCCCGGAGTGCCAGGAACGCCCAGAGTGACCGAAGTGCCCGGAGGGCCAGAATTGCCCAGAGTGACCGAAGTGCCCGGAGTGCCAGGAACGCCCAGAGTGACCGAAGTGCCCGGAGGGCCAGAATTGCCCAGAGTGACCGAAATGCCCGGAGTGCCAGGAATGCCCAGAGTGACCGAAGTGCCCGGAGGGCCAGAATTGTCCAGAGTGACCGAAGTGACCGGAGTGCCAGAATTGCCCAGAGTGACCGAAGTGACCGGAGTGCCAGAATTGCCCAGAGTGACCGAAGTGCCCGGAGTGCCAGGAATGCCCAGAGTGACCGAAGTGCCCGGAGGGCCAGAATTGCCCAGAGTGACCGGAGTGCCAGAATTGCCCAGAGTGACCGAAGTGACCGGAGTGCCAGAATTGCCCAGAGTGACCGAAGTGCCCGGAGGGCCAGAATTGCCCAGAGTGACCGAAGTGCCCGGAGGGCCAGAATTGCCCAGAGTGACCGAAATGCCCGGAGTGCCAGGAACGCCCAGAGTGACCGAAGTGCCCGGAGGGCCAGAATTGCCCAGAGTGACCGAAGTGCCCGGAGTGCCAGAATTGCCCAGAGCGACCGAAGTGACCGGAGTGCCAGAATTGCCCAGAGTGACCGAAGTGCCCGGAGTGCCAGAATTGCCCAGAGTGACCGAAGTGCCCGGAGTGCCAGAATTGCCCAGAGTGACCGAAGTGACCGGAGTGCCAGAATTGCCCAGAGTGACCGAAGTGACCGGAGTGCCAGAATTGCCCAGAGTGACCGAAGTGCCCGGAGTGCCAGGAATGCCCAGAGTGACCGAAGTGCCCGGAGGGCCAGAATTGCCCAGAGTGACCGGAGTGCCAGAATTGCCCAGAGTGACCGAAGTGACCGGAGTGCCAGAATTGCCCGGAGTGACCGAAGTGCCCGGAGGGCCAGAATTGCCCAGAGTGACCGAAGTGCCCGAAATGCCCGGAGTGCCAGGAACGCCCAGAGTGACCGAAGTGCCCGGAGGGCCAGAATTGCCCAGAGTGACCGAAGTGCCCGGAGTGCCAGGAACGCCCAGAGTGACCGAAGTGCCCGGAGGGCCAGAATTGCCCAGAGTGACCGAAGTGCCCGGAGTGCCAGAATTGCCCAGAGCGACCGAAGTGACCGGAGTGCCAGAATTGCCCAGAGTGACCGAAGTGCCCGGAGTGCCAGAATTGCCCAGAGTGACCGAAGTGCCCGGAGTGCCAGAATTGCCCAGAGTGACCGAAGTGACCGGAGTGCCAGAATTGCCCAGAGTGACCGAAGTGACCGGAGTGCCAGAATTGCCCAGAGTGACCGAAGTGCCCGGAGTGCCAGGAATGCCCAGAGTGACCGAAGTGCCCGGAGGGCCAGAATTGCCCAGAGTGACCGGAGTGCCAGAATTGCCCAGAGTGACCGAAGTGACCGGAGTGCCAGAATTGCCCGGAGTGACCGAAGTGCCCGAAGGGCCAGAATTGCCCAGAGTGACCGAAGTGCCCGAAATGCCCGGAGTGCCAGGAACGCCCAGAGTGACCGAAGTGCCCGGAGGGCCAGAATTGCCCAGAGTGACCGAAGTGCCCGGAGTGCCAGGAACGCCCAGAGTGACCGAAGTGCCCGGAGGGCCAGAATTGCCCAGAGTGACCGAAGTGACCGGAGTGCCAGAATTGCCCAGAGTGACCGAAGTGACCGGAGTGCCAGAATTGCCCAGAGTGACCGAAGTGCCCGGAGTGCCAGGAATGCCCAGAGTGACCGAAGTGCCCGGAGGGCCAGAATTGCCCAGAGTGACCGAAGTGACCGGAGTGCCAGAATTGCCCAGAGTGACCGAAGTGCCCGGAGTGCCAGGAATGCCCAGAGTGACCGAAGTGCCCGGAGGGCCAGAATTGCCCAGAGTGACCGGAGTGCCAGAATTGCCCAGAGTGACCGAAGTGACCGGAGTGCCAGAATTGCCCAGAGTGACCGAAGTGCCCGGAGGGCCAGAATTGCCCAGAGTGACCGAAGTGCCCGGAGGGCCAGAATTGCCCAGAGTGACCGAAATGCCCGGAGTGCCAGGAACGCCCAGAGTGACCGAAGTGCCCGGAGGGCCAGAATTGCCCAGAGTGACCGAAGTGCCCGGAGTGCCAGAATTGCCCAGAGCGACCGAAGTGACCGGAGTGCCAGAATTGCCCAGAGTGACCGAAGTGCCCGGAGTGCCAGAATTGCCCAGAGTGACCGAAGTGCCCGGAGTGCCAGAATTGCCCAGAGTGACCGAAGTGACCGGAGTGCCAGAATTGCCCAGAGTGACCGAAGTGACCGGAGTGCCAGAATTGCCCAGAGTGACCGAAGTGCCCGGAGTGCCAGGAATGCCCAGAGTGACCGAAGTGCCCGGAGGGCCAGAATTGCCCAGAGTGACCGGAGTGCCAGAATTGCCCAGAGTGACCGAAGTGACCGGAGTGCCAGAATTGCCCGGAGTGACCGAAGTGCCCGGAGGGCCAGAATTGCCCAGAGTGACCGAAGTGCCCGAAATGCCCGGAGTGCCAGGAACGCCCAGAGTGACCGAAGTGCCCGGAGGGCCAGAATTGCCCAGAGTGACCGAAGTGCCCGGAGTGCCAGGAATGCCCAGAGTGACCGAAGTGCCCGGAGGGCCAGAATTGCCCAGAGTGACCGGAGTGCCAGAATTGCCCAGAGTGACCGAAGTGACCGGAGTGCCAGAATTGCCCGGAGTGACCGAAGTGCCCGAAGGGCCAGAATTGCCCAGAGTGACCGAAGTGCCCGAAATGCCCGGAGTGCCAGGAACGCCCAGAGTGACCGAAGTGCCCGGAGGGCCAGAATTGCCCAGAGTGACCGAAGTGCCCGGAGTGCCAGGAATGCCCAGAGTGACCGAAGTGCCCGGAGGGCCAGAATTGCCCAGAGTGACCGGAGTGCCAGAATTGCCCAGAGTGACCGAAGTGACCGGAGTGCCAGAATTGCCCAGAGTGACCGAAGTGCCCGGAGGGCCAGAATTGCCCAGAGTGACCGAAGTGCCCGGAGGGCCAGAATTGCCCAGAGTGACCGAAATGCCCGGAGTGCCAGGAACGCCCAGAGTGACCGAAGTGCCCGGAGGGCCAGAATTGCCCAGAGTGACCGAAGTGCCCGGAGTGCCAGAATTGCCCAGAGCGACCGAAGTGACCGGAGTGCCAGAATTGCCCAGAGTGACCGAAGTGCCCGGAGTGCCAGAATTGCCCAGAGTGACCGAAGTGCCCGGAGTGCCAGAATTGCCCAGAGTGACCGAAGTGACCGGAGTGCCAGAATTGCCCAGAGTGACCGAAGTGACCGGAGTGCCAGAATTGCCCAGAGTGACCGAAGTGCCCGGAGTGCCAGGAATGCCCAGAGTGACCGAAGTGCCCGGAGGGCCAGAATTGCCCAGAGTGACCGGAGTGCCAGAATTGCCCAGAGTGACCGAAGTGACCGGAGTGCCAGAATTGCCCGGAGTGACCGAAGTGCCCGGAGGGCCAGAATTGCCCAGAGTGACCGAAGTGCCCGAAATGCCCGGAGTGCCAGGAACGCCCAGAGTGACCGAAGTGCCCGGAGGGCCAGAATTGCCCAGAGTGACCGAAGTGCCCGGAGTGCCAGGAACGCCCAGAGTGACCGAAGTGCCCGGAGGGCCAGAATTGCCCAGAGTGACCGAAGTGCCCGGAGTGCCAGAATTGCCCAGAGCGACCGAAGTGACCGGAGTGCCAGAATTGCCCAGAGTGACCGAAGTGCCCGGAGTGCCAGAATTGCCCAGAGTGACCGAAGTGCCCGGAGTGCCAGAATTGCCCAGAGTGACCGAAGTGACCGGAGTGCCAGAATTGCCCAGAGTGACCGAAGTGACCGGAGTGCCAGAATTGCCCAGAGTGACCGAAGTGCCCGGAGTGCCAGGAATGCCCAGAGTGACCGAAGTGCCCGGAGGGCCAGAATTGCCCAGAGTGACCGGAGTGCCAGAATTGCCCAGAGTGACCGAAGTGACCGGAGTGCCAGAATTGCCCGGAGTGACCGAAGTGCCCGAAGGGCCAGAATTGCCCAGAGTGACCGAAGTGCCCGAAATGCCCGGAGTGCCAGGAACGCCCAGAGTGACCGAAGTGCCCGGAGGGCCAGAATTGCCCAGAGTGACCGAAGTGCCCGGAGTGCCAGGAACGCCCAGAGTGACCGAAGTGCCCGGAGGGCCAGAATTGCCCAGAGTGACCGAAGTGACCGGAGTGCCAGAATTGCCCAGAGTGACCGAAGTGACCGGAGTGCCAGAATTGCCCAGAGTGACCGAAGTGCCCGGAGTGCCAGGAATGCCCAGAGTGACCGAAGTGCCCGGAGGGCCAGAATTGCCCAGAGTGACCGAAGTGACCGGAGTGCCAGAATTGCCCAGAGTGACCGAAGTGCCCGGAGTGCCAGGAATGCCCAGAGTGACCGAAGTGCCCGGAGGGCCAGAATTGCCCAGAGTGACCGGAGTGCCAGAATTGCCCAGAGTGACCGAAGTGACCGGAGTGCCAGAATTGCCCAGAGTGACCGAAGTGCCCGGAGGGCCAGAATTGCCCAGAGTGACCGAAGTGCCCGGAGGGCCAGAATTGCCCAGAGTGACCGAAATGCCCGGAGTGCCAGGAACGCCCAGAGTGACCGAAGTGCCCGGAGGGCCAGAATTGCCCAGAGTGACCGAAGTGCCCGGAGTGCCAGAATTGCCCAGAGCGACCGAAGTGACCGGAGTGCCAGAATTGCCCAGAGTGACCGAAGTGCCCGGAGTGCCAGAATTGCCCAGAGTGACCGAAGTGCCCGGAGTGCCAGAATTGCCCAGAGTGACCGAAGTGACCGGAGTGCCAGAATTGCCCAGAGTGACCGAAGTGACCGGAGTGCCAGAATTGCCCAGAGTGACCGAAGTGCCCGGAGTGCCAGGAATGCCCAGAGTGACCGAAGTGCCCGGAGGGCCAGAATTGCCCAGAGTGACCGGAGTGCCAGAATTGCCCAGAGTGACCGAAGTGACCGGAGTGCCAGAATTGCCCGGAGTGACCGAAGTGCCCGGAGGGCCAGAATTGCCCAGAGTGACCGAAGTGCCCGAAATGCCCGGAGTGCCAGGAACGCCCAGAGTGACCGAAGTGCCCGGAGGGCCAGAATTGCCCAGAGTGACCGAAGTGCCCGGAGTGCCAGGAATGCCCAGAGTGACCGAAGTGCCCGGAGGGCCAGAATTGCCCAGAGTGACCGGAGTGCCAGAATTGCCCAGAGTGACCGAAGTGACCGGAGTGCCAGAATTGCCCGGAGTGACCGAAGTGCCCGAAGGGCCAGAATTGCCCAGAGTGACCGAAGTGCCCGAAATGCCCGGAGTGCCAGGAACGCCCAGAGTGACCGAAGTGCCCGGAGGGCCAGAATTGCCCAGAGTGACCGAAGTGCCCGGAGTGCCAGGAATGCCCAGAGTGACCGAAGTGCCCGGAGGGCCAGAATTGCCCAGAGTGACCGGAGTGCCAGAATTGCCCAGAGTGACCGAAGTGACCGGAGTGCCAGAATTGCCCGGAGTGACCGAAGTGCCCGAAGGGCCAGAATTGCCCAGAGTGACCGAAGTGCCCGAAATGCCCGGAGTGCCAGGAACGCCCAGAGTGACCGAAGTGCCCGGAGGGCCAGAATTGCCCAGAGTGACCGAAGTGCCCGGAGTGCCAGGAACGCCCAGAGTGACCGAAGTGCCCGGAGGGCCAGAATTGCCCAGAGTGACCGAAGTGACCGGAGTGCCAGAATTGCCCAGAGTGACCGAAGTGACCGGAGTGCCAGAATTGCCCAGAGTGACCGAAGTGCCCGGAGTGCCAGGAATGCCCAGAGTGACCGAAGTGCCCGGAGGGCCAGAATTGCCCAGAGTGACCGAAGTGACCGGAGTGCCAGAATTGCCCAGAGTGACCGAAGTGACCGGAGTGCCAGAATTGCCCAGAGTGACCGAAGTGACCGGAGTGCCAGAATTGCCCAGAGTGACCGAAGTGCCCGGAGTGCCAGGAATGCCCAGAGTGACCGAAGTGCCCGGAGGGCCAGAATTGCCCAGAGTGACCGGAGTGCCAGAATTGCCCAGAGTGACCGAAGTGACCGGAGTGCCAGAATTGCCCGGAGTGACCGAAGTGCCCGGAGGGCCAGAATTGCCCAGAGTGACCGAAGTGCCCGAAATGCCCGGAGTGCCAGGAACGCCCAGAGTGACCGAAGTGCCCGGAGGGCCAGAATTGCCCAGAGTGACCGAAGTGCCCGGAGTGCCAGGAATGCCCAGAGTGACCGAAGTGCCCGGAGGGCCAGAATTGCCCAGAGTGACCGGAGTGCCAGAATTGCCCAGAGTGACCGAAGTGACCGGAGTGCCAGAATTGCCCGGAGTGACCGAAGTGCCCGAAGGGCCAGAATTGCCCAGAGTGACCGAAGTGCCCGAAATGCCCGGAGTGCCAGGAACGCCCAGAGTGACCGAAGTGCCCGGAGGGCCAGAATTGCCCAGAGTGACCGAAGTGCCCGGAGTGCCAGGAACGCCCAGAGTGACCGAAGTGCCCGGAGGGCCAGAATTGCCCAGAGTGACCGAAGTGACCGGAGTGCCAGAATTGCCCAGAGTGACCGAAGTGACCGGAGTGCCAGAATTGCCCAGAGTGACCGAAGTGCCCGGAGTGCCAGGAATGCCCAGAGTGACCGAAGTGCCCGGAGGGCCAGAATTGCCCAGAGTGACCGAAGTGACCGGAGTGCCAGAATTGCCCAGAGTGACCGAAGTGACCGGAGTGCCAGAATTGCCCAGAGTGACCGAAGTGCCCGGAGTGCCAGGAATGCCCAGAGTGACCGAAGTGCCCGGAGGGCCAGAATTGCCCAGAGTGACCGGAGTGCCAGAATTGCCCAGAGTGACCGAAGTGACCGGAGTGCCAGAATTGCCCAGAGTGACCGAAGTGCCCGGAGGGCCAGAATTGCCCAGAGTGACCGAAGTGCCCGGAGGGCCAGAATTGCCCAGAGTGACCGAAATGCCCGGAGTGCCAGGAACGCCCAGAGTGACCGAAGTGCCCGGAGGGCCAGAATTGCCCAGAGTGACCGAAGTGCCCGGAGTGCCAGAATTGCCCAGAGCGACCGAAGTGACCGGAGTGCCAGAATTGCCCAGAGTGACCGAAGTGCCCGGAGGGCCAGAATTGCCCAGAGTGACCGAAGTGCCCGGAGTGCCAGAATTGCCCAGAGCGACCGAAGTGACCGGAGTGCCAGAATTGCCCAGAGTGACCGAAGTGCCCGGAGTGCCAGAATTGCCCAGAGTGACCGAAGTGCCCGGAGTGCCAGAATTGCCCAGAGTGACCGAAGTGCCCGGAGTGCCAGAATTGCCCAGAGTGACCGAAGTGACCGGAGTGCCAGAATTGCCCAGAGTGACCGAAGTGCCCGGAGTGCCAGAATTGCCCAGAGTGACCGAAGTGCCCGGAGTGCCAGAATTGCCCAGAGTGACCGAAGTGCCCGGAGGGCCAGAATTGCCCAGAGTGACCGAAGTGCTCGGAGGGCCAGAATTGCCCAGAGTGACCGAAGTGCCCGGAGGGCCAGAATTGCCCAGAGTGACCGAAATGCCCGGAGTGCCAGGAATGCCCAGAGTGACTGAAGTGCCCGGAGTGCCAGAATTGCCCAGAGTGACCGAAATGCCAGAATTGCCCAGAGTGACCGAATTGCCCAAAGTGACCGAAGTGCCCGGAGTGCCAGAATTGCCCAGAGCGACCGAAGTGACCGGAGTGACCGAATTGCCCAGAGTGACCGAAGTGCCCGGAGTGCCAGAATTGCCCAGAGTGACCGAAGTGACCGGAGTGTCCGGAGTGCCCAGAGTGACCGGAATGCCCGGAGGGCCAGGAGTGCCCAGAGCGAACGAAGTGCCCGGAGGAATGAGCGAAGTGACTGGAGTGACCGGAGTGTCCGGTCCACTCCAGAGTCTACATACTAGCTTTTATCTGATACCCTTATTGTTACCTTGACGTCCCGTCATTGGGTTCTAGGTTCGATTCCCGCATAACCCTGCGTCGCTACCACGGCGTCGGGTACCTTTGGAAGGTTTCCCCTTCGAAAACAAAAAAAAAAAAAAAAGGTTCGATTCCCGGCCAGACGACCGGCCAGAGGTATCTTAATGATAAATATATTTAGATTTCTGTTCTGGGTCTGGGTGTTCGAGGGTCGGAGGTCGATGATTTTTTTTTAATCATAAAATCATCGAAATCAGTTGGCATGATATTGAGTTATTCGTCCATTTATCGCACACATCCTTAATAATTAATTTTAAATAATAATAATTTTAAATTATTTAAAATTAAGACTTATATGCTTTTCTTATGGATGCCATGAAGTCAGTAGTAATCTATAAAAAAACATCCAAATAGGTTCACCCAGTCCAGCAATCAGGTTACAAATATAAACAAAAATACAGACGAATTGAGAACATCCTCCTATTTGGAAGTCGGTTACAAATTATTTTACCTGTGTTAAAAGTATTTGAAAGATACGTATCTTGTATTTCAGATACATTTCTCGAAAGTATTTTGTATCTGGTATCTGAAATACTTTATTCAAAAGTATCTTGCATTTTGTATTTCAGATACTTTTCACAAGGTATCTTGTACTGTAAGGATGGGAGATCGAGGCGAAATAAAAGATGTTATTGGATTCACTTCCAAATATATTCTGAATGCATTATATTAAACAGTACTGCTTAAATACTAACAGGATTCAATGATTACACATAAGTACATACATAATTATCTCTACACTACACCTCCTTTCCTTCTGAAAAAAAATGAAGCTACAAAGTCGCTTTATTTTTGCAACGATACATTAAAAATAACTGCATAATATTATATATAGTAAATCATAGTCTAAACATACCATATTGGTTACAAAACAATACATATAGTACTATTCTCTATACAGCTTCGTTCTATTTTTGTGAACAGTTTCAATTTTATTATCTTTTAATATGCGCACATTTGGTGAAATGTCTTCAATAACTCTAAATGGACCATTATAAACATTCTGGAATTTATTACAATTTTCATTTTTTAGCAGTATCATATCATTACATTTGTAAACAATAGGGTTAATATATTTATCGTAACTACATTTTCTATTAATCTTTGACAATAATAAATGATTTCTAGCTTGCTCCTGAGATTTCTGCAATCTATACTTTAATGTCAAAGGATAATTTTCGCTGTTATATAAGGGTTCTACTGCTTGAGCTAAGTTACTAGGTAACGTACAGTTTTTACCAAAAACCAGTTCATACGGCGTAAATTTTGTAGAAGTATGGATTGTAGTATTGTATGCAAAACACCAGTATGGAATCCAAGTACTCCATTCTTTTGAATTATTATTAGTTTGTATACGAAGATAAGAATTTAAATTTTTGTGTGTATTTTCTAAAGCACCTATCGATTCGTGATGATATGCTGTAGAAAATAATTGAGTTACTTGCAGTAATTTACAGACTTCCCTCATTGTTGATGCTATGAACTCGGATCCTTTATCTGTCGCGATTTCACGCGGCACTCCATACCGCAGTATAAAGTTTTCAACGAACGATTTTGCCACGGAAACTGCGTCCTTACGTTCTAGCGAATAAGCTTCAACGAACTTAGTAAGTTCGCATTGAATTGTTAAAATATAAACCTTACCATAGTAATCCTTATCTAGGGGCCCCATTATATCTAAGTATACCTTGTCAAATGCACCCGTAGCAGTCGAAGTTACCACCATAGGCTCTTTAACAGGTAAAGAATGTTTTTGCAATTGACATTTCTTACATTTATTTACGAAGTTCGTCACATCACGTTCCATGCCAGGCCAGAAATAAGACTTTTTAATGTTATTTAACATCCGTCTAATGCCGGCATGTCCACTAGTTGGTAAAATATGGTAGTCATTCATAACTACTTTTTTGTCATCATCACTAATTATTCTACTTCTCCCTTTTAAAATATTTATTCGAGGTCCGGACCACGATTTTCTTTTACTTATCTCTTTCGACAACATATCGATAAATTCTTTATTACTTGCAAGTTTTACAATATACAATTCTTTAATATTTATTTTATTACAATAATGCTCCAGCTCACTCACATAGGCGTCTCGCGCTGTATATGATCGTAATACTGGGCACGTATATAATATATTTTCTTTTTCATTTAGTATAAACGTGTCTAAACAATTGCTATCTTTCATGCTTCGCATTTCTTTTCTAGAAATAACTAAGAATTCAACCGAATTTATCGGTTTCCTAAGCATTTCCACAACTCTCGGTTGATCAGACCAGCTGTTAGTGGAATTGTTAGTACCCGACACTTTCGTTTGAATTTCCTCCTCATTCTTCATCTTTTCCCTCTGCTTTCTAGTCATCACATTCAATATATGTTCACTCATTTCTTTTAGCTCACTTGATGTAATTGCTACTCTAGATAACGCATCAGCAGCCACGTTTTTAGTTCCTTTTACATATTCAATCACAAAATCATATTCCTCTAGAATCAGACGAAATTTAGTAAGCCTACTAGAAGGGTTGTTCATATTAAATAAATAAACTAACGGGCGGTGATCGGAATAAATTTTAAAGCGTTTTCCAAATAAATATGGTCGAAAATATTTGACAGACCAAACTATTGCTAGCATTTCTTTTTCTATGGTGGGATAATTTAACTCTGCTTTATTCAAACTGCGACTTGCATAAGCCACAGGACGACCATCTTTATTACACAGCATTGAACCTATCGCTATATTCGATGCGTCTGTGTATAATTGGAATTCATTATCAATCGAAAAATCTGGATATTGTAAAATGGGCGGTGAAACTAAACAACTTTTTAGTAATTGAAACGATTTTTCGCAGTCGTCCGTCCATATGAAATCGGTATTTTTTCTCAATAATTTATTCAATGGTATTACAATTTCAGCAAAGTTGGGAATAAAACGACGATAATAATTAGAAAAAGCTACAAAGCGTCTTACATCATCACTACATTTTGGAATCGGATAATTATTTATAACCCTAGTTTTTTCGGGATCTGGTTTTAACCCTTCTGCACTTACGACATGTCCGAGATACAATAAATCCTTTTTCAAAAATTTACATTTCTTGGGGTTCAGTTTCAGATTAACTTGCCTAAGCCTTGTAAAAATGTCAATAAGATTTTTATTATGACTACTCAATCCTCTGCCTATACATATTAAATCGTCCATGTATATGAGACACTTATCATAATTTAAGCCAGATAATGCGACTGTCATTGCTCTTGAAAAAGCACTTGGACTTGTTTTGAGCCCCATGGGCATACGTTTCATTTGATATTGTTTATCAAATGTGAACGCCGTACACTTTCTGCTATTTGGTTCTAAATTAAATTGAAAATAACCCGTTTGCAGGTCAAGATGACTGAAATACATAGCTCCCGAAAGTGAATCTAGAATATCAACAATATTCGGAAGAGGAAATCGATCGTCTGAAATACTTTCGTTCAATTTGCGATAATCAACTACGAGCCTATATTTTTTTTCATCTGTATCACACTTTTTCGGAACTAAAAGAATCGGACTTGACCACTCACTCATAGTTTCTTCAATTATATCATCTTCCAACATTTTCTCAATTTGTTTCTGTATTTCCCCTTTTTGAGATTTAGGCAACCGGTATTGTTTTTTATACACAGGTACCGTATTGGGTTTTAAAACAATTGACTGCTCATAAATGTTACACGTACTTAACTTGTCCCCTTCTAAATGAAATATATCGGAAAACTTTGCACAAATTTTCTCAATTTCCAACTGTTCCTCTTGATTTAAATAATCTAGCTTTAATTCATTAAATAATTTTTTGACCCTATCAGCATTACTTTCGGGTTTATCAAAACAAAGCATACTGTACTCTGATAATTTTTCTACTTGTGGGCTATAGAAACTTAAATTAATTTCCTCTTCCCGCGTGTTTAATATTCGAACTGGTATTTTTCCATTCACAGGCCTTACAATACAACTTGCTAAAAACACACCCTCGCATAATTCAATCGGCAATACCACACAATCCTCATTCAAACGCGTTTGCAAAAAGTGTACTGATTCACACCTAGGTGATAAACTAATATACTTCTTTCTTGACATACAAGGTTGTAAATCTAAATAGAGTTCTTTGTTATTCTTTATTAACCTTAACGTGTCTAATTCTAAGTTTAGTTTTCCCTTGTATTTTTTTAAAAAGTCCAATCCTAAAATTCCATCACTCGAACAACACAAGTCTTTAAAAACATGAAATCTATGTATAAAATATTCATCCATAAAACTCAATCTTAAGTCAACAAAACCTATCGAACAAAGTTCACCACACACTCCGTTGATTTTAACATGCCCTATTTGGAATGGTATGTTATGTTTCTGTAAGGTGTCATACTTCACCGCGCTAAGCGATGCGCCCGTATCAACTAACCAATTATGTTCACTGTTACCAACTGACAATTTTATTGTATTATAATGATCGTAATAACATACGGAATGTTTTATACTTTTATTCTCGAAAAAACTGAGTAGGCATGGTGGTACTTTGATTCGTAGTAACTTCCGAACGTGGGTTAGACTCTGAATTCATAGCATTAATTGTTGAATTTCGGTAACAAAATTTGTTTCGACCGCGGTTAGAACGATAACTATTATTGTACTGACCTCGAGGACCTCTACTACCTCGACCCATCGCGGAATTCTGGTAGGTGACGTGAGGCTGACCGCGAGTAGGGTGACCATAACCACGCTGATTGTGTCGACCACGTTGAAATTGATAACTGCTGAAGCCACCTCGGTTCTGAAAATAGCGTCCACGAGCTGAATTTCTATTTGTCATAGTCATTACAGTATTTTCCGGAAACAAAGAAATTTGTTCATCCTGAGCGCCTCGTATGGCGTCGTTCAATTTTTCATAATTTCTGGACGAAATAATTGTGCTCAAGTTACTACTCCGTAAGCCAGAGGCAAACCTTTTAATGGCTGTTTTTTCGTTTAGGCGTTTAAGAAACTCATATTTTTCCGGGTCTCCTTCTGCTTGGGATATAGTTAAATCAACAAAAAGTTTTTCAATTTCCTTACCGTAGTCCTCGATGTCCCGATGATTTTGAGTACACCGCAACAGTTGTTCTTGGATCGCTGTGAAAGACTTTTTAGTTAATAGGAACTTTTTCATATCATCAACAAGGAGTTCTACAGTTTCATATTTCTGACTTAATTTTAATTTTGCACCTTCTGATAATCTGGTTTTCAATACAAACTGTACTAATAATGGCTTAGAGTTGTCATCGAGCATAGAGTTGTACATTTCTATAGATGAAATCAGTTGTTTAGTTACCGTTTCCTTATCATTCATTACAGGCAGCAACGAAACTGCTACTTTCAAATTAAAAACCTCCATTGTTTTGGTAGTATCTGAAGTTATACAACACAAACCCTCTATTTCCTGAAATATTTTCCTAACTTTATCGCTGTAATTATTAATTAAGATTAACTCATTTTTATTTAATTGCTTAACACTTATACGTAACTCATTCAAACATTTTTCAAAACCTTTCAATATTAAATTCGCTTCCTCTAATTTTTTAGAGCATATATTACTCGTTGCACGTCTTTGTGGTCCTATTTTAACTAAATAAGTTCTTATATTTAATAAAGCATCATAATATTTTTCTAAAGACTTTGCCATGAAATTATGTACTAACGAGTATATAAAGTATGCGACAATGTTTTTTTTTTTTTTTACGGTATCAATTGGCTCTATCGTAATATCTAAAATAGTACTAACTAAAGTCCTCTAAATAATTTCGTAACATAACACTTCCACCGCGCACTGCACTTAGAAACACTTTTTTTTTCACACGATTCTCACGCCTGTTTGGTCTTCTTGGTTCCCATCATTAGCTCCTCGTCCGTCGCGTATCTCCCGGCGCCGAAACCAGCTACTGGATCGCCGAAAATTGTCCTCTTGGATCTCTCTTTGTATCCACCTCCGATGACATTTATTATACCGCCGGTAGATGAAGTACAGGGCGGCCAGCACCAAAATAAGACATATGCCGCCCAAAATACGTGTAGTGAAGCTTGTGTGATACTTCAGCTCTTCTAAGGATGAAGAGTTATTGCCGCCGCTCGCTGTTTGGGCAATTACAATCTCTTCCTTCGATTGAGATTTTCCCATTTTGAATTATTATTACACGCGCGAGAAGAATCACTTGTCAATCGTCCACTGCACTTGGCAACAGGCAATTCAATTAATGTGAACATCATTAGGTATAGATTCATCGTCACTCAAGCTCACATTACATTACTTATTTGGCGATCGGAATGCAGCGCGAACCCGATCGCTTACTGGCAGGGTCGCCATGTAAGGATGGGAGATCGAGGCGAAATAAAAGATGTTATTGGATTCACTTCCAAATATATTCTGAATGCATTATATTAAACAGTACTGCTTAAATACTAACAGGATTCAATGATTACACATAAGTACATACATAATTATCTCTACACTACAGTACATCTCTGCTCTTAATGCCAAGTGACAAAACATAAAACATTCTTTCGTAAGTCTTGAATTCCCAGGAATTCCTGGGACATTATTTATAGGCTGTCTCGTGTTCCGATACTTTGAAATTGTCGGGTATTCCCAAACTCTAGTGAATGCTTTACTAATGGTATCCTTAACCTCTTCCCCGAATTGAGAAACAGATTGATCGATAGAATAGCGTTAATTTTTTCACTATGGGCTTGGCGTTCCACCAGCTCTGGCTCTCTGCGGAGTCCATTGAGAATGCCGCCTTGTCCGGGCCATATTGTTGGTCGGTAATGGTTGTAGGGACAGTGTTATCCAGACCATACCGTACGCGGTTGGTTAAGAGGTGTGTCTTAACCAATCGCGTACAATATATCTCTTATCCGACCGATGCAAACCAATAGTATCACACGGAGAGGTGTATTTTGTCCGGGCCATACTCTTGATTTGCGTCGGCCGAAGGGACAGTATCATCCGGGCCATACCGTTCGTGGTCGGTTGAAGGGATACACCCGTCCGGGTCAGACTGTTAATTTGCGTTAGTCGAAGGACACTGTCATCCGAGCCATACCGTTTGCGGTCAGCCATAGGCCACCGTCCTATAAATTCATTGGAAGATGATACTAGACTCTAGAATTAATATGTAAAACTACACGTTCTTCTGACCTTTCTCGTAGCTTATAATTCCTACGCCCACCATTTAATTATTTCCTACGCGCAATATTTGATTTTTCGTCGCCACTTTCACCCTATATCTGCAGTAAATAAGTAACCTATTTTGATAAAACATATAAAGAAAATAAGGCGTAAAAAGGAAACAAACAAATTCTCGTAATCACTTATATTCTAAATATTTACAAAGGTAAGAATCACAACAAAATAACTTACTTAAAATAAATATTTGTTAAAAAGCAGGCCACCGCGCAAGGAGAGCGTCGTTGCGCGGCCGCCTCCGGCCACAACGAGAGAAAGAATAAAACAATTTCCTTTCTTTCATTGTTTGTTTGCTCGCCACCCCCACCCGTTAAGATATAGAGGCAGTCTTACCAGTAGAAACGTTTAAGGAATTTTGAACCCTGCATTTTATTCCGAGGCCCGCGAGTGGGCGTGGCGAGCGAACCCCACGAGCCGGGTTTATACAAACACACATCAAAGTAACAGCAGTCTATTCATACAATCCGCATATCGTTCACGCTCGAACTTAACAACAAATATGGTCGACGTTACAGAATTATGGAATAAAATTAACATGTCGATGTTACACTGTTTACATTGGAAGTAAAACTGCTTTATGAATCGCTATTTATTGTCATTGAATGATTTATGCCAATTTTCAGTTCACATCAAAAGATAATATGCGAAAGCGCAAGGCTTTGACAATGCACATAATTGACAATTCGTTGCGAACCAATATTTATTAACTATATTCATATATTTTTTCCTTTCAAATTAAATTACATAAATATACACTTTAAGTATATTATTGCTCTCATGAAACCGCTAAGACTAGTTACTTGTAATATCATATTGTATCTGGCAACGTCATATAAAATCTGTTTGCATTTATAGTAACAAATACTTGTAATCTGTTTATTGCAATTAGCATATTATTCAACATATCTTTTTTGGTTTAAAGTGGAAAACAATAGTATATTAGTCTATTAAACAAATGTATCATTAGGGAGGGGAATTTAATTTGAATATATCTGGAAATTGACACGGTCGAAACTAAAAGTGGTAAGGTATGAATTAGTAAATGCTAACAAAAAAGGTATTTTAACAAATAAATCGTGAAGATATTCATAATTATGAATACATATTCAAAATTGAGATACTAAAAATATGTTCTTTCAATCATGGAGAATAATCTAAGCTCTTTAAAAAACGTACTAAAGATATGTTTTTGTTATTAATTATGTAATTCAACAAATTTCAGCTGCGTTACAGCCAAATTCGTAGTAATAAAAGTGATTTTATGAATATATATATTACGTTGGTAATATATATATTTAATAAGAGTTACACTTGACTTTTATAATACATAAATCTATTTTTTGTATTTTCAGTTTTTAACCCTGATAAGGCACGCTAATCAAATAAAATGCTTCATATATTTTGTACTTACGGCAATTAATGTAATGTTTAAATAATTATTTATACTGCCTATAAAAGAATTTGGGTATATTTCCAGTGTTTCAAATATAAACTGTAGTTCTAAACGTTTAATTGTAGTCAGAAGACTAGAAGTATATTATTTTTAGTATGTTAATAAGCTATTATTTCCGAAAAAAAAACTTAAGTAACAACCGATGGTTAAGCAATATTTTAAAAGAATATAACTCACACAAAAATACTCAATTTTCGAATAGAAAATTATAATATAAATAAAGATAGTAATAAAAGTATCAAATATTGAGAAGACAATCAAAATTCAGCGTTTTACATAAATCATATTATACATAATTTATATGTACTCGTATTTCTCAACTTGCCAACAAAAAAATATTTTTAATTTACATTTTAAAGCTCACATGTTTTTATAACATGCGTTTTATTATCTAATGAAAAAACATATCGGATATTAACAATAGTTATTAATTGTTTATCACAAAACAAGTTTTTACACTGAGATTGTACATAACTATTTTATTAGTCTTTTCGTGTTTTGCATCCAAATAATTTTCCAATATATTGTTATCGACGTACAATTTTTCAGGATTATCTCGACATGATTACGAAGACTAGCACACTATGTAAATGTATAACGTAGCATAAGTAAGGCTCTTCAACATTCGGATGGATCCGAAACTGTGTAGACGTACAGAGCAGACCTTCGAGTTAGGAAGGTCTACTCTGTACGTCTACACAGTGTCGCTGTGTAAATCGTTGTTTGTTTCATTCAAACTTTCACACACTTCATTTATTACAATTTATTATCCTTTGGGGACACAAGAACGGATGTCAAGTTGAATTTTTATACATGGAGTTAATTATTTGTATATTTTTTCTACAAATCGAGTGATAAATGGACGTGTCATGCGCTATATGTACATTTTTACAATTACTCCTTAAACTGAAAAATATTTAACATTAAATTGTATTGAGGTCCTTATTATCTATATGAAAGTGGGCAGATAGAAGACATACTTTCCAAATGATTGTCTTTTTATTTGTTTTGCACTGTTGTGTTATTAAAACAAAAATGTATAAAGAAGATATACGAGTCGCGCGTTTAAAGTCGGTTAAAACTTAAAAATCATAGTCGAAAATCGACCAGCAGGCAAAGGACCCATCATTTCTAAATATTACTAAAAGAAACTTGAACGTTGGTGGGAGTAAACTTTTTAACTTGACATGCGTTCAGCGATCGTACATACTTTGTGGAGGGGGGGGCTAGTTGAAGTGGAACTTGAACTGGAAGGGGCTCCCGTGCTGGAAGTGGTGGAAGGGCGAGCCGTGGAAGGGGTGTCCCTGCGAGCGGCCCGCCTCGGGGTCCAGCGGGTCCGTGCCCGCGTCGAACTGCGCGCGCTTCTCCGCGTCCGTTAACACCTGGGGACGATAGGAAAGCTTCATATTAAACTTTGCATAGTTTTCGTTATTTGTCTGCATAAGGACTATAAAAAAATAAAAAGCAGACTTAAAGATAAAATATTTTTTTTTTGAAGTGAATCTTCTTTATCGGGGTTGGAAAAAAATTTAGTGTAACATTTTTTCGGTACGCGCCATCTTTTTCTGTTACGCGCCATCTTTTTTTTTTCGTTACGCGCCATCTTTTTTTTCCGTTACGCGCCATCTTTTTTTTTCCGTTACGCGCCATCTTTTTCTTATCCCTACCACGCGTGATATTAGATAGATTATTATAGATTAGATTATTAGATAAAGTTTAATAAAAAGCCTTTTATTAAATTTTATCTAATTTAACTTTATTTAACCAATTTCTGTAAAGTTGCATATAGTAAATTATTTTTTGAAAAATAACGTCATAAAGAAGTTTCACTTCTTACGAGTGTACGCTAGTACACGCACACATTTTTTTTTTAACTGAATAGTTTACCATGACGTAACTCTATAGTTAAGTCACCATTATTATTTATGTTGTCTTATATCTTAGAATTTTTATACGTATTTATGACTGTATTGTCTATATCTAACTACCTACCTACATTCCATAATAAACGAAATTGATTTGATTTACTATTTTATGTATTATAAATTACTAAGTAATATTAAAAATAATATTGCACTCAAATTCGATCTAAAGATAAAGATTTACGACTCCGATAACATGATCAGAATTGTGTGACGTTTCATATTGAATTACGGAACGTAACACGTTACAAAAATTCTCCAGTTTCTGAAATTATAATATGTATGAGTGTAGCATGGTGTGGTGCGTACCTCCTTGGCGGCGGCGATGTCGATGAACTTCTTCTCGGCGATCTTCTTCTCGTCGCCGTGGAAGTTGTCGGGGTGCCACTTCTGCGCCGCCTTGCGGTACGCCTTCACGATCTCCTGCTTGCTGGCCGACCTGCATTGATAATACATTGTGTCGTCAGTTATGGTATATATACCTGTCTACCGACCTTATAACCTATATTGATCAATATAAGGGTCACACGCGACTTCGTACGCGTAGACTATAATACAAATGTATCCAACCATTTGAACCCCTAAGGAGTGGAATATCAAATAATCGTCTTTTAACATATATACTGTAGTAAATTAGAATTTTTATGTGATTACACAGAACAGAGTATCCCTAAGATTTTATATATGTTCTTTCTTACATTACGTATATGCTATATTATTTTATTATATACACAAATTTTCAAGATTATAAGGATTAAAAGGAACATAAAACACAACAATTCGAACATTTCCAACACTGACCAATTTCTGACCTAATTTATTTGATTTTCAAAATATTACACAAACACATTTTACAAGGATCATGAAGGAAATTTAGCATTTTATTATATTATCAACATACCTTTTAACACCTAATATTTTATAGTAATCTCTCTGTTCGGACTGTTTCTGCAGTTTCTGCGCGCGGCTCAGTCCGTCCTTCGCTCGCTGCAAGCCCTCCTCCAGCTCTAAAGCCTCCTTGAATGACTGGATGGCTGTGGGAACAATAATAATATTTTTTATGTCATTATACTGAATATCAGTGGCAATAGCTTTCTAAGAGTTGACGTATGAAGTGTCACAAGGTGTTGTCTATGTATATATAAATTTTAATATAAATTATTATTTAAAAACTTAAAAAAATACTGTAAAAAACCTTTTACTTACTAGGTTGTACATCATAAAATGAATTCATTGTTTAATTTTCAATAGATAATGTTCTGTGACGATTAGTGAGATATATAGATAAAAAAGTATAATGCTTATTTTTAAAATTGATTACAAATTTCCGTTGTTTTTATTTAGCTTTTGTAATGAAACAAATGTGTTTTTTATGGTATTAATAACCGATTACACCAAATCAAATAAGGAAATTGTGACGGTATTTGGCATGTGCGCATTTTATGTTGTTGTGTTTGATTACGTTCTTGAGTCTGTGTTTTTCTGTGTGTATGCGTGCGCTTGTGTGTGTTTGTAGACGCATCATGTGTCTGCGCGCGAAAGCATACGTGCATACGCTTGAATTGGGCGCATTCCAGAATATGCTCACAAAGCCTCAAACGTCCAAAACGTCGATTCCACAAGACGACTGCGGTCGTTGTGGTCGCGGCAAATACGTCGCTCATGTCGTCATAACTTACGTCCACGCGACGCTCACGACGACTCATTTAATAAGGTGGGTCGAAGTGATCGTTTCACTAGAGATTATGTCAGTAACGTATGTTATAAGCTAGTGGAACTGGAAAAACTGCGGTCGTAAGCGTGAGCTTTGTGAACGTCTAATGGAACGCACTCATTGAGACACAGTGTTTTATTGTCCGCGTGTGTGCACGTGTGTGTCCGTGTGTGCACGTGTGTGCGCGTGTGCACGTGTGTGTCCGTGTGTGCAAGTGTATGTGTGCGTGTGTGCACGTGTGTGTCCGTGTGTGCAAGTGTATGTGTGCGTGTGTGCACGTGTGTGTTCGTGTGTGCAAGTGTATGTGTCCGTGTGTGCAAGTGTCCGTGTCCGTGTCCGCGCGTGTGCGAGCTCGCCCGCGCGTGCGTACCGTCGTCGAACATGTCGAGGCCGAGCAGCGCGTCCCCGCGCTCGCACAGCACGCGCGCGTCGCGCTGCAGCGCCAGCGCCGCCGCGCAGTGCGCCAGCGCCTCCGTGTACAGCTCCTCCTGTACATGCACTATACATTACAAACTCGCACCATACACGAGTACACTGTACATGTCGTTGGATAGCCAACTATAACCATGCGAAGGCTGTAGAAACGTTACTATTTCAACCTTAGAGACATCATATCCATTCCTATTTCTACCTAATAACCGCAATATTAAACATTACTATGTTTAAGTTTGAAGATTATCGAAAAAAAATCTTATTCGGAAGTAACAACGCATCCGTGGCTAACATAACACTGAACTATCTTATTAAACATTAATTACACATGTCCAATAGTGGTAGTGGTCACTTACTATCAGATGGACAATATAATCGTTCACTACATCAATATTATGTATAAAATTTAATCGACAACTTTTAAACGATTTTAAAAGGGAAAATCCTATCACCTTACATAGCAATCACATTATATCCCAACAAATTAGTCGAAATAACAATAGAAGCAAAGAAATTTAAATTTCTATCGACATCCCCAAACTAGGAGTATATTCATTTACTTAAAATTCACCAAAAACCATATTATTGAACAAAAATATCCATTAAACACATACCTTAGTGGAACAAGAACAGAGCCACTTCCTGGCCTCGAATACGACCAGCGTGACCTCGTCCTCCGCCTTCAGCACCTTGTTGGCGCTCTCGATGCAGCCCACGAAATTTTTGTTCTCACTAAACTCCTCGCAGTCTAATAGTAATTTGTCTACTTTCTTCACCTTCTTATAGAACGGGAAGCACTTCTTGTGCTCCGGATCTAGTTTGAGACACTCTCGGATTTCCTGTTGATGTATTATTTAAACGTTTAGTTTGACTCAAAAAGCACCGTTGCCGCGCATATTATTGCCTACTTAACTAGTAGAGGTTATGTTATTAAAATAAAAACACTATTGTAGTCTAATTTATATTGGACATTCTAACTTTGCTCTCATGTATAGACAACGACATTTCAGCTTAGCTAACTTCAGATAGAATTCCAAACCTGTCTAGAATTCATTAGAGATATTGATTTGCAACAGTTAATATTTACCATCAGGTAGCTTGCACAATAGTTTGATTTCTCAATTAGAGACGCTTTCTACACTCATAGCCCCACATTTTCTGTGTCGTGGGTACCATAGACACACACAACACAGCTACACAAACATCCAGACCCAGAACATGAATCTAAACTCATCATTCAGATACCTGTCTGGCCGGGAATCGAACCCGGGACCCGTTGTGCATCAGACCGGTATGGTAACCGCTTCGCCACGCGGGTCGGCAATCAATAAAACAAAAAGTTGTTGCGGTTTTGTACACATAAAAGCTTACCTTAAGTGATTCCGTGACCCTTCCTAATTGATAAAGCAGAGTGGCGAGCCGGTAGTACCCGTCTGTGGAGTCCTGCTGTAGCCTGTTGACCGACCTGATGTCTGACACTGCCGACAATAGATCATTCTGTAAACAAGAATGAAAGTGTTATTCTAAATTTTTAAACTCTAATAGTAAAATATATTTATATTTTAAATAGGATTTTACGCATTAAAATCGCTTTAGTGACCGTTACTGGCGCTGAAGTGAAGAGGGCTTCGGGATCTCTACTGGAACACTATCGTAATCCTCTGAAGCCTTTGCTCCATCAACCGCTACTACTTTCGGGGCCTACAGTATCGTATGGTCTTTACGACGGTATAGGAAAACACTTACCGCAGTCTTTTAACCAGGTTCGTGTGACTGAATGATAGGAGCTACTATTTTTAGCGCCTGCAACCGCGGAAGTTCCCTTTTGGTCATTTCTTACGGCAAGCAAAAGATATTGTGGTGCTTTTCTAGTCCCGGAATTAGAGGGATACTTTGAGTTAGGGTTTCCAGGACGACAGCTCCAGCAGCTGGTCAGCCAGCTCCAGGTGCGTAGTGTATGACTCACCAGCGCGATGTAGCACTCCGCGCGGAGCTGGCGCAGCTGCGCGGACCAGGGCGACAGCTCCAGCAGCTGCGAGGCCAGCTCCAGGTGCGTAGTGTATGACTCACCAGCGCGATGTAGCACTCCGCGCGGAGCTGGCGCAGCTGCGCGGACCAGGGCGACAGCTCCAGCAGCTGCGAGGCCAGCTCCAGGTGCGTAGTGTATGACTCACCAGCGCGATGTAGCACTCCGCGCGGAGCTGGCGCAGCTGCGCGGACCAGGGCGACAGCTCCAGCAGCTGCGAGGCCAGCTCCAGGTGCGTAGTGTATGACTCACCAGCGCGATGTAGCACTCCGCGCGGAGCTGGCGCAGCTGCGCGGACCAGGGCGACAGCTCCAGCAGCTGCGAGGCCAGCTCCAGGTGCGTAGTGTATGACTCACCAGCGCGATGTAGCACTCCGCGCGGAGCTGGCGCAGCTGCGCGGACCAGGGCGACAGCTCCAGCAGCTGCGAGGCCAGCTCCAGGTGCGTAGTGTATGACTCACCAGCGCGATGTAGCACTCCGCGCGGAGCTGGCGCAGCTGCGCGGACCAGGGCGACAGCTCCAGCAGCTGCGAGGCCAGCTCCAGGTGCGTAGTGTATGACTCACCAGCGCGATGTAGCACTCCGCGCGGAGCTGGCGCAGCTGCGCGGACCAGGGCGACAGCTCCAGCAGCTGCGAGGCCAGCTCCAGGTGCGTAGTGTATGACTCACCAGCGCGATGTAGCACTCCGCGCGGAGCTGGCGCAGCTGCGCGGACCAGGGCGACAGCTCCAGCAGCTGCGAGGCCAGCTCCAGGTGCGTAGTGTATGACTCACCAGCGCGATGTAGCACTCCGCGCGGAGCTGGCGCAGCTGCGCGGACCAGGGCGACAGCTCCAGCAGCTGCGAGGCCAGCTCCAGGTGCGTAGTGTATGACTCACCAGCGCGATGTAGCACTCCGCGCGGAGCTGGCGCAGCTGCGCGGACCAGGGCGACAGCTCCAGCAGCTGGTCAGCCAGCTCCAGGTGCGTAGTGTATGACTCACCAGCGCGATGTAGCACTCCGCGCGGAGCTGGCGCAGCTGCGCGGACCAGGGCGACAGCTCCAGCAGCTGGTCAGCCAGCTCCAGGTGCGTAGTGTATGACTCACCAGCGCGATGTAGCACTCCGCGCGGAGCTGGCGCAGCTGCGCGGACCAGGGCGACAGCTCCAGCAGCTGGTCAGCCAGCTCCAGGTGCGTAGTGTATGACTCACCAGCGCGATGTAGCACTCCGCGCGGAGCTGGCGCAGCTGCGCGGACCAGGGCGACAGCTCCAGCAGCTGCGAGGCCAGCTCCAGGTGCGTAGTGTATGACTCACCAGCGCGATGTAGCACTCCGCGCGGAGCTGGCGCAGCTGCGCGGACCAGGGCGACAGCTCCAGCAGCTGCGAGGCCAGCTCCAGGTGCGTAGTGTATGACTCACCAGCGCGATGTAGCACTCCGCGCGGAGCTGGCGCAGCTGCGCGGACCAGGGCGACAGCTCCAGCAGCTGCGAGGCCAGCTCCAGGTGCGTAGTGTATGACTCACCAGCGCGATGTAGCACTCCGCGCGGAGCTGGCGCAGCTGCGCGGACCAGGGCGACAGCTCCAGCAGCTGGTCAGCCAGCTCCAGGTGCGTAGTGTATGACTCACCAGCGCGATGTAGCACTCCGCGCGGAGCTGGCGCAGCTGCGCGGACCAGGGCGACAGCTCCAGCAGCTGGTCAGCCAGCTCCAGGTGCGTAGTGTATGACTCACCAGCGCGATGTAGCACTCCGCGCGGAGCTGGCGCAGCTGCGCGGACCAGGGCGACAGCTCCAGCAGCTGCGAGGCCAGCTCCAGGTGCGTAGTGTATGACTCACCAGCGCGATGTAGCACTCCGCGCGGAGCTGGCGCAGCTGCGCGGACCAGGGCGACAGCTCCAGCAGCTGCGAGGCCAGCTCCAGGTGCGTAGTGTATGACTCACCAGCGCGATGTAGCACTCCGCGCGGAGCTGGCGCAGCTGCGCGGACCAGGGCGACAGCTCCAGCAGCTGCGAGGCCAGCTCCAGGTGCGTAGTGTATGACTCACCAGCGCGATGTAGCACTCCGCGCGGAGCTGGCGCAGCTGCGCGGACCAGGGCGACAGCTCCAGCAGCTGCGAGGCCAGCTCCAGGTGCGTAGTGTATGACTCACCAGCGCGATGTAGCACTCCGCGCGGAGCTGGCGCAGCTGCGCGGACCAGGGCGACAGCTCCAGCAGCTGCGAGGCCAGCTCCAGGTGCGTAGTGTATGACTCACCAGCGCGATGTAGCACTCCGCGCGGAGCTGGCGCAGCTGCGCGGACCAGGGCGACAGCTCCAGCAGCTGCGAGGCCAGCTCCAGGTGCGTAGTGTATGACTCACCAGCGCGATGTAGCACTCCGCGCGGAGCTGGCGCAGCTGCGCGGACCAGGGCGACAGCTCCAGCAGCTGCGAGGCCAGCTCCAGGTGCGTAGTGTATGACTCACCAGCGCGATGTAGCACTCCGCGCGGAGCTGGCGCAGCTGCGCGGACCAGGGCGACAGCTCCAGCAGCTGCGAGGCCAGCTCGAGCGCCGCGCGGTGGTCGCGCCCGCGGTAGTACATCTCCACGAGCCGCAACTCCTCCGCTAACGCGTCCATGCGCTCGTACTGCGTCAGCGCCTCCGAGTTGTACGGGTCGTTCAAGGCCTGCACACAATTCACCTTGTTATTTTTCTGGTTTGAATCATACTATTTATTATTTATTCTATTTCTATAACATGGAAGTAGCAAACGAGCATGCAGTCCACCCGAGGATAAGTGGTACAATGGCCACTATCGACACTATCGACATGAACTTCCGTAATTAACTCCGAATAAGAGCAGACTCTGAAGTTAGCCAAATGTAACTACACATTTAACTAACTCCTATAATCAAAGTTAAAATGCACTAGATAAGCAGGTCTCCCTTACCGTGTGATAAGGGTGATAAGCTTACCTTCAGAACAGAACACGGGTGGGCATAATACTACTGTTATGTAAAAGCAGAAATAAGTTTGGCAGGGTTGTTCAAAGTCGAACAACACAAAGTCCCACCACCTTTGAACCTGCTATTCTAGTGATGCGACCCGAGTCGTGTTTTTATTCGAGTCACTCGAATAAATTTGTGAAACTTGTACTCGAATGAAAATTGTATCACTCGAGTCGAGTTACCGATTTAACTCGGCGTCTGAGTCAACTAGGCGCACAGTGTTGATTTTTTTGTTGCCACTAAATGGCAATTGACTGGGTACTCTATTTTTGATCTTGGCTGTGCCGGCCGTTTTTACAAACCAATAATTAATGTGTGAGTTTGTCCTTTACCGATATTCTAAGTGTTGGCGTAATTTAATAAAACATGTCACTAATGGTACGGCTACACTTGATAGCGAAGATTCGTGTTCGCGTTGTCGCGATAAAAGTTCGTGTTCGATCTATGATGAAGTGCTTGGCCACAATACAAAAAAACTTTACTACGTCGCGATAATCAAGAACGTCGCGATAATTCATTTTGCGGTAAACATGGAAGAGGCGGTTGCGCTGTGTCACATGGCGGCTAATAATTATATACTACATCTTTATTACTTAAACGAAAATAAAAAGGTCAAAAAGAGGAATAAAAGGCGATGGTGGACGTTATCTATACACAAAAATGAAGTATATTATATATATTATCTATACACGCTGCACTAAGTACGTTTCGTGATTAGTCATTGACAGTACCTAGCAGCACAAGAAACTAACTATTACCGTTTACAAAATAAAACTGATTTTGTATGAGTGCAGAGTTAAGTTCAACACGTCCTAACCGCTCGGAGTCTCGCAGTCAACTAAAGCGCGCGATGTGTAGCCAACCGCACGAACTTTGTCGCGACAAAAACCTTTGATGTGTGGTAATTTACCGACAACGGCGCGAAGTGCATTCGTTATCGCGAAGATGATTCGCGATAGGACGAAAACTTTGGCCAGACGTGTCGCGACAACGCAAATCTTCACGTTATCGCGATAGTGTGGCCCCAGCATAAAAAATCTCACTAGAATTGCAAGCTTGTAACTAGAGTGGAATTTCATTATAGTGATGCAGTAAAGTTATTCGAGTGACTCGAATCAAAAAAAATCTATTCAAGTCGCATCACTATGTTGTTCTATGAAAGTTAATAAAATAATAAACACTAAAGTGGAACATACATGTAGATTTATAGGATTTAGCTCCCAAGAAAATAACATTTAATACATACTAACATGTTTCCTAATTGATGAAATCAAAATTATTCTAGCCGAGCTGTAGTCCCATATAAATGTTTTCTCTCTAATTTCGTCTTATAAAAATCGTTTCTACGGCATTGAAACTATATACATGTTTTTTTTTATTCAACTGACGTAACAAACAAATGTGATTCTTTGTGTACCTAGTAGACGACAGATGTTTTGCTAATACAACACGTAGAGGACAACCAATAATGCACGAACACGTATGCATAATGAATAATACTAATAAATAATAAATAATGCATAATAAATAATACCAGTGTAGTTCG
Source organism: Spicauda simplicius (assembly GCA_949699795.1). Taxonomy (NCBI): domain Eukaryota; kingdom Metazoa; phylum Arthropoda; class Insecta; order Lepidoptera; family Hesperiidae; genus Spicauda; species Spicauda simplicius. The sequence goes on from OX453060.1 coordinate 381,186, forward strand.
ACCGGGGAAGTACCACCACCAAACCTGTTTCTAGCGTGAAGCATTTCTTGCGTTTCGACGGAAGGGTGTGGTTGCCGGCACACTTTCACATGAGGCGACCATAATAGTCCTCGGGAGTAGCAACGCATCTGTGATCGACTTCAGATGGAACCCACGTTCTGAATGAAGTTGCTTACAGATATCTATGTGCGGCAGTGACCACTTACCATAAGGTGGACTGCATGCTCGTTTGTTGCTTCAGTCAGATAAAAAAATATACATTTATATCCGTCGCAATGGTGGAAATTCGGTCGTAAAAACTAAATTTGATATTGTCCAAAAGTACAAAGAGTTCTAAATTTCAATTGCATTATAAATTTAAAACATTTGTAATGTACAGGCAGGCCTCGTACTTACGGTATGTTAGGTTCTCAAAACACGCAACGTAAATCGAAACGACGTAAGTCGTGATATATTTTTCATATATTTAAATGTAAAACTTAAGGGTTATGTTCCTCAAGGCCTCAAAAATAAGATAAAAGGTGAATTTATAAAACCAGTTGACCCAGCGAACTTCGTTCCGTACAAAAGTCCGTCAAGTTCCGTCCAAAAGTTCCGTCAAAAAGTGTAATGGATCCCGAGTTATTTGAAATACATGTACTTAAAGGAAAAATAGGTTTAATTGACCTAGCTGCATTTATAAGCAATTTAATGGTTTGGTATTTATTTACTTAAGCGTTTACGATATGCTACTAGTATTTAATTAGAAGACCATGAAAAAAAAACTCAATATTATGTATTATAACAAGGCACAAAAATAACACATACATTTATCAAACAGGCAATATAATTATCTTATCAACGGTTACAACAACTTTTTAGCTATGAATCATAGCTTTCACTTTACTGTAACATTTTATCTACGAAGGTTTTTAATTACACTTATACATGGCTTATTATAATTAACCAGCAAGTGTAATTATATTTTATTTTTTTTAATTTACTATATTTCAATGGGAAAGTGCAGTTGCCGGCTCACTTTCATAATTATGACAAGACTATCGTAGTCCTCCGGAATGGCGACACAACTGTGATTGTTTTCAGATAGAAACCCTGTTCTACTCCTGTTTGTAGCAGATGTGGGCATCTGAAAGGTCAGCTGTTATCACTTATTTCACTTTCCATTCATCCAATTTAAATAAAATATAGCCTATAGCCATCCTCGATAAATATCCTATTAGATTTAAAAAATATATATGTTTAGATTTGACCAGTACTTCCAGAGATTAGCGCGTTTGTTTGAACAAACAAAAAACAAACTCTTCCGCTTTATAATATTAGTATAGATTATCAGATAGAATATATGCTTATTTGCTAATTCATCTTAAAGAAAAAAATCCTAAAATTGATAATAAATTTCTCCTATTATGAATAAGTGAAAAACTTACAACCACTCTGTAGTCCTCTTTGGCCTCCCTGTATTGTGCTAGTTTGAGGTAGACGTTGGCCCTGTGCTGCCGCGCCGCGGCGAAGTCTGCCTTCAACTCCAGTACCTGAGGAATAAATATGATCATTAATTGAAAAATTCTTTGTGTAATTATGCTTTTATTACTTAATGTTACTACGTGAAACTTATACAAGCTTAATGTTATCACTATGTATATGTGTAAATAATTGAAAACAGTATTTATGAAATAGAGATGTGTAATTATTTCTCATAACTTAAAAATGTTAACAGTCATTTTTAAGTTATGAGAAATAGTTACACATTAATTAGTATGTCGGATCCGGTTTTTTTAATAGAAACAGCAGGCGCGTTGATCCGTGCTAATTTCTTTTTGTCGCATCTTGGCAGTTGTTCGTTGTCGCCCATACCATTTTTGAAGATATTGACGTCAAGTAAAACAAATGCCGACAATAATATAATTTATAAATTATAAAGTTATTAAAGAAACAACAACAAAATAAAACTTATTAATGTTCACTATAACTATACCTAGATATCTGTGAGAAAAATGATCATAATATGGTTATTAAATATAATATTGTAATGAAAGAAAATATAAAAAACAATACATACAACCATTACTCAAGTGTTTTGTGTTCAATACAAATGTGTTTATTTATATATTCATTTATGAAATAACAATTAATAGTAATATTGACAGAACTTCTAACATTAAATGCAAAGATTCTGCAAAAAATGTACATTAAAATAATATGACACTGAGATAAAATTCTGGACATAATTATGAAACAAACAATGATTAAACTGAGATTAATACTTTCACTATCAAGGTTGAGATTAGTTTAAAAATGTAATAAATAATAATCAAGTACTGTACTTGCAACAGAGTATTGCAATCACATCAATCACTTGGATTTGGTAATCATGTGGGTCACTTACATCACATTTTAAGTGTTACAATTTTAAAATTCACTGTATTGATCTCAGGAATTGATTTACAATTGTGTCTTTATGCTAGATATTTTTGTAATTATTTATGGAATAGGTCACTGCTTGGGTGTAATGACACAACACAAAAACGCAAATTTTACAGAAAAGCACAGTAAAAATTAATCAATGGATTTTATATTTATCTTTTGAATGAATGAAATTAAATAATGAATTATAAAAGCTACACCACAGACCAGTTACAGCATCTAGTTTTCAATTCCAAGGCCTTTTTAGATAAAACTGTATATTTTGCTTAAATCTATCGAATTTTGAATTGTTCAGTCATTCATATAAAGAGGTACATAGTTACGTTATTTATAAACATCATCATTCATAGGATCATCTGTTATAAATTGTAAACAAACAATGAGTTCCTCTTACCTTACTGAAGTCTTGTAGAGCAAACTTAGCTTTGCCCAAAGCGTAGTACACAGTGCCTCGCTTAAAGTATGTGAGGTAGTTGTTAGGGTCTCCCTCTAAAACAACAAAAAAAAAATTATAATCTTTCTTAGTCACAAAGTAGAATTTTTATTACAGCACTAATATTTTAAACTTGATTTATTTGAAATTTGTTATATTGAAAAATAAATATATACCTATAATAATAAAATATATTTGTTAAAACATTGTATGTGAGCTAAAATTAATTTACGAGTCTGGTTACTTGAATAAATAAATATTATTATTATTGATTATTAATATTGAGTTGTAAATTACCACAATAGCATCTTTATCACCATTGTATTATGACAATAGTTCACCCAACATAATAGAATTTATAATAAAGAAATATGTATGATGCACATATTATTGCCCCAACCAAAAGACAGTTGTACAAACTAGTGTATTGTAGAACACCAGTAAATACTTGTGTCAGTTACTATAATCAATGATCTCAGCCGCTTGCCAACTGCTGTACATTAATAAATTGATATTTTACAGGCTTACCAAAATACTTTTCTTTTTATGGACCACAGGTCAAGGTTTGAAAAACTATATTCAATGTAACTAGTAACCTCCTACAATGAAAAAGAGGTTAAAAAAATATAATTTAGTTCAAACAAAAGAATGGCCTTATCAATGAATTCTTATGTTTTTTGTAATGTAGCATTTCATGTTACTTACAATTTATGAAAGTTTATCATTAAGTGCTTGTTATCTATGGTAATATTGCAATTTTATCATGTTTGACACTGATATATAAAACAATGAATTACTGTAATCAAAACAGGTATTCTGCGTATGGAAAATAAAATTGATTTCGTTTTATGTTTAAAACTAACTAAAATATTTAAAAGATTATACGGAAAATATATCATGAAATATAATGACAAGATAAACATTGGGAAGATTGTAAAATAATTTATGGTTATCACATTAAGTATTAATATAAAGTAATTCTTAATAATCTTAGAAAATGTGTTTAAAAACTGAATAGATGCGACCATGCATGATTTATGTGGTAATTCCAGAAATACCCTGGTCAACTCACCGACAGCCGCGTGATAGTGCGTCAGGGCATCGGAGAGCTGCCCGCGCGCCAGGAAGTCTCGCCCCAGCTCCAGGTGCTTGTTCACCTCCGCCGGCGTCGCGCACTCTGAAACTACACCAAAACACCCCCTTTTACTACCGACTCCACTTAAAAAACACCAAAACTTACACCCAAATACACTTACATTCCAACACTATTTCTAGAACTAACAAAACAAGGCATGGCGTGAGCTTATTCCAATTTACATTCATTAAATTATCCATTATTAACTAATTATTATATTACAGAAGTCCTTATCGCAAATTAAAGCAATACGGTTTCAATATAAACTAATTATTTGACGGAGCCACAATCCATCTTTCCTTCGTCTCTTTTCGTGGTCTGTTCTGATTGGTCCAAATCAGTATTAATGAAATGTATTACAGATAACTAACTTCAAAATGACATTTATCGATAAATTTTATTTTATTTGGGAATCGATGATGTGAAATAAATATTTCATTGTTTTCATAATTTATTTATATAACTCATTATTTTGTTTATATCAAATTAATTCTTACATTTATTTAAATGTAGTAGATAACAATTTTCCAATTTTTGAACGAATCGTAAGTGCGATGATCACATATAATTATTTCTACTATTTTAGTAATTATTGCTATAAACTGCATTTTTCTTAATTTATTAAACAACAAAACAAAAATTATAAAATACGGTTATATTATCTATTATTATTATTAAAAAGATCTTAGTACACATCAGTTTAAATAAAACCATTTTGTTGTTAACATGAAAATGAATCTCGTGAAAAAAAATAGAAAAATATTGCTATGAAAAATGTGTACAAAAAAATAAGAAGCGTCATCATTTTTAACTGTTTATTATTATTACATTTTTCAATTTAATAAAATTATAAAAGAGAGCTTTAAGAAAGTGGGTATGGAAATAGTAGGTTTTGATTATAGGTTGTAGCAACACCGTTGTTCTTTCTTTCACTTCTGCAAAATAGTGTCCGGTTAGTGTTTAAAATTTGTAATTTTTTACGAAAAATCTGGAGTTGTGAACGAAAATATGTTTTTAATAGGCAAATGTAATCGTTACTACATCTAATTATGTACCTGGAAATGGTAGATGAGCAATTTTTGTAGAGATAAAAAGAGATTAGGAACTTTGGATGTCAACATAACCTCCTTGACAATCTGTGTTGGTAAAGTTGTGGTGGTTTTTTAGGAATGGCTGACGCGCCGTCGACTGCGCCCAAGGCGAAAGCGCCTAAGACTAAGGCACCCAAGGAGAAGGCGGCTAAGGCTGCCCCTGCAGCGCCCGCAGAGCCCCTGAAGGCTATCAGGAAGGTGTCATCAAAGCCTCGTCACGGCAGACTGTATGCTAAGGCTGTGTTCACAGGATACAAGCGTGGTCTCCGCAACCAGCACGAAAATACTGCTCTATTGAAGGTCAGTTTACATTATTTTTTTAGTAACCAAATGTTCAATGTTAGGTTATGTTCTCCCGGTTTATGTTGTAATGTATTCGATTGACATCAATTCGGTCTCCTTACATTGCACGTGATCGCTAATACACCTAATATTTAGTTCTGTTGTAACTAATATCATAAAGAAAAGTCAGCAGAAGGGAAATTTGATTAAAGTGTTCATGCTACTTGTTTTTGTTTTTCACATATTAACTAGTTTTTTCTGATTATTCCTGCACATGTGTAAATGTTTTGAACAATTCAGAGCCAGCAGTTAACTTGTTTGTCATGTGTAGTATGTAGTGTGCGTAGAATGTTCTGTGAAGATTGTAGTCATTAATATTTTTAGTTACTAAATGATGTTTATGACATTTGAAACCTGAATTTTTATGTGGACAAAATTTTACCTGATTGCTTGTGCTCATAGAACAAACTAGGACTTTGAAGGGCAGTGATTCTTAAATGTTATTACCACGTTCCAGATTGAAGGCACTCGTGGTCGTGATGACGCAGTGTTCTACACCGGCAAAAAGTGTGTTTATGTGTACAGAGCTAAGAAGAGGACACCCATTGCAGGTATGATTATTTACTTTTCTTAAGATTGGAGGAAGTCACAAATCTCAGTTCTGAAACGTGTGAGAGGCTCATGAGAGATAAAGACTTTTGCTAAGCTGACTGCCAAACTTCTATGATTTGAGTGGCACAACAAAAGAATGCCTGAAAGGAATGTCATCATAGTCTGATGCCTTATGTTCAAGCACTGCTATTTTCTAGTGGTGTATGAACTTATAGGCAAAATCATGCTATCTTGTGATATTAGTTACTCTGTCTTACTTCAACCAAATTAGAAATATATTATGTCAATATTCACATGAAATAAAAAAAAATCAGTCAAAATGAAAAATTTTCCTCAAGTCCTGTCTGTGGCTGTAGTGAGAACAGACATAAGTCTGAGTTTTCCATTGAGAAAAATCTAATTTACACCTATTCTTTTATAGTCTTGATTTTACCATTGGTGATATTTAGTCTTATACCTGTTTTCACCAGGGGCACAGATGTAAGGTCAATGGTCAACTTGTTTAGAGCATTTTTGTAGGGTATGGAATACTGAGCTATATTAACTGCAGGGACTGCATAAGATTAGATACCAGGTTAGCTGTATTTTTAGTTTCTGTTTCTTTTATCCGATTGAATAAGCAAACAAATGTGTGAACCACTTGATGGTAAGTGTTCACTACCATCTATGGACATTTGTAAGCAACTCTACAAGAAGTTATATATCAGTGATATATCAGAAGTCAATTAGAGATGCATTGCTATTTCTGAGTACTAATATGGCTATCTCATATCAAAGTGTCAGTAACCACACCTTTCCACTGAAACCCAAGGCCTGCTTTACTGTAGAAATAGGTGAGGCAGTGGTCGGTCCTCCCCCACCTCCTCGTTTGAATTCCACTTATTCTACCATCTGGCAAATTTTCTCAGTACACAGAAAAACATGGGTAAAGTTATCATATGCACTTCAACTTTTATTGACTGTTTGGCAATAGAATAACTTCTCCGCATTTATACAGTTAAGAATTGTACTTGGTTCATACAGATAGGCTATTTATTTACAAGGTGGTAGAACTTGTGTTTGAGGAAGTACTATTGCCAAACTTATCTGTAGTGTAGCTCCGTGGAAGGGTATGATTGCAAGCTTACTCATAAAAGAGACAACTATATTAGTCCTCAGGAGTAACAGTGTCTGCATCTGTGATTGGCCATTGATTGGATCTTTGTTCTATTCATGTGGAACACAAGTAACTTCACAGCTGCACATGTTCATGAGCGGCAGTAACCATTTACTATGCGATGCACTGTTTATGTGACTGTTTTTTTTTTTATCTGATTGAAGTAGCAAACCAGCATGCAGTCCTCCTGATGTTAAGTGGTCACTGCCGCCCATGGACATCTGTAGACAACTTCATAGGGAACATGGGTTCTATCTGAAGTCTATCACAGATGTGTTGCAACTCCCGAGGACTATGATGGTTGCCTCATATAAAAATGTGCCAGCAACCACACCCTTCTATCGAAACGCAAGAAATGCTTCATCATGCTGTAAAGAAGTGTGGCGGTGGTACTTCCCCGGTCGAATTACACTGGTTCTACCACCTTCAAAATGTAACTAACTACTGTGTGGTAACAAATGGCACAGTGTAAGTGTGTGTATCGGTCGGCAGGCGGGCCGCGCGGCAAGAAGACCAAGCTGCGCGCCATCTGGGGCAAGGTGACGCGGCCGCACGGCAACTCGGGCTCGGTGCGCGCGCGCTTCCGCTCCAACCTGCCCGCGCACGCCATGGGACACAGGATACGCATCGTGAGTCAAACACATACTATTTGCTTTTACTACAAGTATTAAAAGCACCAATTCACACTTGGCCAGTGCGGTGGACTATGACTATGGTGGACACTCATTCTGAGAGACCTGTGCCCAGCTGTGGGACAATAATGGGTTGTACCAAACTATAAAAGAATATTCTCGAGGATGATGTTCTGATAGTGTGCTGAATACAGGAACCGTGAAAGACTAGCAGTTCTCAAAGAAAGCTGACTCTTAAATAGGTGTATATGCTTACAACATATTAAGTAAATCAATTCAGTGCCTATATGCCAGTATAAGTCTCATATCTACAAGGCCAAATATTACCCACAAATACTGAAATTGCAGGATACAGAAATTGTGAATTAGGATATTTGACTACAGTAAAACACGCTTTCATGCTTTCTACACTCATAGCCCCACACTAGGATTTTCTCCTGTGTCGGGTACCATGGAGACACACAAGACAAATACACAAACACCCAGACTCAGAACATAAATCTAAACTCATCATTCAGATAGCTGTCTGACCGGGAATTGAACCCAGGACCTATTGCGCGTCACACTGTTATGGTAACCGCTCCGCCACGCGGGTCGTCAATGAAAAAGTAAAAGACTCCTTATTCACAGTTCTTGCTGTCACGTCTTAAATATTTAGGGTAAAATGTATTTATTTGCAGATATACTGTTTATCTGTTAGCTTTCTTAAGTGCTGTTGGTAAATCCTGAGGTGGCTCTTCTAAACCATTCCTCATTTATATTATCTATTTTTGCGGCATATGGCCGGAACATAACCTGCACGAATAAGCAACTTTACTGTAATTATGTTCTTCTATATCATTTTATATTGGTAGCCTATTTTTTCAATAATTAATTTGAAGTAGTATGAATTATCCCCATACCTTTTTGAAACGTGATGATCAGCGTGTCATTGAAAGGATGTATGTAGATTCTGGTTGATTAACCTAAGGGACAACTAAGTTATAGATGTCCATGGGCATTTCAACTGAGTCCTCAGGAGTATCAATGTATCTTTGGATTTGTCCATCTGAGGTTGTTTATAGATGTAAATAAATGACAGTAGTTACAAAATAAGTTACAAATAACACCTTGATTGAAAATAAAATAGAGTGCATACTTATTTTGTTGAATCTTATTTAAATAAATTCTATACTTGATAAACTTAAATGATGCTTAGACATTTGAAACCTGAATTCAATGTGGATAAAAATTGACTGATATATTTTCCTCAGGAATGTTGTTATGCAAGAAAATATAGCAGAATTTAACAAGTTATTATTTTGTTTCAGATGTTGTATCCTTCGAGAATTTAAAACTCTCATTTAATCTAAGACTAAAATAAAAACCCAAAAAAATTAAACATTCTTTTATTTTATCACAAACAAAACAATCCATTATTATGAAGTTTAGACAAATTAAATTATTTACTCAATCAGATAAAGCCAGAATTTAATTGACAAGGCGTGGTGTCTCACTAAAATAATGCGAGTTTTCACGTAAGTTTGTCAATTTGCCAAAAGTTCTTACAGTTTTCAGGGTACGCCCACATATTGCTACTGCATACATTTCTGTATTGTTACAACTATTTATTTGATTGCCATTAATTACTCAATGAAATCTTGCCCAAGTTTTTATCATATTATGTTATGAATTAAATGTGAAGCACGATTTATACAAAGATAATAATGTATAATTACTTGATAATTTTCATCCCCGTTTTAAATTTAAACCTAATTCAAACACTACCAGCAAATTAATATTTTCGATGCTCCGAATAAGAATTGTGATGAATCTAGTATAACCGATGATGATTCGTTTCCCCTTCGAGAGAAGAAAATCAATGAAAATGACAAAATCTTTGAGACACATGACAGTTTCTGAAATAGTTTTGAGGTAGTCGCCGTGGATAGTTTGCAATATTCCTCCGATTACCGAAAAAAGTGTCAAATACCGAATATTCGTGTCATCTCAACATTTATAATTCTCTTTGAAACATTTGAAAAATAATTGATTATTCATGAATAGGTATCCAGTCTCAAATACTAATAAAATTGCTTACGAGCTAGATGCACCGTAATATTCGCTGGATATAATAAATCTAAGTGCTCGTAAATTTTATGATTGAAACCGTACAAAGCAACACATTTGTTTTATGGCGCGTTACACTGTCTGCGAAGTGCGCATAAATTGTTGCAAATAATGACCACGAACGTGTGAACTATTTGCCTGGATGATATTATACTAGTTAGTACGGATGGTTCTCAGTATTTTTGGTAGACATATCCCACTAACAATAAGATTATTTCGAGTTTACTTTTATATTCATGCTTCTTGAAAAGAGGTAATTCGTACTAATTCAACGCAGAAATATTATAGTGGCGATTTAGTGAAAGGACATTTTAAAGCATAAGGAGTTTTACTTTGTCATTTTATTCCTTCTACGAATTCGCTCGGGCATTGTAGTGGCGTATGCTTTCAGCTTCCTTTAGTTACAACAAAGGAGCTTGAGAGAACCGCAATGTAGGTATAACTAATCTTAAAACATCATTGGTTATGCGCCTGTATTAAACTTTAGCAATAAGTTCAAACATTGAAACTTTATCATATAATGTCAATCCTCAGGGGAAGCAAGAAAAAATAAGGCCTCGGAAATTTTAAGAACATAACGAGGGTCAAAAATGTACTTATATCTATAAAACGTTTCTTCAAGTTAATAATGAGTAGGTGAATTGACAACAAAATTGGTAGATAATGCACATAATTATGGAAGGACTATTCATAGCATTGATGAATATGATTTTATAATTTGAAATTAATGGGTGCGCGGTGCAATTACACAGGTTATTGCAATCCTACAGCTATTGATAGTATTCAACTTCTCAGAGCGAGATCAAGTTGCAGGACAAGACTCGACTTACGTGGCAGGCTTTACGATCTCGTAAGTATAATTTGTTTTCAGCATTCCTATTTCTAATAATTCAATAGGCGTTGGTTGTTTATAGCTTTGATTAAAGGCAATTGCAGGGTATCTGGTGAGTGGTGTTGATTGGGTACATCCATTACTGTTCATAACACGGGTTGGTAATAAACTGAATACTGAGTATATACTCAGTATTCAGTTACTTATAAATAATATGGTAATTAAATATTTAATTACCATATTATTTATAAGTATATATAAATTAGTTCATTTATTTTGTTAAATAACTTATTATTCGTATAATTTACATCCTAAATATCTACTAATTTAATAATTATCTAATAATTTATAACAAAAGTTATTTTGTGACGAATAACTAACAAAGGGTAATTGCTTGAACTAACAAAGGGTAATTAAATAGAATTGATATAATTAGATGAACTTTTTTGTTAAGTAATAACAATAGAAACACATTAATTTTAATTTTAACGATATATTAATACGAAATAGTAAATATTCAATTAGGTATACAATTTATAAATTAATTAACGTGAGGAACAAAATAATAAATTATTCAGAGTCGAATAATTTTATTTGTGTGGGTACGTTCATTTTTTCAACAGCTATTTTCGACGAAATTCCTATCGTCTCTGTTCTTATATATTCTTTAAGTTCTTTGTGATGGTAACTATAATAAAAAGTATAGCCACGGGCGTCGCCGGGAATATTCCAAAGAGGTGCATCCGCATCTACACTATACAAAGTAGGTATACTTAGTTACATGTATAGCCTGCGGATAACAGATTTGCGGGTGTTAAATATTTTTGTAATGCATTACACTTTCATTACTAAATATTGCTTGGATTTGTAAATACCTAACTATTATATTATATTAATACGTGATGCAAAAACTTTGTGACGCATTTTTAAGTAATATGCCGCGGACGGAATAGTATGAAATTTTGCACGGTTATAGTGGACGTAGAAAAGGAGTGCAGAATGTTAATATTTTTTTCAAATAATGCACATATCATACATAAAATCAACTAACAACACATTACACACACTACCATGCATTTGTCACAAACACATAAATAATAAACGAAGTAGAACATTCAATGTCTTACTATGAAAACAGAACGTCAGAAATGTCAGTGTCTTTGTCAAAATACCCGCTTATAAATTATCACATTTTAATTAAATATGAGAAATATTCGTACTACCTTGGACAATATGAAGTTTAGTTTTTTATTTTAATTACAGTCAAATTTCGACCGGTGCGACGGGTGACTAGTACCTACATATAAATATGTAACTACCTACCTAATATTTAGTGTATTTAAATTTTCTATGTACATTCAATAATTATATTTATTTCGGGACGGGTGCAAATGCACCGGTGCCGGCGCTTATAGTCATTGTCTATGGTCAATAAGTCATTTTCCAGATGTTATAAAAAAGTTTAAAGGACAAGTTAACCAGGCCAACCAAGGGCACCAACTTCTGTATGGAATTTGGCCTAACGTCTCAAATTCCATGTCCACGTAGAAATAATACTAGTTTTTTATTATGGGTATCCTAAACATAGTAATAAATAATTTCAAAGTCCACGAACTTAAACTTTTTTGTAGGTACTGAGGGCACCTAATTTGCAACATTTTTACGTTTAATTTTTGCTAATAACTAAGAATGAGAAAATTTGAAAATACAATTAACATTAATGTGCTATACTTTAGTATTTTTAAATAAGATAAGATATTATTATTGAATATTACAATTAAATGAATGGATCCTTACATTTTAATATAATTTTATGTAAATATTCATTAACTTTTCAATTTTATGATAGAAACCAAACGATTATCGCGAATATCGAGAAGGACACAATAAACTAGAAACAAATAAATTATAGGTACACTTAATGTCTCTCCAAGATGTACCTACCTACTTATGGTAATATAGTAATTATTGTATCTATATATCTCAGATTTAATTATCCTTAGAGTCTTGTACCCACATGTAGGTACACCTCCATCGGCAACTAGGCGTAAACTGGTTTTTAAAAGAGAAATTGTACCTACCTAAAATACAGTCGTCGTTACGGTATTTCATAATAACAGCAATGGAAGTGCAGAGGACGTGCAGCATAATCGAAAAGTGCAGGTGCAGCAATACTTAGATGTGTTAATAATATAAACATTTGTTTTATTGCCGTTAACTTAACGGCGTAAGAAACGCGAAACCAACGAGTATTAAAATTGGAAAGTAAGCTTGACATTCCTGCCACCAGCCACAAGTGAACGAGACGTCCACTTTGAAAGTTTTTCGGTAAGAATCCAACATTTGATAATCATTTACTTACACGTAAAATCTTTATTGCAGTTATTTAAATGGACTAGTTTCCTCATTAGTAGGTATACTTAGGTACAATTTTATTTTGTGACTAGGTATGTTTAGAATCTATGTAGGTACGGATGTCATGTCGTTAATTTGGAATACTGAAAGGGAACATAAATTATGTTATTTATTTCCCTCGTTTACAGCCTCTGCTTTTCCCATAAATTATTGTTTTCTAAAACCCCACTATTCTGCTCCAACTTACCTACTAAATATCATAAATATTAAAAAATATGAGACTTTGAATTAATTCCTATTTACAAACCACTTTGCTTAAAAAGTAATTACTTTGCAGACTAAAAATATTACAAATTATGAAAGTTAATGAAATGTTATGAAAAGTTATGAAAGTTATTTAAATTAGTATTTAAATAAAATGTGTGCAAGAACTAGATATTATGAAAAAAAAATCCGTTTGTTAAAACCGATTAAAAATTAGTTATCAGATTTTTCCTCGTTATAATATATTAAATGAACGTTAAATTAAATTTTCTACGAGTTTTTGTTAAAATAGTAACATAAAAGTGTTCGATTATATATATTTTTATACTAGTCTATTTGCAACTTTCATTCGGTAGGTACCTACCCATATTATTATGATAATTAAGAAAAATGTGGCTCTACCTGCTTTTTTGGTTTATAGGCACCATATTTAAAAATTGTATAGCCTATTATACATCGTGTTACTATCCGCTAAGCCGTTTGGACTGTGGCGCGTAACAAAGATTTGCCTAACAAATGTAGGTTCTATACTCCGATCCCAGGTTTGCTGAAAGAAATTTCATTTTGTAATAAGCAGTCCTTTGTACTGTGCTTCTATTATGTCTGTATTAATGTATTCTCTGTTTACAAAAAGTTACAAATACCTTAATGAAAATAAAGAAATGGACATACATATACCTACAAATACATTTATTTTTGAATATTACCTACATGCACCCTAAGAAAAATTACACCTGGTGTTTTTTTTTATTTTCATACAGTTTTAATAAGGTTAAATTTTACTACAGTTTAATTTTGAAATACTTTAATGCATTTCTATTGACCTATCTTATTCAGTTTGCAAGTTGTTTTCAAAAAACAAACGATTATCCCAAATATACCTACTGCAGTACCTCTATATGTATGTAGTGCTACAATTTCCGAACACGACATGTCGTTTCCGTAAGCTCATACATAACTTGCACTAGATGCAGGCTGGGTGGAATGGGTGGCGAGTGGAATGCGCTCGGAACGTTGTCCGGAAAATGGTTTAAATGGAGCGGAAGGAGATTACTGGTCCGGCAGCTCCAGTGCTGCACTTGGCCGCTAAGTACATGATAAAGTTTAACTCTTCTATTCGCCAACATTAAAATGAATATGTTTACTTGTTTGTTTAAATTGGAAATAATGTTTATTTTCGAGGATTTCATTGTTATTAACAGATTGTGTCAGAGGAGGGTAACGTTTTTCGATCGTATGTATGTTTGTATGCATGTCCATTTCTTTGGCATGCGCTACAGCGGCTAGATGGAAAGTAGGTACATATGATGGAGGAACATATGACTTATCATTGAAATCGATTTGATTTGATTGGAAAAAAATCCAAAATTTTTCTCGCCTAAAAAAGGTTTTCGAAAACATTTTTCATCGATTTTTCTTAAAGCTTTTCTTTAACGGTTTTTAAAATTCTAGGTATACGATGATTTGCCATGGAGTTATCATCATTCAAAGCAAAAAAGTACTTTTTATCTTTGACAATGAATAACTCTGAATATTATAATCATACAGGAAATCAAACGAGGGTTTTCAAAACTGCACAATATTCTGGATAGGAAATTGAGCATGATTTTTGCCGGAAAAAAATCCATTAGAACTGGTGAAAAATTCAAAGGACTGGGATTTTATTTATAGTGTTCCGAGGCTTCAAATTCTTTGTTTTTAATGCCATTTTCAGCAATTTATCGTTTTTTATTCATTTATTCTATGAAAAAAAAATTGTTATCGAAAATCTTTATATTTTCGATCAAAGAAATTAATTTTGTCAAAACCCTCGATGGACCTCCAATCAAAGGGATGTTCCAAGTTAGGTAGTAGTTTTACGAGACGTTTCCACTCATCCTATCCTCAAAGGTTTAATCTGGGTTGATCATAGGTGTCAGCCATGGTCAGCAGTGGCCTCTTCCCACCAGGTAGACTGAATGCTCGTTTGCTACTTCTATCATATAAAAGGAAGACTTACGTCTGACTCAGACATTTAGATACTACTAAATATTGTAATTGACTATTTAACGTGTTCTCTGAAGCATGGCAGCGCCTAAATAGGCACTAAGTAGCGGTTGTCCTTAGAACTCTTGACCGCACTCAACGTTCTTCTCTTTATAAATAGTTTTTATGCGATGCAAGTTATGTTTTTAATAAACAGGTTTTACATGATTTGAATAAAGAAATGTTGTATACATATTTACGTATTCTCAAAGCTAAAAGATCGCTGGCGACCTGGCTGCTTTATTTTCTAGAATTATTTAACATAGGGGAATTACCTAGCATAGAGGATACGTTGTAATTGTCAATTAACACTCATTTTCAAAAACATACATGTTCATAAAATTTATGCGAAATTCATTCATATTGATAATTTTATTAATTTTCAAATAACAATTTGAAAATATTAAATAACTTATTTTATAACTACCTATATGTATATATAAAAGAATAACTTAAAAGGTAAAGAAAAAACAAATTGCTAAATTAAATATAAAATGCTGCATCCAAATGACTGTCCCTAGGATGAGTTCCCAGAACGCTGGCAACATTACCTCGTTGAATAGCAAGGCTAATTCGTTGACCGAGGTATGTGCCAGCTTTCTGATCATTCGTTGACTCTATCAAACGTTTGGACAGATGCTTAAAAAATAATTTAGCATTTAATCCCCACGGTCCCATAGTTTCAACGCCAAATGCCAGAAATATGTAATCTTTAATTATATCTCCATATTTCTGGCACTTGCGGATTTCAGCGTCAGTCGCCACGACACCGGCTGCCCTAGAAGATATATTAATATAAGAAGGTGATATATATATTAATTCATATTTCATTTAATGCGAAATATGTTGATGGTCCGGTCAATTTAGACATACAAGTAGTGGTCAAATAGCAATAATTCCCGGAAAGACAAATCTTGGTGTAGAGCTAGGGTTCATCATTACAAATAAACTTTTAAAAATATCCATCGATCCTATCTCATATATCTCGATATCATGTATAATGTAAATCTTAGAATCGCGATATCTCAGGAATGGTAATCCTCAGGAATAAATCATGACGACTATTTTTGTTGAGAATTTTAAGATCAAATTTTGAAATTTGACCTCCAATAACTTTTGAAGTACATATAGGATCGACGAGGATTTTTAATACTTTATTCACAATGATAAACTCCAGCTCTCCACCAATATTTGACTTTCCGGGAATTTTTGTTATTTTTAATGTCTATATCAATTGGACTATGAATTCAGAACCTTGCTTGGACTTTATCGAAAAATGTTGAATTAAGTCACGTCACGTCAACCCATTATTGTCACACTGCTGGGCACGGGTCTTCTCTCAGAATGAGAGAGTTTAGGCCATAGTCCACCGCGCTGGCCAAGGACGAATTGGTGGACTTCACACACCTTTAAGAACTTTTTTTTTTTTAAGAACTGTCGGGTGAGTAGGTTACCTCACGATGTTTTCCTTCACCGAAAAGCAGTGATAATTAACTTTTAATACGCACATAAATCAATGGTGCGTTTGAACCTTAGTCTGGGTTTGAACCTTAGACCTCCCGATTGAGAGGGCAAGTTTCAAACATTAGGCTATCACTGCTCTTGCTGAATTAAGTACAGCTACATAAGTAATACCATTGGGCTATTGTTCGATAGCATATAGAGGCGATCAATATCGCCGCAATAACTGGGTATCCGTGTCACGGTTGCCGTTCTATTTAACTGTGCCACTGACCATACAGAGTTTTATGTTGTATTGAGTGTTATAAGTAAAAATTCGACTGCTAAAACTACAATTGGCAAAGTCATACATTTTATAAATAACTAGTTGAATCCCGCAGCTTCGCTCCCGTAAAAAAATCGATTGTCCCGTGGGAATAAGATATTTTCCCACAGTAAAAAGCCTATATGTTAATCCAAGTATCAGCTAACTCACTAACAAATTTTATGAAAATCACTCCAGCCGTTTAGACGCGAAGAAGTAACAAACATACACACTCACAAACTTTCGCCTTTATAACATTAGTATGAATATGAATTCATTTATTTAACTTTTTTAGGAGTTTGTGTCCACAGAGTAACAAAAAGTGTTATACTTTGTATATTTCGTAATAGTCTAATTTTAGCTTTCGGTTAATGCCTTTATTGTCATTATAATAAATAATAGTCGTCCCTTCCTCTCCTTCTTTCCTATTTACAAGTGCCATTTTTTCAAGTTACATATCTTATGTCACTCTGCGAAGCGAGTGGATTTCAATGATACGCCATACATTCCATTAAGCTGTTTGGGCTGTTGCGCTTGCTACAGAAACATACAAACTATGTATGTTTGTATGTTTCTGTAGCAAGCGCAACAGCTTACATAAATACCCTCGTAAAACATTCTCCTTCTTTTGTCTCAGTCGGATAAAAACTACACTAAACAAAATACTTACTGGTAAACTCCACAAACGAAAAGGAACGACGTTAAGATATAAGTTTCACCTGCCATAACTGTATGGGACATGTATAAGTTGCGACGTCAGTACCACAGTACTAGTATCTACAGTATTCTAACTTCTTACAAACGCACGAAACGCAAGTTGTACCTATGCGCCGCGATTTAGGTATGCACTCGGTACCCAACAGCTAGCGAATGTGCCGTAGTGGCGAGCGTGCGATGTGACGTTTTTTAAGCAGTGGATCTTTTTTTATTTAAATAATAATGTAGCGAAGCGCAATTGTAAACTATATTAGGCTGTTTTTGCTTTAATTGTGCATAAACACGTCCAGTGTTAATAATTTTTATTTTGGTTGGTACAATATTATTCAGTGTGAAATTTATAACTATTATTTGTGTACGATTTATTATTAAGTCTCTTAAATATTATAAGAACGCGTTGTTTTTTACTTTAATCTACTGAATAAAATACATAATAAGTAAGAAAGAAAGTCAAGTATACAGATGTATTAAAATACTTTAGGCGGGTAGCCCTAACGCAAACTCTCGTCCAGCGCGTCTGTAAGTATAAAATTCAAGGACACGGCAGAGTTAGACTACTGTATGATATTAATACTGTGTCAGTACTGACCCAGTCACCACGCTTATCTCGGTTTCCATTCAACAATACAACCTTCAGGCTCCTGACACATTGATCTGGATCTTTCTGTTTATGCCCGATCATTCCATTTCCAGCTCTATGGCAGTTATAATAGAGTTGGCAAGGGCTCGTGCAGCCCACATTGTGCTTGTGGAACGGCGTGAACATTATTCAAAGGAAGCGTATTGTTGTGGATGTCCAATCAACGTGTGACGTACGCTGGGGGAGCTAAAATGAGACAATTTCTAATATAACGCTCTGGATCGAAGGAATATTTATTACCCGACTGATTCAATTCCATGAAATTAATACCATGATGATAATTGATTTTGTGGAACTAGCAGAGTAAATATATTACTTACACCTTTTTATCAATGAAATTACTCTATAACTCTACTATAGTGGCGTCGAATAAGCGTAAAACCGAACGGCGTAGGAACATTTTTTTTTTGGAAAATAATTTAGAGCATTCATTGGCATATTTTGCTTGAATAAAAGTGCAGCCGTTACTTGAATATAGTAATCGCTATATATCTACATTTTATATGCTATATTTGAACACATAGACCGAATATTGAAAAGATGAAATAAAAGATTCATGTTTTTTCATTGATAAGGCATATTTATATATTTACAGATTTCCACGGATTTCTACGGTTCTTTGAAACAGAAAATGACAAAAATATAGTATATGTTTGTTACCTACCTATTTTTAAGGACTATTGCTAATTCCTAGACCACCGTTTTATTTATTTCCCGTCATAATTATTATACCATATTCCTTTTTGTAAGGAGTAGAGCCAATTGAATTTATGGCCATACTTATCTTTTCACTGAAAGATCTTGGAAAAGTTTGTTTTTGGTAAACTTACGTTTTTTATATGTTTTTATGTAAATGTATAATAATAAACATCTTTTGCCTGTCAATATTAACTTGTCAATGTGTCAAATTTTCATAGGCTAGGACCTTTTCCTTTGTGACGAAATTTTCTCTCTACACTACGATTTTGGGATGACACAACGAAATACATAATGGGCAACTTCTTTAGAGATGAATTTGCTTTGTTTAAGACATTTGTCCAGACAAATAAATACTTAACATTACTTTCTCTCTATGAAACCCCTACAACACATATCGGGACATCTTGATGTGGGCAAGACGTGTATTGAATAAAGATTTTTTATCGGATTTTTTCGCATTATTTGCATTTTTTTTATACATACAGAGAAAATTATCACAACTTTTTAGCCCGTGAATATTGAAACACAAACCGTGCAGAAACCGTGTACATATCTTTTCGTGTATTGTAGTAGGTATAAATTGGGGGAAAGATCTTAACAATAATTTTAATTTTAACTTTTATAATACGTGTAAATAAGTTTATTCATTATATTTTCTGGTAGGTTTATGTTTTAATAATATTCTTGTGGTGAATTCGGTTTGTTCCTCCGCGGCGGGCACAATATCCTCGTTAGCCGGACCGGGTTTATTAAAACTTTTTCAGCGTACTTTTTCACGTAATCCATTTTTTAGTCCGTCCAAAAAAGTGTAAACTCAAATGTGTACGCTGAATTTTTTCGTCGGGTCGTGCTTCACATTTTCATGTAGGTATTGGAATTCTGTGCGCAACATATAAAACAATGCTTGTGGTGCATAGTCACTTACCTAAAACTTTTTATGTAGGTAAACCATAAATTTAATTGCTAGTCATGCAAGTTTTAGGTAATGTTCCTTAGCCATCAATAATGTTATATAGAATGCCTGAGTAACTATTCCTTCTCTTCCCTTAAATTTCGTTGAAGGCTACTGAGTTGGACGGGAGCATCGTCCTGTGTACGGTAAAGGCCTACTGCGGTGTTTCGCACGCGTACCAAAAGCAGTGACTATTGGCATTTTTTTTTTCGAGGGGGGAAACCCTCGAAAGGTACCCGACGCCGTGGGAGCGACGAAGGGTTATGTGGGTTTTTACCGCACTAAAACCCCCCAGTGGCCGTCCTCAACGCTACAAAGAGGACTCCGGGATCTCCAAAGGAACGCCACTGGAGTCCTCTCAACGCGTTGCCCCATTGGGCTCTTCGCAGGTGAGTGGCTGGGCCCACCACTTCGTCTGGTCTTTACGACGATATCCGACCGACGCATGCCGCCATCCGTCCCGGGGTCGCCTGCCCGAACAGTTTGAGCTCCCACTCTAGCCGCCCCTCTTACGACAGCCAGAGGATACCGTAGCCCTATTCTGATCCCGGAACTACGGGGACGAGTGGAGTGACTATTGGCATAGTGTCCACATAAGAGGAGGCCTACACCCAGTGAAATTTATAGGGCTGATACATATATCTAATCCTCTTAAAGTAAGTAATTAAATTTATCCGTATTTTCAATAAAAAACGTGAGTAACAGCGAGGTTTTATGTTCCCTGATAGCGATCACATGACGGAGGATGTCAGCGTGTTTAGCCACGTGGGCGAAACGCAAAACATAGATTAGACAATATAGGTAGAGTTAGTATCAAATCACTACATAGTATAAAACAAAGTCGCTTCCCGCTGTCTGTCTCTATGTATGTTTAGATCTTTAAAACTACACTATGGACTTTAATGAATTTTTTTAATAGATAGAGAAATTCAGGAGGAAGGTTACTATGTATAGTACATACATAATATAGTGGAGGAACACTGATAATTTTAGATTTTTGGCTTTTAAGCGGAACGAAGTTTGCCGGGTCAGCTAGTATTACATATTCTGATAGCATCGCAAGACTGTTTTGAACTTGTTGTCTAAACATATCAACTCTGACACGTGACTGAGCTATTGAGCCGCTTAGCCGTCCGTGCAGGTTCAGGCCTGTATACCTACGTGGCGGCAAGGCCTCCCAAAAGGCAGCCGAGCTGCCTAGGGTGCAGTGAAAAGAATGCGCAAGCGTATCCCTGCCCCCTGACGCAAGCTGTCGAAGGGACACTAGCAGTGGTAGTCGGTGTACGATTGAGAAAGGACTCCGACACCCTCTCCGTTGCTCGGCGGAGAGAAGCCTATAAAAGGTTCTCTGATTTTAAAAAAAGAGTCTCTAGCAGAACTACGCCAAGGAAATAATTTCAAGAGACAGTGACGTCTGCCTGTTAAATACTAAGGTTGTCAATACTGTCAGCGCTATGCGATTATAGCGTAACCCACCATGTAGATTCGGATTATGTTAAATCCGATTAAGTCCATCACAAGAAATAAATAGGTACGCGAAGGTGATATGGCTGATTACATTGAATAAAAACACAACTCACAAACACTAATGTTAAACTTTGCCAGGTAAAAATTAATCAATGCTTTTGTCTTTATTTTTTTAATAAATAAAGTTTGAGTAATTCCAAAATAATTTCATTTATTAAAAGCATTTGAATATAATTTTTAATTACATCATATAAGAGATTTTTGGGTAAAATGTTTAAGCTGAATTTACTTGAACTTAAGCTGAATATTGAATGATGTGGTTACTATTATTTATATATTTTACATTTACGTGTATATTGTAAGCGCTATTTCCGATTATTCAAAATTCGCTAAACGGTCGTCACACAATGCCCATTTACAGTAATTTAACCACTTTTTTACGCGTGTGAGTTTAACACACACATGTTACATTCGTATAAAAATATTCACATACGTAGTAAAATATAATTAAATTCAATAAAACTGCAGTATTATGTGAAGTTGATGATATCACTCATATAATTTGGATGTTTCACAATATCTTAGTAACAAACAATGACAACCGCAAATTGATACTAAAATATAATTGCCATATACATATTTAATACTATTTTAGCTTCAACACAAAGACAAAAAATACGAAAATTTATTCATTATGATAATTAGAGGACGGATTTTATAAGGTATGTAAAATATAATGTTCAGATAATTCGTTACATAGCTGCATGGCTATTATAACTTACCATGTAGGTATATATTTTACGTTGTAAAGGATTCTTGTCTTTTAGATGCAGTGCAAAAAATCGGTACTGTCTTCTGAATGCTTGTCCGTTCTACGCAACTTTTTCTTTGCCGGGCCCACTCGTTGGCGTTAGTTATGCCTTGTTTAAAATTAACGTGTGCTTCAGAATCTACATTTAATAGTCATATATACCTAGACTATTATCGTTTTTTGTGAATTTATTATGCCCACATACGCTTTTAAACTGATCTCACTCACTCACTCATCAACCCATTATTGTCCCACTGCTGGGCACGGGTCTTCTCTCAGAATGAGAGAGTTTAGACTATGGCCTAAATTCTCTCATTCTCGTTGACGAGTGTCTCGTAGAAGCTACACTTAAATTTAACTCAGATCAACTTCATATTGCAAGGAACACAAATAGCATCAATTTCAGCCCCAACTACAATTTGAAATTGACAAAACTTATTTTAAAATTATCGTGCGACTGCAGAAAATTGAATGACGAAAAAAATAGAGGATTAGCAATTTTGTTTCGTTTATGGTCAATTACGGGCTCACCCAAGCGTGCATTGCCAAAACAAATGACCACTTACCAAAATTAATTGGTTTCTGAAGTAGACCCCTATCTTAGCTACTTATTATAAGACTTAAAAGGCGCATACAATCCATTTTTGGCATTTTAAGGATATGCAAACATCGAGTAGATATGGGAATCGTACGCAAAAATAAGCATACAAAACGCTTGACTTTTTTGTACTATTCCTTAAGCAGGCATTCGGTTAGAGAAAAGTGGCTTAGGATTCTATATCTGTACTCCACTCCAAAACATTGTCAAGCCATTTGTGGCAGTAGGATTAAAAGTTAGATCTCCATATGACCATGCGTTAGAAAAACATTAGCGTGAGGCGCAGCGAGGTAAAAACAAAAGGTATGTTTAATAGTGGGACAGTGGCGGACTAATGGGGCAAGAGACGGAAGCGTCAATTTTCCTCGCGTCATCTCGCGTCCTGTCCGCTGATCGCGCGTGACGTGAGAACATGCACATATGCACATGATGAGCTAATAGTGAAGTAGAGGCGTAGCATAGTGGTTATTCTGTTGCGTTAAAAAGTTTTTTCTGAATTTGGCGTTCGTGTGCCGGTTAATTTAAATCGCATTTGATTTGAATTTTTTGTACTTGGATTGAGGATTTCTATCGAAATATGATAACATAAGCTAGCAACTTTGTAGATCGTACCTGATTTAGAAATTTTAAAGACTTCAGCGCTTTTAAGTTTCTAAATCAGGGGTTGCATGAATGACCACTTGTTGTTAGCGACGGATTGCATCAGTTGCATGGTTAATAAATGTAATGCTTACGATTCCATTAATATTTATTTTCAAAAAGTCTGGACTTTTTGCCGTCCATTCATTCTGAAACTCCAAGACCAAAAATGTAGAAGCATGAGAAGCATGTAATACTATATCAATTTTTCATTCTTATGTTTTCGTTCTTACTTTGATATAGGTACAGGTACCAGTTGTTATCATGAGTGAAGAAGAAAAGATCCAAGGTTCGCGTTTTTCTTTTTACCATCAATGTAAGCCTTCCCACCCGGCTTTCGTAGATGAGATAACAAAATATCTATAGACAGAAAGATATTCTTTGTTTTTATTGACAAATTACGAAACTTGCCCACGAAACGGATTGCACACAAATGTGTCGATATAAATAGAACATAATTTTTATTAGGTTGTTGTCATTAAATAAGTAGCAGGTTTGGAAACATTTGATACTGGCTGGCCTCTATCCGTGCCTACAACGAGGCACTTGCAAGGAGAGCCGCATACAACAAATAATTACATCTCGGCAAATGTGCTACACAGTACAGAAATATCCACTGTATTTGTGAGTGACGAAGATAAATATTTCTTAACACCTACGTTCATTTTCTTCCATTTCGTTTCGGTTCGGGATTCACTGTCAGAGAATGCGAGGAATAGGTAAACAAACGTAAACATTGCCGCTAATGTTTATTCCTATCTAACCGAACGCAGGAAATAGTGAAATTAACACGTTCATGTGTTTACGCAATGAAAGTTGCATATCGAAGAAAAGTGACGATGTGACGTAGAATACATTTAGCAATAGAATACGCTTCAGTATTCAACAGTAAATTAACTTCTAAGAGACGATCCAAGTGTTAATCATGTGTTACCGGGGAGGTACCATTGCTACACTTATTTCAATGGTAAAACAGTTATTGCGTATTTACTCTGTGGAAGGGTGTGGTAGTCGGCTCATTTGTATATAAGAAAGAAAGAAATAATATTTATTCACGATGGACAAAGTCGCTTCCCGCTTTCTGTCCCTATGTATGCTTGGATCTTTAAAACTACGCTACGGATTTTAATGCATTTTAGATTAATAGATAGAGTGAAAGAAGGGAAAAGTTTTTATATATAATATAGTGGAGAATCACTTACATTTTTAGATTTTAGACTTTTAGGCGGTACGAAGTTCGCCGGGTCAGCTAGTGGTGAATAAAAGCAAAACAATAAAGTGACAAAAAAGTAAGCAGTATAAAGTTAATAATAATCCTCCTAATAATAACAATCCTCCTAATCTAATTATAATCCTCAAGAATAACAATGCATCTGTGATTGGGTTCAGATAAAATCCCTATGTGAAGTTGCATACAGATGTCCATGGGCGGTAATGGCCAGTTACCATCAGGTGGATGGCACGTTTTCTAAAGCAAAAAAATCTATAATCGACTCTCATACTTAGGGGTTCATGGTCGGCTATTGTCTCTTATCGTAAGGTCCGTTCACCCTTCTTGATTATGCAGGGTTATTAATATTAAATTATCATATTAATATTATAAATCAATGCAAAGGTTTTTGATGATGTATGTATTTGTGTTGGTTACTCTTCCACGCAGTAACTATCGGTCAGATTTTGCTGAAGTTTATCACACGTAGTTTAGGTATACTAATATTACAAAGAGGAGAACTTTGTATTTTTGTATGTTTATTATGAGTTAACTTAAAAACTACTGAACCGATTTTGAAAATCTTTCACAATTAGAATGCTACATTATTCCTGAGTAACATAGGGTAATTTTATTACAAGAATACATACATAAAACATACAAAAAAAATGTGTGCGTGTACTAGCGTACACTCGTAAGAAGTGAAACTTCTTTATGACGTTATTTTTCAAAAAATAATTTACTATATGCAACTTTACAGAAATTCGATAAATAAAGTTAAATTAGATAAAGTTTAATAAAAGGCTTTTATTAAATTTTATCTAATATTCAATCTTTGATAGTCTATCTAATATCACGCGTGGTAGGGATAAGAAAAAGATGGCGCGTAACGGAAAAAAAGATGGCGCGTAACGAAAAAATGTTACACTAAATTTTTTTCCAACCCCGATAAAGAAGTTTCACTTCAAAAAAACGGACGGAGTCGTGTTAGTTCTGCTAGTTGTCAATATTATACAACAACACAAAGCGTACTCGTTATCGTGATAGATAGGTAGAGCGAGCGAGGCCGCAGGATCAACTTGGTAAGATTGAACAGGATAGCTTCTCACTTTTCATTTATCGAAGCCCAAACTACTAATCGGTTATCGGTCCTTCGAGCGATGTGGTCGGCCCACTGACACTTCAGCTTGCTGATTTTAAGAGTTATGTCGGTAACCTGGCTGATGGATGGAAACTACTAATATTAGATATTAATTTTGAAGATACGTTCATATAATAACGTGAAATCTATTTAAAGTATCCCTTGATTCGGAAATTTGGAAATCCCCTATTTAGTATGTCATTTATTGTATTATTTGATATTATACTCTGTGTACGAAGTCGCGAGTACCAGTTATATAATTATTTTTTGTCACACAAAACGTAATACGTAAGCGGTTGTTAATTTTTTCAATATAATACATTTTAAGATTATTTTTTTGTCCACCTAGTTGTACCTAGGTTTCCAGGTGGTAGAACCAGTGTAGTTCAACCGGGGAGGTACCACCCCCACACCTATTTCTAGCGTGAAGCAGTTCTTGCGTTTCGATGGAAGACTGTGGTTGCGCGCACACTTTTATAAGAGGCGACCATCTTAGTACTAGGGAGCAGAAACGCATCTGTGATTGACTTCAGAATGAACCCCTGTTCGATACAAAGTTGCTCACAGATGTCTATAGGCGGAAGTGACCACTTACCATCAGATGAATTGCATGCTCGTTTACTACTTCAAGCATATAAATTAAAACTATGATTAGGTAGTACAAATAAACGCAAATCATGCTAGACGTGAACTAAGTTACAAAGGTGAAGGGCAAACGTTTTGTTATGATATGAATAATTATATAAACGTCTCGTTTACATTGAACACGTCACTTTACATCCATATCTAATCGAGAAATGTCCATTACTTATTTGACGCTTATACGAACCAGTCTAATTTATAATTTGTTTTGTCTTACATGAATCTATTTAAATTTATGAGCAATATTTTAATTATTTTTTATGTATGCTTAATGACAGTGGTGTAGTTTTTTTTTTGAAGATAGGTGGTAGTGTTGGTGAGTACCAAGTATATTCTTATTAAAGTATTAAACAACTATATTAAAATGACTAGCTGGAACCCGTAGTTTCGCCCGCGTTTAAAAAAAAAAACATGACAAATTCCTACGTATCCAAATTTAAATTTATTTTATTTTATCCAAATTTATTTTATTCTTTTTTTACTATTTGTTATTATAGCGGCAACAGAAATACATTATGTGTGAAAATTTCAACTGTCCCGCTGTCACATATCATGAGATACAGCCTGCTTCGTAAGTCTGACTTGCACTTGGCCGATTTTTTTGATAGCATAAAATACGGGTATCAAACGAAATAAATTAGAATGTAGAGAAATGTAGAGAAAGCTACATTTTTAGGAATAGAATTAGATGAACAATGTAGTTGGAAAGCTCACATACATGCAATTTCTAAAAAGCTTAATAAATTTGTTTATGTTCTTTTATGTTTGACACAAACAGTTTCGACTAGTGCAGCTCTCACGGCGTACTATGGTTATGTTTTCTCCGTATTGAACTATGGGTTGTTAATATGGGGAAATTCTGTAGACATAATAGAATTTTTATTATTAAAAAAAAATGCCTACATGCAATATACTGTCTTGAGTCACATGAATCGTGTAAACCACTTTTTAAAAAATGTAACATTTTAACTTTGCCGTGCATGTACATATATGAAATAGGTAAATTTGTCAAATCAAATCCACATATATTTAAAACAATAAGCGACATATACAATATAAAATCAGTAAGGCATGCGAATAGATTAGGATACCCAAAAACACCGAAATCTACTTTTTATACAAAAAATTGTTATGCAAAGTGTATTAAAATCTATAATGCTTTGCCAAAATATATAAGAGAAATGTACTTTTATAAATTTAAGAAAGAGTTAAAGAAGTGGCTTGCAACAAAATACGTCTATTCGGTCAATGATTTTTTAGGCAAACAGGTTTAGTCTTGGACATATAAATAATTATTAGGATTATATAACTTTATTGCAATGAATAATTATTACTTTGACATTTTGAATTTAATATGACATATTTTTTGCATTGAATTTAATAATTAATTTAAAATCACTATATTACAATTTGCACGCCATAAAGGTAAAGTAAGCGGACATTTAATATATTAATGTAATACCATATTGTACCTTATTTAGCAGTCGTGGGTTCCACGGTATAGGCTGAGTCAGCTGAGTGCAACCCCTTTTTCGGTCCCCATCGGTAATATCAATGTTATTTTGTTTTTTATTTTATTTCTTTGTGAGTCTTTTAACGTTACATTTTATTTCTTTTTATCGTTTTAGGTTTAGCGGATTTTTGTTTTTTAATTTCTTTTTTTTTTCTCGAATATTGTTACTTTTAAACATAATAATTTCTAATTTAAATGTATGTGCTTATTCTGTCTTTGTGTCGATGGACCGAAATAAATGTTTTTCTTTCTTCTTTCTTTCATTTAGCAAATAAAGATTATTATTATTATTATTATTATTACCTACTACATTTCGTTTGACTGACCACTGCAAAAATATAAGTATTATAACACTTTATATTACTATTCTGCCACAAAATGCACAGAGAGGTTAAATAAAAAAAATATACCCAAATAAAAAAAAACTGCTTAAAGACGATCAACTGAAAAATAAAGTCAATTAATAGTTTATAAACAGTCGAGTAGGTATACCTATTGTTTTAATAATGTAACAGTGTTACTTATTAAAAACTGCACTATATTCAAACTGGCGACAATACCAGTAGGTACTTGTACACATTGAACAGCATATTATTACAATTATTTACAGCTCTTATTAATAATTCATGCACCTACATCCCACCTCGGTATTAGACGAGGTGGTTGTAGGTATGAATTTGTTTGTACGAAGTAGATTTATTACGAAAAGGTAGATTGTGAATTAAAAAACGGAAAATACATTTCCATATTAATTTAGTTAAAAGTAGAATTCTCAAATTCAAAAGAAACTTTACGGTGAAGGAAAACATCGTGAGGAAATCTACATAGCTGACAGTTATTTAAAAAAAGTTCTTATAGGTGTGTTAAGTCTACCAATTCACACTTGTCTAAATGTTTCTCATTCTGAAAGAAGGCCCGTGCCCAGCAGTGGTACAGTAATGGGTTGACGGCATAACAAAACATTGTCAACTAAGTGCTTCGCCGCTTCATATAAAAGAGAACGAACTAGAGGCGAATCGATTTTTTTAATAGCAATTTTTATTATCTGACTGCGTAAGAAGAACGGTAATGTTTTTGAGCGTATGTATGTGTGCTTGAGAGTATGTTTGTATGTATGTATGGGACCCCCTCATCAGACATCGTCGGTTAGACTCAGTTCGGCGGTATATACTGTGAAATCATACTTTTGACTGCTGTAGAACCAACTAGAATAGTTTATTTTAGTTACTTTCACATCATTATGTTTAACGGTATACCGCTGTGGGGGTGCCCCTCAGACCTCAATATCTTAATGTATTTGTACCTACTGCAGAGAGGTCTTCGAGCCATTGGCCTGGGCTTTAAAAGTTCGTTAAAAATATTTTAAGAAATAAATAGTTTGATGAATTTTGAGAAAAATATTTATAGATTCAGTGAACGATATGACACACACGATATTAATGCAAAGAACAAAAATAATCTCCCTGTATATGGAAATTTGTGAATTGATAAGTTCAAATCATTGATTAAGATAAAACTATGCCATAAAGCATATTATAAAATTTTCTGATTACCTACATAGAAGATAAAACAGCTCCGGGACTGACCAATAACACATATGCATATATTTCAATGCTTAAATAATAAAGCGTATCTTGCCAAACAGGTCTCGTTTAGTCAAATGTAAAGCAAGATAGGTGGCTTTTTTTTTGTTCTCGAGGGGGAAACCTTCAAAACGTACCCGACGCCGTGGGAGCGACGCAGGGTTATGTGGGATTTTTACAGCACTAAAACCCCCCCGGTGGCCGTCCTCGGCGCTATAAAGAGGACTCCGGGAACTCTGACTGCAACCAGAATCCTCTGAGCGCGTTGCCCCATCGGGCTCCTCCCAGATGGGCGGCTGGGCCCACCGCCCCGTCTAGTCTTTACGACGGTATGTGACCACATATACCGCCGTCCTTCTCGGGATCGCCTGAGCGAACGGTTCGAGCTCCCACTCTAGCCGCCTGCAACCCCGGAAGCCCCTTTTAGTCGCCTCTTACGACAGGCAGGGGATACCGTAGCCCTATTCTGATCCCGGAACTACAGGGACGAAGATAGGTGGCTAGTGATTGTTTTTTTTATCTGATTAAAGTAGCAATCGAGTATGCAGTCCACCTCATGATAAGTGGTCACTGCCGCCTATGGACATCTGTAATCAACTTCATATAGAACATAGGTTCTATTTGAAGTGAATCACAGATGCGACTGCGATTGTTACCTACTCCCGAGGCCTGAGATGGTCGAGTATGCCGGCAACCACACCGTTCCATCGAAACGCAAGAAATGCTTCACGCTAGAAATAGGGGTGGCGGTGGTACCTCCCCGATCGAACTACACTGGTTCTACCACCTTCAAAAATGAAGACAATGGTTTTAAGCAATGTTTTCTTTTTTGTTTTAACAGATTAAAAACTTTACTTATTTTTTTTGATTCTCAGAAAAATGTTCCTGAACATATTAATAGCGTGCTTGCTGTGCATAGCAGCATGGCTGTATTTCCGCTGGTCGAGACTGAAGAGGTTTTGGGCGGATCGGGGGGTGCCATACTTACCCCCACACCCTCTTTTTGGAAGCATGTCTTTTCTGCAGCAGCTTAATCCGGTAAGTCAGATATTTATACCATTTCAGACAGATATAACGATTCCGACTTTTCAAAGAAAGAAAGAAGTTATGATTCATCATTAATTACGATATTATTAGTAATTTGTATATTATCATACCTACATTATTATAACGTAGTAATTAATACAAAATATATATAATAACACTAGCACAATTAATTACCACATTACAATATATATATTAAAATAATTAATTATATATATTTTATTACTGTAATTAGCTTAGATGGTGTAAGAGGGCATGTTAATTTATTTTTTATCTGGTCTGTTTCCAGTTTTCGCAAATAAGTTTGTACATTTACAACATTAATACTTATTATTAGGGTTGTTATGGATATGAAATTTCGGATCTGGATACGGATATGGGTATGAAATTATTTTGTATTATCCGATACTTTCGGATACTTTCGGTTACGGATATTAGATTTTTAAGAAATTAAAAATTAAATCCATTTACTTACTATTTTTTACATGTCCATTTGCTATTACAATAAGTCGTATTACTTATTATCTAATCAATATTAAGTATTATTTACTAGAACATGATTCAATTAGGTTCCTCCTCTATGCGAAATTATCCGAAACTTAGAACGGATACGGTTTTGGTTACTTATAGGTTTCTATTTCGGATATCCGATAGTTTCGGTTACGGATACGGAGCTCCGTAACATCCCTGGTTATTTTTATATTTTAGGCTATATGGATGCTGAAAATGTACGAGGAAT
Organism: Spicauda simplicius; assembly: GCA_949699795.1. NCBI lineage: Eukaryota > Metazoa > Arthropoda > Insecta > Lepidoptera > Hesperiidae > Spicauda > Spicauda simplicius. Next base: position 412,696 of record OX453060.1, read on the forward strand.
TCGATTCCCCGTACGTTGGCGTTTGGATGTTCTGGAGGCCGGCGCTGATCATCAACTCCCCGGAGATCGCCCGGAATGTGCTGGTGAAGGACTCCAACATCTTCAGGGATAGGTTCGTCAGCTCCGCATCCCATGATCCCATCGGGTCTCTCAACATCTTCACAGCTAATGTAAGTCTGAGAAGAGGTACAAATAGATGTACCCAAAATAAGGTTATAAAAATTTTATCAAGTTTTTATTTAATTTTTACTGTGTTAAAATTCGTAGCGTAGCTTTGAAGATCTAAGCATACATAGGGACTACATACTATGTAGTGATAGTGATGATGGTTTTCTATAATTTTAGTCCAAGTACTTCAGAAAGATTACTTCCGCGTTACCTCATATTTATGCTTAACATAACTTTACGTAATTTTCAAACAAAAGTTATCAGTCGTATACGATAAATAGTAAATAGTATAATATATTATGTAATGTTTGGGTGTGCAGCGCAGTCATACGATAACTTAATCAATTCTTGTTATCGGTGCATAATTAAACATAATTCGTGAAAAAACAATGTCTTATCTCCATGCAATATGCATTAAGTGTGTGTTAATTTATCTGATTCTTCAACAAAATTCTTAATATTCACAGGATCCCTTATGGTCTAACGTGAGACGTCGTTTGAGTCCCATGTTCACCAGCTCCAAGTTAAAGACGATTCAGCTTCTCATGGCCAGCAAGTGCAAGGAACTGGTGCAGAGAATTAAGGAGGAGCAGCAGAAAGGGAGATTCAGTTTAAGAGTATGTTTTTAGGAGCAGAACATTGTATGATTTACTCGATGCAATTCACCGGATGGCAAATGGCCACTGGCACCCTTACACATCATACTATCATATCATACTAATATTGTAAAGGCGAAAGTTTGTGAGTGTGTATGTTTGTTACTTCTTCACGTGTAAACGGCTAGAGCGATTTTCATAAAATTTGGTATGAAGTTAGCTGACACTTTGAATTAACATATAGGCTACTTTTTACTGTAGGAAAATATCTTATTCCCACGGGGCAATCGATACAACGATTTTTTTAACGCAGGCGAAGCTGCGTGGTTCAGCTGGCATGTAATCAACTTGCGATAAGATCAGTGAGGTTTGCGACAGATGCGTTACTCCTCCTTACTCCTTAGGACCGAGTTGAAATGTCTCGGATAAGCATGTCTCCATCAACAAATACAAAAGCAAAACATATCAGCGTTGAAGACAGCTGTTAGTAGACTGAAATAAGCGGTGGTGCCACATAGGGTTCTACTTCGGCTTTGACCCCCTTTGGCTAAATCTTCGGCTTCAGCGAAATTAGGCCGAAGTCTTAGTCGAAGCTGTAAATTTAATAGGAAACGCCAAATATGAACAAACTAGAATAAATGCACAACACCGAAGGGGTAAGCGGTAATAGGCTTGTTTCGATAGTTGTGTTTGAATATTATACTCTTTTCAAATGCTGTCATTTTTAAGAAGTTGCAACGTTATTGTAATTAGCTTTGAAAGTTATATTTAATTATTTATTAAGTCCCTTTAGAACTTATTTTCTCTCGATTTTTGCACGATGTTTTACACAATTATGACACTACGACTATTGGTTTATATGTATAGTAATTTACGTTACCATTTAGACTTCTAAGGTTTTAGAATATTCTTTCTTACCATGCAGGCTGTGTACAACGATTATACTACTGATATCATTGGCACCGCATCTTTTGGCATCAAGAGCGATGCCACTCTCACTGGAAACAGCGCATTACGCACAGTGACGAAGGATTTCGAAAAATTCAGCTACTACCGAGGCATTTGCTGGAGTTCCATATTCTTCTTCCCTGAACTCGTTGGGATCTTTAGGTATCTACTCATTTTTTTTCTCTTTAATGTGATGATATGATGTAATTGTTAAATAAGCTTCGATTCTTTAGTTATACGAATCTATTGTATAATTATACGAATCCGTTATAGATGATCCGTGATAGACTGCCTAGCTTTTAAAGGTTTTTAGGTTTTTTTACGACATATCACTACTTTGCATGAATAACCCACAATAAAAAATACAATTTTATAAAAAAGCCTAGGCCTGAAAACTTGATGATTTAACTGCACCGCTGTCAATGATCGTTTAATATATTATGTCAACTTTATTAAAAAAACGTTATTTAGTTATTGTGTCGCTCTTCTGTAAAATTAGTAATTTTGTGCTCTGTTATTTATAAATCAAACAGCTACATGTGTTTTTTTTTTATTTGACTGAAGTAGCAAACGAGCATGCAGTTCACCTGATGGTAAGTGGTCACTGCCGCCCATGGACATCTGTCATCAACTTCATACAGAACATGGGTTCCATCTGAAGTCAATCACAGATGCGTTGCTACTCCCGAGGACTATGATGGTCGCCTCATGTGAAAGCGTGCCGGCAACCACACCCTTCTATCGAAACGCAAGAAATGCTTCACGCTAGAAATAGGTGTGGCGGTGGTACTTCCCCGGTCGAACTACACTGGTTCTACCACCTTGAAAAAATAGTGGTTAAAATAGTTGTAATTCTAAGCAACACAAACAGTTCCATCTACAGTCCCGTAAACGTTTCCAGATTCAGATTTTTCCCGAAAGCCGCAACAGATTACTTTACGAAGATATTCCACATAGTTTCGGAACAGAGGAAAGATGAATTTCAAGACAACGCGGAGCCTCGAGACCTCATGGATATTCTGTTAAAGATGAAGCAACAGAGTATTGTAGAAAATGATGGTATGGCTATTTTTTGCATTTTAATGCCGCTCATGGACATCTGTAGGTAAGCATCTTTACACAGAACAGTGGTTCTATCTGAAGTTAATCTTAGATACGAAGCTATTCTCAAGGATTAAGATGTATGTCCACCAATTCGCACTTGGCCAGCGCGGTGGGCTATGGCCTAAACTCTCTCATTCTGAGAGAAGACCCGTGCACAGCAGTGGGCCAATAATGGGTAGATGAGAGAAGATGTATGTATGTCTCATATAAAAGCCGGAAGCCAGATCATTCCATTAAAATACAAGAACTGCTTTACGTTAGAAATAAGTTAGTAAAGAAGAAAAAAAATAACCAATGTATTCTTTATAAATAAACTCTATTGTAGCTGTAACTTCTGAGCAGGGACTAAAACTAATTACTATTTGTGGCCGCCCATTGCTAACATTGTAATATATTTAGTTATTAATGATATCAATAGTAAAATCTATATAACGAAGTGAAACGAGTGAAGAGTGACGTCAGGAAGGTCGAGGAGTCTTCATTATTATTCATTCTTAAAGACTTCAAGTAAAACACAGGAATAAACTTCTTCGATTTATTCACAATTGAGGAGGTCCGATCGCTTCGACGGTTAAACAAGAAATCTTTTTTCTACCGGCGTTCGCTCGCCTTTTTATAACAATGTTTGGTGGTGTGACAATAACAAATTTATGGAGGATAAACTAAATTACAATTCTAAAAATCATTAAATGCTGCTAATTCAATAAACAAACAATTTTCGATCTTTAAACTAACTAAAATAATTATTATCGGCGACGTGTTTTTCATAAATACGCAGTATCGAGCCGACATATATATTAATACGTGAAGCAAAAACTTGCAATATGTCGCGGACGGATTAGTATGAAACTTTGCACGGTTATAGTGGACGTAGAGAAGGAGTGCAGAATGTTAATATTTTTTTCAAATAATGCTTAAAACATACATAAAATCAACTAAAACACAATACACATACTACCGTGAATTTGTCACAAACACATACATATTAAACGAAATAGAACATTGAATGTTTTACTATGAAAACACAACGTCTGAAATGTCAGTGTGTTTGTAAAATTACCCGCTTTTGCTTTTAAATGTAGTTTAGCTAATAAAACCTCTTTATACATTTAACGGGTACGTTCAAAATTAGTTGAAAATGATTACATTTTATTTGAATTTGAGAAATATTCGTACTACTTTGGACAATATGAAGTTCATTTTTTAATTTAAATTACGGTCGAATTTTAACCGATGTGACGGGTGACTAGTTATTGGTAAATACACAATTCTCTTGTCTTGTTTATAAAAATGAACACGTATGTAGGCAAAGGCATTGCACACTCAGCCACTCACTCATCTCATCTACGTTTTCCAGAATTTTCTGATGACCTCTTGATATCCCAAGCAGCGGTGTTCCTACAAGCAGGTTACGATACGTCGGGATCTGGGATGGCTTTCGGAACGTATGAACTTGCTTATAATCCCGATATTCAGGTAAGGTGGATAAAAAATGTATATTTCTACATATCACTACATAGTATAAAACAAAGTTGCTTCCCGCTGTCTGTCCCTATGTATGCTTAACTCCTTATTGTTATTTTATTTATATTTGGGAAACAAATTATTACATGGTTAAACAACACAGTAAAATTAATACAAAGATCAGTGATGTTTCCAGTAAAGTTTGAAACTACGCTACGAATTCAACGCAGTTTTTTAAAAAGGAAGGTTTTTATGCATAATATGTGCATAATATCATACAACAGTCACATAGCACAAAATCTCTTAACAAATATATCACATATTTAAATGGCTTATCACCCGCGTTGGCGTGATATTACGACTCACGGAATTATCCTTCATGGTCTGATAATAACTAATACCGTCTATTAATTAATGCTTATCTGTACTTAGTAGTACAACTGTATCTCACCTAGAGTGAGCTCAAAAGTCCAATCTTACACATTTACGACCCGCGTGGCGGAGCGGTTACCATACTGGTCTGACGCGCAATGGGTCCCGGGTTCGATTCCCGGCCAGACAGGTCTCCGAATGATGAGGTTAGATTTTTGTTCTGGGTCTGGGTGTTTGTGTATTCGTATTGTGTGTGTCCATGGTACCCACGACACAGGAAAAATCCTAGTGTGGGGCTATGATTGTAGAAAGCGTGTTTTACACATTTCCAGACGTCAAAGAGAAAATGGCGTTAAGCAGCAAAAATATAAACACTATCGTTTTTGAACTGAAAGAAATTAGCAAACTACCGTACTTTTAGATAAGCAATGTTAAGCCAGTCGCAGTGTTATTATAAAGTTTATAATTTTCAAATTTGTTCAACAAATATGTTTTGCAGGAAAAATTATACGAAGAACTCAAACAGGCAAAAGAGACTTTGGGAGGCGCTGACTTCGATGACGTCACCTTGTCTCAGCTGACGTACCTTAATTGTGTTATAAAAGGTAACAACACTATTTCCTTATACGGCTTATACCTTTTCATAAACATTACGTTACCTGGTCTCATTTTTGAAGGTGAGAACCAGTGGTGGCACGAGACAGTAGGCTACACTACACTTATATCATCTGGTTGTGAAGGGACCTGTTGTTCATTGCCTAAACGTTATTCAATATGTTACTTGTACAAGCTACGAGTGCAACCTTAATAGGTTATACGATTTTTAAGATAACGTGGCCGTCTACTAATTATTTATCGTACCACTGCTGAGCATGGGCCTCTCAGAATTAGAGACATTTAGACTGTATAGGCTTTCGCGGTGGCTAAGTGCGTAATTATTTTAAGGAAATCACAGGCGTTACTTAACGGCGTTTTAATTCACCGTAAAGCCGTAATTAATGTCTAATATGCACATCATTTAAAAAAATCTGTGATTCTCAGACCCTAGATTCAGAGGCCATGTTTCAACTAATAGGCTATAGTTGTTCTCGTAGTAAGATAAAGTGTGTCGTCAACCCATTATTGTCCCTCTGCTGGGCATGGGTCTTCTCTCAGAATGAGAGAGTTTTAGGCCATAGTCCACCGCGCTGGCCAAGTACGAATTGGTGGAGTAAGATAAAGTACTGCTGTTATAATGATATACCCTATGGAGTAAGATACATTGGATTTTACATTTCAAATTACATTTTCCACAGAGGTCCTTAGAAAATACCAACCAATGTCTTGGTTGGACCGCATTTCGCTGAAAGAGTATGCCATTGACGAAAAACTGACGATCCCTGCCGGCACGCCAACGCAATGGGTATGCACTACGACCCCAAGTACTTCCCAGAGCCCAAGAAGTTCGATCCCGACAGATTCTTACCGGAAAATGAGAGTAACATCCAGAAATTCACCTTTTTACCGTTTGGGGAAGGACCCAGAAATTGCATTGGTAAGTTTAGTTATTGTTGTATTTTTACGTAATTCCAGAAACTAAGCAGATATATCCGTACATATAAGAAAAATGACAATTACGCCTATACGCACGTAGATCGTACATAGACTGAATAAAGTCATAATAAATAATTAAACATTTTTTGTGTGACTGATTGAAATCGCTTCAAATTAAAACTATGCAATTAATTTAAATAATTAAAATAATTTATTTATCCATAACTTGAAATAATATTTAGTTATTTATTCATTTAAGTTATTGAAATTTATTTAAATTTAAACCGCGGGACATAGCCAAGTTTGAGCATTAAACTATTTATAAGAACTAATTAGACTTACACAGTATAAATTTTTGACAAAAGCTGCATTAACTTCTTAGTAACAAAAGGATTGCAGAGGCTGTCTTGCTACGGAGTACGTAGTGGCGTAGCGTGGGTTCATGCCCACTGGGGCCGAAGTAGAATTTAATGCTCACCATCCAACTGGATTTTTTTATTTGCAAAAGTAAAAATATAACGTACAAAAAAAGTTATATATTGCCGCCCCTTAATGTGGTGTCCGGAGCGCAAGTTGAGTTTCCTAACAAAATATCGATTGTATAATTGAAAACAGTGCCCCGACTAGAAGGGCCCGCGGCCCAACACCTACAATTTAAATATTTATTTTTACTATCTTTGCTATCCGGAAAATTTTAAACTGAAAGAAGTAGATATAGAAAGCGTTATCTCTAAATTTTTCCAAATTAAATCCAGAAATGTTTACTAGTAACAGTTTTGTTTAATTTAATACCCTGACTTAAGGCAAACTACGGGCCTCCTGTCAGAATTTGCTACAGGCCCCGTGCTGGCTTAATCCGGCACTGATTGAAAAAAATAAACTTTGCCGCCCTCCAAAATGCCGCCCGGGGCGCACCGTGCGTTTTCCCTTGACGCTGCGTCACTGTTTGTTACATTAATTTTGCAAATAATAACTTTCTAAATCATGTTTTCATTACAGGACAGCGATTTGGCCTTGCGAACCTGAGGAACAGTTTGGCTGCAATCGTCCTGAACTTTAAGTTAAAGCCGTACCCCAATACTCCCAAGCCTTCAGAGGTCCAGTTTGAGAGGAATGGCTTGTTGCTAACCCCAGGCGAACCTCTGTACGTGGACTTTGCTCCTAGGAACTAGTACAAAACGTTTTGCTAGTTGTAATTATTAGGAATATTTTATTTAAGGCATAAATACTCCTCATTCACTTGGTGTACAGTCCTAACTAGGAATCATTTTAACTATTTTATCTCTATTAGATACATATTTTTTGTTTATAGTTATTAAAACATTATTTGACTCAATAACCTTTGCTTGTTTGAACTGTTGTGGGTTGTTTATGTTTAATGTGCGTTAGATGAAGAGGTATTGCGATCGTATCAATCATAGTGACTTTGAATAATGAGGTTATCATTTTACTTATTTTATCTCCAGAATGAATTCGTAATTTTTGTTAATAAGCATGGTTTTAAATAAATATGACCTTATTATTTGTTTGAAATAACATTTTTATCCTTTTTTCGTTCAGCGTAGGTACGTGACAGAAAAACAAGTACGAGTATAATTGCATTTTAATAATATTTATAATATTACGCAAACCTGTTTAAAAATACTACTGTAGTAATTAAGCATTATTTCTAAAAGTTCTGTAAGCAAACCTCTGAAAGATTGACTTCGTAAGATCTTAATCCCTGTTTTTGCAAAATGAGGGGCGTGCCCAGAAACGATAATAATTTATGTACAGCCTAAAAATGGATAAGTGGCAGTAACTTTAAGAAGTTCCTCTCCTTGACCCTTTATTGTCCTACTACTGGGCACGGGTCTTCTCTTAGAATGAGACAGCTATAGTACACTGTGCTGGCCAAGTGTAGATTGGTAGACTTCGCACACTTTGAACTCTCAGGTGTACCAGATTTCTTCAGTTTTCTTTCAGCGTGAAGCAGTGATCATTAATTTTTAAAGCGCACATCATTTTTAATTTGATCAGGTAATCATTAGAAAAATCAGTAGTGCGTGCCTAGGATTCGAACCTTGGATCCTCAATCAAGAGACCCAGTGAAATAATGATATCACCGCTCTGTATTAAGTTTAATTGTTTTTAATTTTAATTTAGTGTAGTAATTATTTAAAGCTAAGAAATGTCTAAAGATTTTAGGGAAGAATAGGTTTTAGAAAAGGGAATTCCATCAACAAACCATATTTAAATGTGGCGTCGAGGATCGAGTGTCGTACTGCGGTAGACCGCGGCTGGCGCGACTGTCCTGTTGCATACCGCTGGTACGAGTTCACCTCGCGCTTCCCGGGTTCAATTTTACGTAATATACTTCCGTATTTACCTATCCATTATCATATTACTATTCAACTTTCTCTTAGGGATTCTTATTGTTTCTAAATACTTAACAATTTGTACAATTTATAGATTGAAATTTCTTTAATTTTCCTTTGAATGTCATATTACAAATAAGAATATAGGCTACATAGCGGCACGAAAATCTAATTGCACCATTGTGTCTGTCCGAGTCTTATCTGTCTATCGGACCGCTGCGCTGCAGTAACTGGTTAAATTATAAGACGACACTGCAAATGTTCCAAATAATAAAACGTGGGATAAATATTAAAATAATTAATCTAATATCTAAAAAATGCATACTAAGGATTTTTATCGAGGTTTTTGCCACATTACGAATGCAGTTTTTGCAAATTAGTACCTACTAATGCACACGCTCACGGGCGTCACGTGGCGTGTCTCGTGACGTGACAGCGGCACGCCGTGTCGCAGACAGCCAGTAATGCCACAGTCGGTTAGGTTTAAGTGCCGGGACAAACTTGTGTTTACATAACTGCGAACGTATTGCACGACTCATAATGCCAAGCATTAGAGAGTGTTTTATTATCGAAAAATCCGTTTACCCTCGATTCCGCAACTATTTAATTATTTATACGATTGGTAATCCACGTAATCTCCTATATTTGGACACCATTTTATAGACAATTTAATGGAAATTAATTCAATATATAAAAAAAATTGAAATAGAAAAAATAAAATTCCCGTCAATAAACACTTTTTTCGTTTGAAGACGATAGCTTGCGTAAAAAATAATTATTTTAATCAGTGATTGGTATTCAAAATTTCAATCTTAGTATCGTTTAAGAGTTATTAACAAAAAAAATCCAAATTTTAATTGTACATTATATTGTTCTTTATCGCCAGTTGCTTAGCGCTATACGTCGTTTTAGGTCCAAATTATGTCGGTGACGCGAACCCATATGATTTACTTCTACCAAAAACCGCTCAGTTCTCGAGTCAAAACTTTGATATAGAAAAACTTTATCCATAAAATACTGTGTAAACATAAAAGAAGTGGGTATGTCAGATAAAAATAAGTTATGGCTTGTAAACAACTTACAAAAACGCTTTACTCTATGGTTAATGAAACAAAAAAGAAAATAAAAATCTTTTAAATTTTAGATTTTCTTCAATGACGGTAAACAATTGTCTAACTTAATATAATTTTGATTTATGAATAAATTCACTTCCAATAGATATTCCATAAAGAAAAGAAGAAGGCTGTAGCGCTTAGTAAATGAACATCGTGTTAACCCATTATTGTCCCAGTGCTGGGCACGGGTCTTCTCTCCGAATGAGAGAGTTTAGGTCACAGTCCACCGCGCTGGCAAAATAGTTGAAGCTTGCTCTCAAAATCGAGGCTCCAAGCTTCCAATTTACTACTGACCACATATTTTTATAAAATGCCTGCTGCTTTACAGTGAAGGATAAAATGTGAGGAAACTCACACTCTTGAGAGTTCTCCAAAAAAGTTCTCAAAGGTGTGTACCGTGTGTAAAGTCTGCTCCACATTTGGCCAGGTCGGTCGGTGGATTATGCCTTAAACTCTCTCATTCTGAGAGAAGAATTATGGCCAACGGTAGGACAATAATGGGTTAACGAAATATCATCGCTGAATCGTACAGCAATTATTTTTTAAATATCTTTATTTTATTTCAGTATCTATTATCGTAAATAAGAGGAGTAATTAATATCTTCCTGGTACGTAAATAGTTTACGTGTGTGTGACGTTAGATTCCGCTCACCTTTTTTCTTATTTAGTTTAATATCTTAAGGAAATAACGTGAATCAAGATATCAAATCGTTGGGACGTAGGTACTTACATACGTCATTGTTTTAATAACTGACTTTATGATATAGAGACGCAATGGACGAAAAATGGTATGTTTTAGTATCTATTTGCAGATAACATATTTTAATGACTCTGAATTCATTATTTCTTATTTATATCACGTGCACAGTTTTTAGGTAAGAAGCTGGGTGATTTTAAGATCTTTCAAGGCAAAATATTTAGTAAAATACCTTCACTGAAGAATAGGCAAGTAGGTTTGATCTTGTCCTTGTAGTACCTACTGGGATTAGCCTAAGCTTACGGAAGCTCGTACCGTTGAGCCAGGGGACCCCGAGGAAGACGGCAGAGTTTCACGGGGAAACGCGCTAACAGAACTCCGTTTGCGATCCTTTGGAGATTCTGTAGTCCTCTTTGCAGCGCCGAGGATGGCCACTGAAACCTGGTAAAAATCCCACATAACAAGGCGTCGCTCCCACGGCGTCGCTTCTACGCCGTCGAGTACCGTTACAAGCTAAGGTAACCTTTAGAAGGAGGCGAAATCTCGAGAATAAAAAAGTTAGGTCCGATCTGCTGGTCATATTATCCAACAAATTCCAGTCTACCTAAGAAACCGAGGACAGATGTACCTAAATGTCAGCTTAACAAAATGTCAATCAGCTGTTTCCATCTAATAAAAAGTGTTTACTCGTACATAACAATATTTCAGGGTTTCTCGCAGATTGTTTATGGACGATACATTAAATTCTTGGGAGTCGTCATGTGATGCGATAAACCAACGTCGTTAATTGAACACGAATATCGTAAACCAAAGGAAGCGTGAAATAATCAGAATCTAAAAACATTTGTAGTAGAAATTGCTTTCTGTTTCTGAACTGTAGACGCATTTAAAAAGGTGGCTTCATGCGAAACGTTTTTGGAATGAAAATTTCTGTAGGCGCGTTAAGCTAATTGTCATAAGCGGAAAACTTATGGAAGCGCGACGTTCGCATTACTTATTTATTATATTTATTTGATTCAATAATTTAATGCAATGCTTTGCGTTATCAACATTTCTGTTTAAATAAAAACATGATAGTGTTCACACTGAATAAGTTACAAGATAGTTAAGTATACTATCAACGTTTTAATGTTTACTGACTACGCTCATAGCTATATGATAGATCGTCCTTGTAGTTCCGGGATCAGAATAGGGCTACGGTATCCCCTGCCTGTCGTAAGAGGCGACTAAAAGGGGCTTCCGGGGTTGCAGGCGGCTAGAGAGGGAGCTCGAACCGTTCGGTCAGGCGATCCCGGGAAGGACGACGGTCGGTCCGAGTTCTCGGAGTCCTCTTTATAGCGCCGAGGACGGCCACCGTGGGGGTTTTAGTGCGGTAAAAATCCCACATAACCCTGCGTCGCTCCCACGGCGTGGGGTACCTTTTGAAGGTTTCCCCTCGAGAACAAAACAAAAAAAGCTATATGATAGATAATAGATATTTATTTTACCTATATTCTCGTCAACCCATTAATGTCCCACTGCTGGCATGCATCTTCTCTCAGAATGAGAGAGTTAAAGCCTGGCTAAGTGCGAATTGGTGGACTGATTGGTGGCTACTTATATTAAAAGGTGAAAGTTTGTGAGCATGAATGGATGTCTTTTACTCAATCACGTTAGATCAGTGATCGTGGTGCTGGCGTAAGAAACGTTTTTTAAAAGCCTTTTTTTAAATTTTCATTTCTATCGGCAATCCTCATAACTACTTACGATTTTTTCAAGGCAAGTTTCAACCATTAGGCTTCACGAGCAGTGATAGCCTAATGGTTGAAACTTGCCTTCTCGACCGAGAGGTCCGAGGTTCAAACCCAGGCACGCACCACTGATTTATGTGCGTATTAAAAATTAATTATCACTGCTTTTCGGTGAAGGAAAACATCGAAAGGAAACCTACACACTTCTTAAAAAAAAAAGTTCTCAAAGGTGTGTGAAGTCCACCAATTAGTCCTTGGCCAGCGCGGTGGACTATGGCCTAACCTAAACTCTCTCATTCTGAGAGGAGACCCGTGCCCAGCAATGGGACAATAATGGGTTGACGTGACTTACGATTTTAAATCTGTATGGTGTGTTCATCACGTATGTTAGTGATCTTTGATAAATAGGAATTAGACCAACTTCGAATATTATAACAGGTATAACGTCACACGGTACTGAATAGCGTTTTAACAGCTAACAAGCTTTGAAAATTTATAACTTTTAATAATAGTATTGCCCAAAATACTAGGAAACCATTTTTGTAAATAATGAAGTTGATTCTATCTTTTGTATTTTCTAATTTGCCATTTGGTACTTCCAAAAGGATCACAGTTTGCTCCCATAAATTTTTTGAAACTTCTAGTTATAAATTAATTACATTGTAATCAAAAAACCTTTTGTATTTATAAAAAAATCGACAAATACATCTAAGCTATGGTTTGAACCCGACACCGTTCATGAAACTTTATATAAATGTTAGAGAAACAAATGTTTGTGCAGTCTGATTGGATTCAAGTTCTTCAGTGGAAATCTCATTCAATTAAGTTTTAAGTACGAAGACTTACAGACATAATAGCTTCGCCGGATTGATTCAATTTCCTTTTATCATAATTTATTTTAACTTCGGCAAAAAATAATAGTATTCTGTAATCAATGGTGTAGGGACATGTAATATTACAATGTTCATGTCAGCAAATAATATGAGATCATCTGAATCGTGAGAGTGTGAGTCTTGCATTACGGCGAAAAATATAATTATGTATATGTATAGAGACGGCTGTGTCCGTCGCGTAGGTGAACAGTCTAAAATATACTCGGTTAACGGAACATGTATTTTAATTCTATAGTCCCAGATCCGTATAGGTAACCCTTTACATTACCTAAAAATTCCATCCGATTTTAATTGCCTTGTTAGTTCGGATGTGAATTGCAAATGAATTAATTTGACACGTGTTTATATCGATAAATAATAAATTAAAATATATATGGAAGGGTTTGATGTTCAATAAAGTTATTTATTGCAAACAAGTTATTTTAACAACATAGGATATTTAAAGGAGAAAGCAAAGTACACCAATTGGAATATGTTTAGTATGGAGTGTTATAAACTAAAGCATTTTATTGTTTACTAGCTTATTTCCGCGGCTTTACCTTCTTCGGCTTTGCATGTTTAGCACGATATTAAGTATCCTATTTTCAATCTATGTCGTAAACTAAGCGTGTAGCAAATTTCAGTGAAATCCGACCTGTAGTTTTTGCATGAAAGGGTAACAAACAAACTTACATTCACATTTATAAAAAACGTGTGGTACTCGGGGACTGCCGCGGTAAGGCTTAGATAGACTATTTAGCTTGCACATACTATTTTATCAACTTATGCAATTATAATTATTTATTTATTGTGTGGGTGCCGGCACACTTTTATATGAGGCGACCATCATAGTCCTCGGGAGTAGCAACGCATCTGTGATTGACTTCAGATAGAATCCATGTTCTATATGGAGTTGATTACAGATGTCCATGGGCGGCAGTGACCATTTACCATCAGGTGGACTGCATGCTCGTTTGCTACTTCAGTCAAATAAAATAAAAATAAAATAAAATATTTATATATGCAGTATTTTTTTTATTTTAATTCAAGTTTTTTTTTCTATTATATATACTTTTTCACATACAGCTGCTTACATATTCGTCCGATTTCCGAGCAGCTTGTCTCGATCCGTGCGAACGCTCGGCCGCGCTACATGGTAGGCGAAGGGTGTTAGGTATTTTTCGTTACGGAATTTATTGATTCGGTCGCCGCGCTCAAAGTCCGCGACAAAAGCTACGCAATAGCTTAATATTGGTAGGGAAACAGGATTTATGTTTTGGAATTGTGTAGTTGATGTTGGCTCTATCCGCATTTATTGGTATACCGGGTTTGACGGGAAGTCTGAAGCCGAGCCGGGACAAGAAAGCTATTAATCAGAATGCAGAATTAATGGTTGCGGACCCAGCTATTGCCAGTGTCCTGACCTTCCGCCTCTTATTAAATAAGGTAACGAAGTCTTTCAGTGTAGAGGTTCTTTTTTACTTGGAGAGGAATATCCTGTTTAGTAGATGCCACGAATTGCCTACAAATATTTCTAAATATTAATTCGTGAAGCAAAAACTTGGTATTGATTTTTAAGAAAATTAAGCGGACGGCGGAGTGTGAATTTAGGCACGGTTATAGTTTAGAAGAAGAGAAGTGCAGGATTCCAATATCCTTTTTATATAATGTATAAAACAAACATAAAATAAATCAAAACTTATTACACTCACTAAAATGCATGTGACACAAAAAACTTATACGTACAATCAATTTGGGTAACATTGAACAGCGGTGTAACTTTGAACAAAGTTGTGAAAAAAATATATTAATTTATTACATGGAAACTTCGTGTTGTTTCAATATCGTACCTGCGTAAAATGGGTTGCCAAAATGTTGTAATAGCAATGAAAGTAAAAAAAGGTACCTGCCAATGTCATAATTTTAAAAAATACCGCCTTTTCCGTAGTGAAGTTGTTGCAAGTGTATAATGCTTCATTTTGAAATAGCAATTATAATATAAAACTTACCGTAAACAGGTGTGTTTTGGTGTTTATCTTTAAAATGTAGTTATATATTATTATTTTTAAACTGTACTATCCGTATCCCATGTTGAATATTGCGTAAAACCGTTAAACTTTTGACGACATCGTAATTGGATGTAATACGGGTAACTTTGAACGGTTCAAAGTTACCTGTATCATATTTTTTTTTTTTGGATAACTTTGAATACGTTTAAAATGTTGCTCAGTTTTGATATAAAATATTTTTACAGATATATTATGTAAATATGCCTCGTAAAACTCAA
Source organism: Spicauda simplicius (assembly GCA_949699795.1). Taxonomy (NCBI): domain Eukaryota; kingdom Metazoa; phylum Arthropoda; class Insecta; order Lepidoptera; family Hesperiidae; genus Spicauda; species Spicauda simplicius. The sequence goes on from OX453060.1 coordinate 427,939, forward strand.
AAAGTTAATCCCGGCATTAGGAGGTATGGATTAAAAAGTAATTATACCCCTGAAACGCTCGAAGAAGCCCTTAGTAAAATTCGTTCTGGTGCAATTGTTAGCCCGTCGGACCAATGAAAGACCGTAGTTAACTGTATAACTTATTTATTAATGTTACACTTTCACAATGTGCTTATAATTCAACGACTGAACTCAGAATGAATCAACTCAGGCATTGCAAATGACTTATTGCTTTCTAGGGTAAAGCAGTTTTGCTCACTAACGCCATCTATCGTTGATTATCCATGATGTAGCACTGCTTTACCCCAGAGGTGTATCAATTGAGACTTATTTAATTAATATAACGTTGTTATTTAACTATATGATACATCGGATAAATTTTAAATATATTTATATAACCCAAACATGTAAATTAACCTTACTCAATCAAACAATGTAAGTATTATAGTTAAGATGGTTTTACATTCGGCCATCCGACATTATTACACGTCCTCGTGTAATCACTAAGTAATTATGGTTTTATAATCAATATTCAATTAATATAATACCTCTACCAGTATAATTTTTCACATCATTTTTTCATAATTAGTTACCTAATATTATTTTAATATTGACAAATCATTATTGATATAACTTATTAAATATTTACGATATTAACATCTGATCGCCATCTGCCCTTTTCTGTCAACAGTGTTAATGCTATCTCAATGCAGAGATATCACTTCCATCATAAGGCAGACTAAGGTCGCTTCTACCTTCGTCCACTCTGGTAACATACCATTTTACCCTATGACAGATCTGTGACTAGGGCTCTGCGATTTACAAAAATCAGTTCTTATCTGTTAACAAATTCATGGATACAGGCTGTTTCTGCACTGACTACCACAAATAACCATCAAAGCAACTGCTTCGATTACCTTTAAACTGTTCTAGTCTGATCTACATCTGATCTCTAATATATTCATGGATACAGGCTGTTTCTGCACTGACTACCACAAATAACCATCAAAGCAACTGCTTCGATTACCTTTAAATTGTTCTAGTTTGATCTACATCTGATCTCTAATATATTCATGGATACAGGCTGTTTCTGCACTGACTACCACAAATAACCATCAAAGCAACTGCTTCGATTACCTTCAGACTGTTCTAGTCTGATCTCTAATGTATTCATGGATACAGGCTGTTTCTGCACTGACTACCACGAATAACATTCAAAGCAACTGCTTCGATTATGGTCTTTTAACACCAACTGTGTTAAATGGCAGACCGACCTCGACCTCGAGGTTGTACGTAACTTTCAGATGAAAATAATAATTCTATTGGCACTCACCATCAATGCTTTCGGCATCGCTACTTGTCTCGCCAGATGAGTCCTCTGACCTATTAAAACTGAGCCACGGCTTCATTTTGTTAACTTCTACCACGGAACAATACTTACGACCACTTTTTCGAGTGATTGGTGTATCCGCAATTTGATACCTATCGTTGGGAAAAACGGCAGTAACTCTATACGGGCCTTGATATTTAGGTACAAGTTTTCGGCTTTGACCTGAAGACGGAATTTCTCTTTCCACGCTCACCAAATCCCCTACTTGAAAGGTCTTAGGTTCAACCGCGTTTTTATCGTAATATGTTTTCTGTTTTTCCTGGTAATTTGCAATATACTGATTAATACTTTCCCGAATTTTATTTAGATTTTCACTGCTGACACTACTGCCTACATCAAGCGTAGTTTTTACCCTACTTTCCGCAGTTCCTATTAAGGGGATACCGAAAAGAGCCTCAGAAGGTGTACGCCCGATACCTTTATTGTGTGTATTATTGAGCCCCCATTGAACATCTGGGACATGGTTATCCCATTTCTTTTCATCTTGGCCCGCACATTTAGCAGTGAGTGAATCAAGTAACGTGCGGTTATAACGCTCTACCTGTCCATTTGCACGTGGCGTGGCCACAGCATTAAGGATGTGCTTCACGCCTAGCTCTTTAATGAAACTTTCAAATTTTGCACTGGTAAACGATGAACCCCTGTCTGAAATAATCCTTTTGGGAACACCGAATATACTGAAATACTCTCTCAATTTATTTATAACAATGGACGTCTTTGTGCTTCTAACCGGTTTTAAAATAATAAATTTTGTATATGCGTCAATGATTACTAGCAGGTGAGTGTTACCTCTTGAACTCTTAACAAATGGGCCCACATGATCGATGTGTAGCGTGGCAAATGGTGAATCAATTTTAGGTATAGGGTGTAATGGCGCCTTTCTTTTTGATGACGATTTAGCATATGCACACTCAAGGCAAGATTCTACGTATTTTTTGACAAACCGTCTCATCTTACTGAACCAGTAAGTTTCCTTTACCTTGGATAGAGTTTTGTCGAATGCGAAGTGACCTATATCGTCATGGCATTGTTTAAGAATCTGCCAGCGAACGCCCTTTGGCACTACCCATTTCTCACCGTCGTCCGTTAAACGATATAGTTTATTCTGTTTGACTATAAAATTTTTACTAATGTCCACCACGCGAGCCGACTCTGGGTCTTTCAAGATAGATATCTTTCGCTGTATCTCTGAATCTGCCAATTGAACAGTGGTCAACCAATCGTCACCAGCGACCACCATAACATCAACAACCTCATTTATTTTTGAATCCTGCGTTTTACTGGGTAGAGGATTTCGGCTTAATGCATCTACATAAGACATTGATTTACCATGCCGATATTCGATCGAAAAATTAAATTCTTGCATTGAAATCCACCATCTTGCGACCCTCGGAATTAAATCTTTTTTCAAAAATGTTGCTCGAAGTGAATTACAGTCCGTAAATACTTTGAACTCAATGCCTATCAAGTACACCCTAAACCTTTGTAGAGACGCGACTAGCGCAAGAGTTTCTAATTCATAGGCGGACATATGTTGTTCGTCAACCGTGGTTTGTCTACTATAATATGCTATTGGTTTTAATATGTTATTATCATCCCTTTGCATTAATATACCGGCAATTCCTATTTTACACGCATCCGTATGCAATTCGGTTTTAAAGTTAGGGTTATATAAAGCCAAAGTAGGCTTCCGTAAAAGCTCATCTTTAAGCGTATTAAAAGATTCTACCTGTTCAGAACTCCAAGTCCATTTGATATCTTTTTTGAGGAGACTTGTTAAAGGTTTTGCAATCACGGAGAAGTTTTTAACGAAACGTCTGAAAAAACTACATAATCCTATAAATTGTCGAACGCCGTGTTGGTTGGTTGGTTCAGGGAAATCTCTAACAGCTTCGATCTTACGGGACCCAGGTCTAATACCCTCCTTGCTCAGTTCAAAACCCAAATAATCAACAGTTTTACTAAAAAAACAGCATTTACTAAGCTTAAGAGTTAAACCTGCATTCTGTAACGCTTCCAAAATTTTTCTCAACCTCACTAGTCCTTCACTAATCGTTTTTGCGGGTATAATGATATCGTCCATATATGCTGACGCGATACCCTTTGAATTTTGCAAAACCAGATTGATCATTCGCATAAAGTTGGACGGGGCATTGGCTAACCCAAACGGCATTCGATTAAACTCATACTGTCCGTCTGGTGTGACGAAAGAGGTCTTATAGCGGTCATTATCTTTAATGGCAATCTGATAATACCCGGACGCGAGATCAAGCGTGGTATAATACTCATAACCTGCAAGGTCGTCTAGTTGATCGTCAATTCTTGGCAAGGGATAGTTTTCTTTAAAAGTTTTTCTATTAAGTGCTCTATAATCGACGCATAACCTAACGTCGCCAGTTTTCTTCTTAACAATTACTATGGGGCTTGCGTAAGGCGAGGTAGAAGGTCTAACTATATCACATTCAACGAGTTCTTGAACCATTTCCCTAACTTTATGTTTCTCACTAATTGGCAACCTATAAGGTCTATATACAACTGGCTCATCATCTTTTAAATTAATCGACATTTCTACTATATTTGTTTTACCTAGTTCACCTAAGTTAAATGCAAAACAATTTCGATATTCATTTAGTAAATTAACTAAAATTTCGATAGTCTTATGGTCTAAACCACCATTGGATACTATATCATTTTCTGTAATAGATTGAGGCGCTGCAATTTTGATTTGTAGAATATCACACGTACTTGAATTAATAGGGGCCGAATTAGCTCGTTGGCACCTCGCAATCCTAGTCCCTTTATTAATAAAGAAAGGCTGAGACGATAGACCTTTTATAAGTGCAACACCTGAACCACGGACAACCGCGAACAGTCCCTGAACTAAACAATGTTCTTGTCCTATTTTAAACCTGTTACTTCCGTCTATATAAACGTCCCCAGTATAGCAAGGTTCAGTAGTAAATTCCACCATAGTAAGCCCATCAACTTTTACTGTTTCTGCGCAATTGACATTAAGTTTTAATCTATCACTATTTTCGGACAAATTTTCATATAGACATACGCTATCCTCAGTAATCCTAATGTGAAATTGTTCAGTAAACGACCTACCAACCAACAACGGGTCCTGCAAGAAATGGTCGGGTACAATAATTAGATTTACTCGAGCCTTTACGTTATCAATTTGCACTTCAGCCAAACATTTTCCTAGTGGTTGAACTTCAGAGTTTCCAAAACCCCTGAGGGTTGGCAACGAGGTATCTAATTCCAGTTTTGCTCCTATATTGGAAACTTCAGAGTTTTTTATTAGGGTCACCGAACTACCAAAATCTATAAAGCACGTTTTTGGTACACCGTTAACTAAAGCTTCTTTATAAAATTTTGCAACACTATAGTCATTGTCCCCTATTAACATAACTGGCTTTTGAATATCATTATTATTAGGGTTACCCTTGGTGGCAGTGTTATCTCTGTCACTGCATTTATCGGTCGTATGTCCAAAACGGTAACACTTGCCACATCTAATAAGTGGTTTTGTACATTGTGATTTAAAATGACCATATTGTAAACAATTATAACACTGAATGGGACGGCCTCTAACTTCATTATTGAATGTAGCTCTATCTATTTTCGACGAGTCATTACGTTGTACACGCTTTCTATCTATACTGCCATTATAATTGCTAAAGATGGTTCGAGCACTTCTCAAATATGGCAGTAACTGATCCGGTGTGTTAAATCGAGCTGCTTCTGCCCCGAGTCGCACACTACGATCATCAATACCTAGTACGATACAGTCAACAGCTTTTTTGCCTTGAATGCCACAACGATTTAATAGAACTATTTTGTCATAGAAGTACTCTTCAAGGGAGTCGTTAAATTTCGCTCGTTTATTCAACATTGACGTCAGTAACTGCCCGTAATTGTCATCGCTAGGGAATGCCAAGTTTAATTTATCTTGCCACTCTGACCAGGAGTACATTACAGTAGAAAGTCCTTGATACCACTTAAGTGCGTGACCCTTCAGCTTTGCCAAAGCGAAGTGTAGAGTCTGCTTGTCGGTCCAGTTAAATATAGTCGCACATTCGTTTACTTTGTGAAGCCACATACCAATTGTTTGTTCTTTCAGAGCAGGGTCGAACTCGGGTATCGTATTTTGGTAAGATAATTTATCACTGGCTACATTATTGCCTACAGACTGCAGAGCATGCACTAGCTGCGTTAGAAGACTATTATTGTCCAAATATTGTTCTGTACCTGTGGTAGGTGTCTCGCGTTGTAAGCATGCTGTAGCAAGTTGATTCTCGTTCGACTGTCGCTCTTCGCTGGCACCCGCCACGGGATGCTCGCCATGCTGGCCAGGACTGCTTGGCCGCAACCTCGAGCGGCTACGGCCGCTGGACTGCCGTAAGCTGTCACGGCTGTGTACTCTTCGACTGACCTGGCTGCGCGACGGACGGTCGCCACGGCTGCATCTTCGATCACTAGCCTGGTCGTGCGATCGTTGGTCACCACGGCTGGGCGATCGCTGGTCTCCATGGCTGCGCACATGTCGACTGGACCGGCTGCGCGACCGCTGATCACCACGGCTGCGCTCCCGTCGACTGGATCGGCTGCGCGATCGCTGTTCTCCACGGCTGCGCACCCATCGACTGGACCGGCTGCGCGATCGCTGTTCTCCACGACTGCGCACCCGTCGACTGGACCGGCTGCGCGATCGCTGTTCTTCACGGCTGCGCACCCGTTGACTGGACCGGCTGCGCGATCGCTGATCTCCACGGCTGCGCACCCGTCGTTGTGTCCCAATCAACGTAGGACTGAGTGAGCGCTTGGCACCTCCGCCTTGCTTCTCAGAAGGGTCTTTTCTCCCCATTCGTAAAACTAAAACACAGAAAAAAAAAACCCCGGCAGATTTGGAACAAAAATAACGAAAATTTCGTATAAAATCTGCAAAATTCTCACAGTGGTGCGCAAAAGTAATAACTTGGTACTTTGAAAATGCACTACTCTTGTGAGCGAAGTAAGCAAGAAAACAACTGTAACTTACCAATCCCACTTCTGAAATTGTTAGCCCGTCGGACCAATGAAAGACCGTAGTTAACTGTATAACTTATTTATTAATGTTACACTTTCACAATGTGCTTATAATTCAACGACTGAACTCAGAATGAATCAACTCAGGCATTGCAAATGACTTATTGCTTTCTAGGGTAAAGCAGTTTTGCTCACTAACGCCATCTATCGTTGATTATCCATGATGTAGCACTGCTTTACCCCAGAGGTGTATCAATTGAGACTTATTTAATTAATATAACGTTGTTATTTAACTATATGATACATCGGATAAATTTTAAATATATTTATATAACCCAAACATGTAAATTAACCTTACTCAATCAAACAATGTAAGTATTATAGTTAAGATGGTTTTACACAATGTCTAGACTCGCTGCTTCAAAGTTTTACAAAATACCCGCGGTGACCCTTTTTTACAAATTAAAAAGTAAACATAATAAACCAGTTGGTAAACCTATTACTTTAAGTAAAGACGAGGAAACTACCTTCACGGCCCATTTGGCCGGACTTATATTGACGATGACAATTTATGCATGCAGTGAATGAATAGGTTTTGAAAAAAATGTTTAAGAAAATGTTACAAGTGACCATAATTTTGATCTCATTTGATAGCCAAGTAAACGTATAATTTATTATGTAACACACTACTTTGCTACTTTAGGTTGATTTATTATATAATAAAAAAAACTAGTATCACATTTTACCGCCAAATTGGTCGACCTTGATTCATATGGCAAGACCAAGTTGTCTATTGTATTTGTATGTCAAAATAAATGTATTTTATATAGATTTGGTTTTAAATAACAAAAATATGTTATTTAATTTTACCCAGACCTTAAAATATTCGATTAATGACGGATTTTATATCCTCAAAAAATTATATTCAAAGTTACCCAAAACTAAGGATAACTTTGAATTTGAGTTTTAGGGGTAATTGTGAATAGTTTAATTGTTTTCCCCGTAAATTTATTGTGTTAGATTAATAAACCAGCTAAAAAGGACACTATTCATTTAATAAAAACAAGGTGCAATAAATATAAAAAAGATTATAATATCACAAATATTGTAAAAAATGTTCAAAGTTACCCAAATCGAGTTTAATCATATTAAACGAAATAAACATTATATGAAAACACACAATGCCAAAAATGTTAGATGACTTTGTCAAAATATATGTCATTGCTTTTAAATGCAGCTTAGTTGTTTATACGTCCGTTCCCTTTAAAAAGCAATATCAAGTTTAGTTTTTGAGTTGAATTACGGTTAAACTTCGGCCTTTGCGATAGCTGAATAGTCTATTTAGATTCAAGACAGAAATCTAATTCATCCTTAGATCGTGGCTCGACATTCCGCGACATTCCTTCCGGTCCGCAGCATCTGATAGAGGATCGCGGAATTTCCTTTTCCTTGAAAATTGGAAGGACCTGAGAGACTATGCATAATTCGTGACGACTTCTTTTTCGTCGTCAAATTCCGAGAATGTTTCATGACACCCGCATTTTTCAATAATAAATTCAAAGAGAACTTGCCAAAATAGTAGAGAACCACTGCTTTAAATGGATGACCGTCTGATTACTCTCTAGGGCAGACGGCAACCTTTTGAGTCGGAAGAGTCAAAAATGACAAAAAATCCAATGATTCTAAAGAGCCACAATTTTTTGCCAATAATTACTTACGTATAACAATATATTATTAAAGACAGTTATTACTTACCTATTATTACTTACGAAACTAACTTGTGCAACGGTTACCAACAATTCAGTAAATAAATTCAATGAAAGCTGTTTTGCATGGTTGTTTAAAGGTTTTTAAATTTATTTCTTTAAAAAAGAAGTAATATTTGCGGAACTAAGGAGTCGCAGCTTCTCATCAAAAGAGCCGCATTTGGCTCGCGAGCCGCAGGTTGCCGACCCCTGCTCTAGGGTCCCGAGTGAGACCCTAGATAATGGGTTGTTGACCAATGTAATGCAAACAGAATGAACTTGTAATCCGATTCATCATACATACGATTACCATTCGAGGACATTCCTTGAATTGCAATTGCAATGACGCAAATGTGGTAGAGAGGTGGTATTAGCTATTTTCTTTCGTAGATACCTAGTACAAATAGTTCTTAATAAGAGTAGAGTTCTTAAATTAGGCAACAAGGCATGATTTAGTGTCTGTTTAATTCTGTTTTGTAAATTATATTTTTATGCTAAGTATTTTATGTAAAAGTGGTTGGTGGTAAAGTTAGTGTGTACAACAACACTTGATGTATTTTATGATTTTAATTTTAATTGTTAAATTATTAAAAGAAAAAACCTGTTACGATGTTCTACCACTTATAAAGGTGGTAAAACTTACTTATAAAGGTTGTACCACCGGCACACGTTTATATGAGGCGACCATCCTAGTCCCCGGGAGTAACAACGCATCTGTGATTGACTACTTCATATAGAACATAGATAGAATCTATGTTCTATATGAAGTTGCTTACAGATGTCCATCGGTAGCGGTGACCACTTACCATTAGGTGGAATGCATGCTCGTTTGCTGCTTCATTATTATAAAAAAAAACTGACTACCTATTAATTTGCTTTAGCTTCAATTGATTGTTTTCACAAATTGGGTGGTACAAAATTCGTTAAAAATTAAATATTTACGCCTTTTTTATGTTACGTGGAGGAAACCTTCAAAAGGTACACCGATCCTATTTTTTAAAATTTACCAGTGCTTTACTTATAAGGCAAATTTTCTAAGCTAGCTGTAGCACATATAAATATAATCGGTATTCGCATCAGGCCCGCCGGCGCCGGTGCGCAAACTTTATATGCGACAGTGCGTCGTTTAGCGAAATGATTGCCAATTTACCGTATTACCATGAATTATCTATGTACATATCCACGAGCTGGGAAAATCAATGTTTACGACAGGAGAGCTGAATGGCTCGAGGAAGTAGATAACAGTCATTCAATTAACTAAATGAAAATGGGTCTTCGACTTTCGATAATATCTAACTCATTTTGCTCAGAGCTCTCTCGTCAACCCATTATTGACTCAGTGCTGCGCACGGATCTTCTCTCTTTGGCCTAAACTTTCACAGAACGAAAGAGTTTTATAGTCCACCGCGCTGGCCAAGTTCGAATTGGTGAACAGTGCGAATTGGAAACTCATGCTATGTGGCAAATCCGGCACTGGGCCATAGTCCACCTCGTTGGCTAAGTGCGAATTGGTGAAATTCACCCGCCTCGGAGAACTTTTTTTTTTTAAAATCTCGAATGCATATACGCACATAATTTTAGAAAAATCAGTGTTGCGTGCCTGGGTTTTAACCTCGGATCTTCTGATCGAGAGAGCAAGTTTTAACCATAAGCTAGGTACCACATATATCGCCGTCCTTCACAGGGTCGCTTGACTGGACGGTCCAAGCTTCCACTTTAGCAGCCCGAAAGCCCCAAAGGCGCCTCTTACGACAGGCAAAGGATACTTTAGTCCTATTCTAATCTCGGAATTACATGGCTAAATTCCTCCTCCGATACTTCTAAGCGAGTGACTATATTTATCACCTAATCGTCAATGTACTTATCAGTGATCTATATTATTTTGGGTTGGGGGTACAACCCATTATTGTCCCACTACTGGGTACTGGTCTTCTCTCAGAATAAGAGAGTTGTAGGCCATAGTCCACCGCGCTGGCCAAGTGCGAATTGGTAGACATTATTCAGATCTTGTATACATAATTGTAGGCCAAAAAACTATTGAACTGGAATAATTGTCCGAGCGAGCGGCCAGCGGATTGCACAAATAGAGTCTAGTTACAAAAACGCACGACTGAAGTAATTGTTGCAATTATTTAATTTTCCAGTTTCATGCCGATACGGATTTAATGGCGGAGCAAAAATATCACATGACAGGCGTGTTGCCACGTTACCGAGGTTTATGGGCTATAAATATGGTGACGTTAATAAGTCACGTGAAATTTTGCCACAACGAGGACATACAGTCCATAATTTATATATGTAATTCTGGCTTAATTAGTGTGGTCAAAGCATATGAAAATAATTAAACAAACAAGCCCACATGGGTTGTTTATTTATACATACATTATGATACTTAACCCTTTACCAGGTTATGTGTGTTATGACGACCGCAGTAGAGTTCAACATACCGCGTTCCGCGTTCAATGCTTGGCCAGACAAATTTCTGAACGATGAATTTAGATCCCTGTTCTGTATCCGGGTGTTATGTATTATTTTATGTGTGGGTTCATGACAACTATGAAACAGGAGATAATTCTAGTGTGGCGATGAGTAAAGAAAGCGCTATGAGTGCTACTGTTAGTTGTGGAAACTTGTAATGAAGTCCAGATAGAGTTGCTTTAGTCTTAGGACTAATGGAGATTGTTCTGGTAGAGGCACAGAGGTAAGTCCACAATTGCCTCGACAAGGATTTTTTTGATGTAACAATGTCTTATAATTCAATCGAGTATGCATGCACCAAAAACCATGACTCATGCGTCGTTACTTCGCTCTGAGGCGTTCCATTTAAGGCTTTAAGTGCAAGCGAGGGCGCGAAACGAGCGACAAAGAGGCAGAATCGGCCTCAGCGTTCGGCAGCGTTCGACATCAGTCTTTCTCCTACTTGAGGAAGCGATGCGTCCGCGTGGACAGCTGCTATACAATAATACATTTACATGTTTTCGTCAAGTATGAAGTGCAGTGAAAAGTGAATGTGGTGTCAATTATTTATGAATACATATAAAATTTTGAATGCAACCATTCCATCATTATTTTCTTATGACCTTGTCACGTTCAACTATTAGAGATAATCGATTTTTTTATCTGATTGAAGTAGCAAACGAGCCGGTAGTCCACACGATGGTAAGTGCCACCCATGTACATCTTTAAGCAGCTCTATACAGAACAAGGGTTCTATTTGAAGTCTATCACCGATGACTATACTAAGATGGTTGTCTACAAAAGTGATCAATGCCAATGTATAATAGTTATGACGGCAATATGGAACAATTCAAATTAACACTACTATTTGAGAATTATAAGAACCGTTACGAAGGACTTACAAGGACTTTACAGGACATTACAATGTAAAAAAACATGATTGAAAAAAAATACAACATAACAAAAAAGACAAACCCGCTGAGTTTCTTACCGGATCTTCTCAGTTGAGGTCGTATTCCGATCCGGTGGTAGTGTAAAAAAAAATGTGTGACTGACAATTTGTAAGTGCCCCCGTAAGCCTATACAAAATAAAGACATTTCATTACAAGACTAAACAGCTTTTCTCGGAGTTAGTGTCCTCTTTCTTGTACCTTCAAGCTCACTATTTTTTCCGGCGAGCCATTACCGACTCGTACGTATAAATCTGCGTAAAGTCGTTTGGAGGTGGAATAGTACAACTCGTTAAATCTTTGGAAATCCACTAAATTTGGTCTTGCCGTAAAAGGCACTGGTCTCACTGATAAAGTTGAAAGTAATTGAAAAGAGAGACTGGAACAATAACTTTATCTGATACAAGATTGATTCATAATTATAATTTGGTTTTTAATTTTGAAGCGAAACATTTAAACGGTGAATGTAAATTATTTATTAACTTTTTTTTTGTTCTCGAGGGGGAAACCTTCTAAAGGTACCAGACGCCGTGGGAGCGACGCAGAGATACGTCGGATTTTTACCGCACTAAACCCCCCCCCCCCCGGTGGCCGACCTTGGCCCTATAAAGTAGACGACGGGAAGTCGGACCGACCGAAACCGAAATCCTCTGAGCGCGTTGGCCAAATTATTTATTAACTACAACAATAATATAACTAATTTAAAACAACCTGTGATTAAAAATAGTTACAATAATTCTTGCATTTCGGTCGAAGTGTGTAGTTCCTGTCTGATAAAGGCGTAGGCGTGGCGTAAGCGATCAGCTCAGTCCATGAGAGTAGCAACTGTGATGGCCGATAGAACCTCTGTCATATTGGAAGTTGATTAAGCGCCGCAGCGACCACAAGTGGGCTGCTCATTTTCTGTTTTTCAGGAAAAAATCGGACCCTATGTGAAACTAGCTACACACTGACAAGATTCAAAAGGTTTACCTTTACTTTTTGAATCCCGTCAGTCAGTGGCGGCATCGCGATATAATCGACGAACATATATAAAAATATACTTGACTTATAACCAATTTGTTTCCTTCTACAAGTACGAAAAAGTAGTAATTTTACGATATTTCATCGTAGATAGTGAGTCCACTAATAAAAGCAACAAAGCGTCATTGGGCGGGAGGCAGGTTGAACAGGGTGTACCGGGCTCGTTTCACGCACAATTAGCCGCTCGACCCCGACTGACCCGATTACCCCAAGTTGCTTTAAATGTTCAGCGTCCGATCTATTTGGAGATTATGAAGATATATTTTATTCATACGGTTAATTCTTTTATCGAAATATATCGTTTAGCGTTTCTCTGAGCGAAGGCTATTGTAGTTTTTTGAAGTGAAACTTCTTTAGGTGCATGAGGGTAAAATTTTTATAGATGAAACGTCACGCCGGTATGCAACGGAAGTGTCGGAAAAGAGAGAGAGAGTGATCGAGACCGATTGAGAGAGAGTAAGACAGGGCGAACGTAGCATGAGCAACTAGCCGTGGAGTGAGAGTAGGGAGCAAGCGAGTGAGAAAGATTGAGAGAAAAAGTGAGTCAGAGCGAACGTCGTATCACGCCTTTTTCCCTTCCTCTTAATCTTGGAAATTTAAAGTTTTAGATTTGTATAAATATAAACAAGATTTATAAATTAGTTCGCCAAAAAAGTTTCACTTCTGACATGTGTACTTTGTACGCACGCATGTTTTTTTTTAATAGGCGACAATCAAATTCACTTTGAAGTTCCTAAAGCTGAACTGTTATAAAATGTATGATATAAGACTATCGTATAAATAATGATGATTTGATATCGCTATAATGTAGGGTTGTCAATCTAAAGATAAGATCGTACTGTATTTTGAGACTCCGTGATATATAGGTACCTACTGTTAAAGAAATATAATATGCGAAAATATTATATTTCATAGTGCAACCATCCTCATAAACCCTTGCCGTTTTTGATATTGTTAAGCAGTGTATTTGTGTAAAAAAAAGATGGCAAATAAAAAAAAAGACATACAAAGAAAAAAAGACAAACCCATTGAGGTTCTTGCCGGATCTTCTCAGTTGACGTCGTGTTCCGATCCGGTGGTAGTGTAAAAAAATATATATATGAAACTGACAATTTGTAAGCGCCCCCGAAGGCCTATGCAAAATAAAGACATTTCATTTTATTTGTGTTTTTTTTTTGTTCTCGAGTTTTATTCGCCTCTTACGACAAGCAAGGGATGCCTTAGCCCTATTCTGATTCCGGATTTGTAGCTATGAGTATAGTAAGTAAACATTAGCATGATAATGACGCAAACGTCGCGAATCCATACATTTACACCTACTGGAAATCGGTCAACGCGCCTAAAAAGTTTTTACTTCTAAAACAAAAATATACCTAATACGAAGAAATAAACGCATGCACTACCTTAAAACTTTGAATAAGGGAAAATGAAAGGTAAAGGTTTCGCCATTACCTGTATTACATCAATTTATAGACCTGTTAATTTTTTTTATTGATAGAGGAATGTTGACATTTTAAGGTAAGTATCTAAGCAAAGCATAAGAGCGCAGTAATCCCAATGGTTCAACCATAGGGCCCTCTCGATGGGAAGGTCCGAGATTCAAACCCAGGCACACACCACTGGTTTACATGCGTATTAGAAATTAATTATCACTGTTTATCGGTGAAGGAAAACATCGTGAGGAAACCTACACACCCGAGAATTCTTAAAAAAAAAGTTCTCGGAGGTGTGTGAAGTCCACCAATTCGCACTTGGTCAGCGCGGTGGACTATGGCCTAAACTCTCTTAATCTGAAAGAAGACCCGTGCCCAGCAATGGGCCAATAATGGGTTGATGATAGAAAGAGATCTAAGCAAAGCTTTTGATTTCTGTTTCCACCTCTAAACAGACTTGTATTAAATAATATTGTCTAAAGAACAATAAGAAACGACTTAGCTATATGTTCATTAAAAACGGATATTTCTTGAAATCGTTTCTTACGACGTTTGCTGATTTCATGATAGTTTCATTCCGGGAACTCATTTCATGTTTTTCGTTAAGGAGCGTCGTTGGCTGCCTACGTAAATTGTAATGAAGAAACGACTAGACTCAAAAAGGTTTTCATGTGATACTAATGAGTATTTCTCGTAAGAATTGTATGTATATTTCATGTATAATTTCTTATGTACAAAAGTCACTGTCCACTTTGAATTCTAGGCACTATTCTAACTTTTCTTAGGTATTTCAAATTAGAAGCGAATTAGTATTTGATTTTTTTAAAGCCATTGAAATAGCCAATGACCACGCAGCGAATATTTAAAAGCAATTTCATATGGTACAAGGTTTTATGTGACGTCAATCCCAGATGCGTTGCCACCGAAGACAAAGACATCGTACGAAAGAGAGCCGGTAACCGTATTGTTCCACAGAAAACGCAAGATCTGCTTTACGCCAGAAATAAAAGTAAAGACGATGAACATCACCCTGAGAGTTCTCTAGGCCTTTGACATAACTGCTGCTGTTTACACCATTGGACAGATAGTAAATGTCCGTGGTAAATTTACAAGATTCAAAATATTATACATCTCGTAAAATCTTACTTATATCACTACGTAGTATAAAACAAAGTCGCTTCCCGCTATCTGTTCCTATGTATGCTTAGATCTTTAAAACTACTCTACGGATTTTAATGCAGTTTTTTTAAATAGATAGAGTGATTCAATAGGAAGGTTTTATATGTATAATACATGCATAATATAGTGAAGGAACATTTATAATTTTAGACTTTTGACTTTTAGGCGGTATGAAGTTCGCCGGGTTAGCTAGTTATTTATAAATGCGAAACTTTGTGAGAATGTGTACACTGAAAGTTGGCACACAGATAGCTTGGTAACTTGGTAAGCGTGGTAACTTGGTTAATACATATCCTCAATACTGTGGTAAACGTGAACGAAACGGGAATAAGCTAGTCCATAATACTTAATCCATTAACTTAATGTTAATATATTTACAAATGTTCACTCCGAATAATAGACCTAATAAAATCAGTGGACACAGACTGCGACAAAAACAGCTGAGTAATAGCTTTTCATCTGCAGATCTGTGGACGAGGGTCCATTAGCTAAGTAGCCTTTTGATTCATGTTTTATTTCGTGAAAACTAACGCAACGAGAGTAGTACAACATTTAGACTATTACTAAATGAAGGTAAGCGCGACACACATATTTCTGTTATAACACGATGTAATAGATTTATTATGTCACCTCAAAATATTCAGTTTTTAAGGCATGACTGAAACCTAAGCAAAACAATAAACTTGCACTACGGGTAACGTCAATTCCTTCTGTACTTTCTCACATAATGTTCAGTTAACAGTCTTATCTGTGTGAAGGTTTTATAAAATATTTAGAGGTAACACCTGGTTCGTTGAATTGTCAATGAAGATCAAGTAAGATAGGAATAGAACTACGGGTAGTTATGGTTCATATTTTTGTCGTGACATCGTCTTATAATTCGATGGAGCCGGCTGCACGCACCCAAAAACATGACTCATGCGGCGTTACCTCGCTCTGAGGCGTTCCATTTAAGACTTGAAGTGCAAGCGAGAGCGCGGATCGAGCGACAAAGAGCCACAATCGGCCTCCGTGTTAGGCAGCGTTCGACATCTGTCTCTCTCCTAATTGCGTCCGCGTGGACAGCTGCTATACAAAACTGCAACCATTCCATCAGTATTTTCCTGTGACGTTATCACGTTCAACTATAGTCAGTAACCCGATACTTACGGACAACCGAGTTTTTGTTTATGTTTATGGTTTATGGTTCGACCATGGAGGCACCACGTCATTTACTACTTCTAGCGTGAAGCAGTTCCTGCGCTTCGTCAGAATGTATAATAATAGGAGTGTATAACATAAGGCGACCATCTTAGTCCATGGGAGAAGCAACAATGTGTAATTGACTTCAGATAGACCTCTTGTTCTGTATAAAGTTATTTACAAGCGTTCATGAACGGCGGTGAACATTAATCATATGGATTGCATACTAAACAACATAAAAACATCCCCACAGCAGTATACCGTCAGACATAATGCTGTGAAAGTAACTAAAATAAACTATTCTAGCTGTTTCAACATCAGTTAAATGCCTGCTTTTTTTATAACACACACCGCCCCTCTGAATCTATCCGACAATTTTTCAATACAATGTCTCCAAGCAAACCAGTATCAAAGCTATTTGCTTACTCGCAATAGGGAACACTCAGACAGTCCCATCAGCTTTTAAACTGCAGCTTTTGATTCCTGCTTTAGTGCTCTCTTCAGATTTTATTTCTTTGAACTACTTTCAACTTTAAAGGCAAACACGAGAGCACTGCTATCAATTGTTAGTTACTTTAAGAAATGTTCAAATAATCTTGCTTTAAGGATTCTCTCTAACATAATAAAACATCGTACACATTACAAGATTTTATCTGTGTCGTTGCCATTGACACGCAAAGACGAATACATAAAATCTCAGATCCAGAACTGGAGTCTAAATTCATCGTTCAGATATGTGTCTGGCCGGGGATTGAACTTGGAACACACGTGTCAAACATTTTTTTATCTGACTGAAATAGCAAAATGAGCGTGTAATCCACCTGATGGTAAGTAGTCACTGCCCATGGACATCTGTAGTCAACTTCATTCAGAACAGGGGTTCTATCTGAGGTCCATCACAGAAGCGTTGCTACTCGCGAGGACCATGATGGTCGCCTCATATAAAAGTGTGCCGGCAACCACACCATTCCATCGAAACACAAGAAATGCCTCACGCTAGAAATAGGTGTGGCGGTGGTAATTCCCCAGTCGAACTATACTGGTTCTTCCACCTTCAAAAAATGTGTCGTGGAATCACTCTACCATAGACTGCCACTCGGGTTGTCAAACAAATAATACATTGATAGTACAAATACGTGTTCTTCCTTCTCTTAAATTTTATTATAATTTTATTAAATGAATGTAACCGACCAACGTGTCATAACACGAACTTTTGTCTTCGTTTATCATTTTATTCGACTAACATTTGAAGCATCAAGGATAGCAATCCTTATATTGTAATTAAACAAGATAGACTCCAAATGTTAAAGGACGCTTAGAAAGTATAATACTTATTAGCAAAGATAATTCATTATACAAAAAAGTTTGTTAAATATTATGGAGATTCTTTCGCGGTTCTTTTGCTAAGCAGTGCTATACAATATTGGTGCCATACTATAGAGCTAGGTTATTAATATTAAAAGGTAATTTTGTAATAAATAGTTCTGTAGGTAAATTTGTAATAAATATTCTTTAAACAAAATATTTTCTTTTTATTTATTATCTTCCTGACGAATATCTGTTTGAAATGCATCATGAAACATGTATATTGTACAAAATTCTTCACTTCGACAGCAATCATTCACGGGGATTTTTCTGTAACCGGAACTGAGCCATAAGCGATCTTTAATCATAATATTTTCCCATTATGGTTACAGTATTTTCCATAACAATGAGATTCTAATTCGTGCACTCATCAATCATTTTATTGTAGTACTCTATGATTTTCCTTCCGTGTAGGTTTATACTAGTAGGTATGAGATCTATAATCTACGGGTTGATGTTACTGGTTTTATTGAATATTTCTGCACCGCACCGGCGGTTAACCGCTAGTGAGTAAGGGGGGTAATAACAAGACAGATTTTACTTATAGGTAGTGAAAATGAATTTGAACATTATTTAATATCCTCTCTTGTTTTGTTATCGAACTTACCTGCTTGTTTATCTAACGTCGGTGATGGGTACTATAAGATGTAAATTACATGAATGAGGTGAAAGTCTCTTGCATTGTATGAACTGGGCCCTTTTTACGGATACTCATGATATGCAGTTTTTGAATTTATTATGATTATATGAGTATAATGATGAGTTTTCACAACTGTACTGTGATTGTTCGATGCGTTAGCAATATGTATCAATCATATAACTATGACTCGATACAATCATTTAGCTATGAGCCTGTATAATCTTGGATATTAATCTTTTCTTGTCATCAAAACGTTTAACACGAGTTAAGTAAAGGCGCCTCTATTTAAATCTGTAGATGTTATCTCTTATAAATATTTGCACAATTGAATCCTGTTCAGTAAATCTCATTTTTATTACTTTTTCTTAGATGTTCTGTTCTATAGCTCCACGTAACGTAACTTGGCACCACGAATACGGAGGGTATAATAAACAATATTAATTGTTTAACGTTAACTCACTTTTATAATTATATCATTTATTTTGTGTGTTATCGAAGTAACTAAATGGTAAACTTATAACTATTTGTACCTACGCCCGATATTATAATGTTTTTATGTTATGATTTCTCAGTAAGTGTATTATGTAAATCTTCTTAAACTATTAAAATAGAAAAGTAATAAAATCCCTGTATGAACAAACTTGTTACAGTTTGTCGTGAATTTGACTTTGTAAGTAACGAAATTGAATTACATCAAGTTCGGAATAAACTTTCGGATTTAATCAGTGTCGTAAGATTAACTTACATTAAGAATTAGCTTTCTAGTTTTATTATGAAAATTAAAAAATGAATAGGAACTATTACTTCAGTTGAAACGATGAAATTAATACTTTACAGATTATATACTTTATATCTATTCCAGCAGTACCTAAATAAAGTTTTATTTATATAGATACAACAGAGAAAGTAAATAAAATTAAAACCATAAACTACAATAAATAAAAGCTAAACTTATAAATAAATAACAGCTAGGAACTTATTATTATAAATAAAACAAGCCATCTAAAATTGCCGTGTGAGGCATGGTTCCCAAAACACTGGCGGCATTACCACAGTACTAGTATCTACAGTATTCTAACTTCTTACAAATGCACGAAACGCAAGTTGTACCTACGCGCCACGATTTCGGTATGCACTCGGTACCCAACAGCTAGCGAATGTGCCGTAGTGGCGAGCGGGTGATGTGACGTTTTTTAAGCAGTGAATCTTTTTATTTAAATAATAATGTAGCGAAGAGCAGTTATAAACTATATTAGGCTGTTTTTGATTGCATTAATTGTGCATAAACACGTCCAGTGTTAATAATTTTTATTTTGGTTGGTAAAATATTATTCAGTGTGAAATTTATAACTATTATTTGTGTACGATTTATTATTAAGTCTCTTAAATATTAAAAGAACGCGTTGTTTTTTACCTTAATCTACTGAATAAAATACATAATAAGTAAGAAAGAAAGTCAAGTATACAGGTGTATTAAAATACTTTAGGCGGGTAGCCCTAACGCGAACTGTCGTCCAGCGCGTCTGTAGGTATAAAATTCAAGGACACGGCAGAGTTAGACTACTGTGTGATATTAATACTGTGGCATTACCTCGCTGTACGGCTAGACTTAATCTTTGTGCAAGGTGTGCAGTCTACTACTTTCGAATGACAAAGGCGTTAAAATAATAAATAATTATGAGCTTCTTTATACTTTTCCAGGTGGAGAACCAGTATGCTTTGGTCGAAGAGGTAGGTACCACCGCCGCATTTTAGCGTAAAGCAGTTCCTGCGTTTCGGTGGAAGGATGAGGTTGCTGGCTCACTTTTATAAGAGAAAACCATCTTAGTCTTAGGGAGCAGCAACGCATCTGTGATTGACTTCAGATAAAAACCCTGTTCCATATGAAGTTGCTTTCATCTGTAAGCAAGTAAGATGGTAAGTGGTTACTGTCGCCCATGGATGTCCATTAAATAGACTAGACTGTAACGCTGCGGTATGTACTATCGTATACATATAATAATATGCGTATAAGGTTATGTATTGAAAAGAGAAGTCTAAGTGAGTGTGAGTTATTTTTATATGATAACGAAAAAAATACTTTTACAAAACTGCAAATGCCGTAATAAGCTTTGTAAATCCACAAACTTATACTTCTAATTTTAGGTCTAATTTTCATGTGCAAATTCGATGGTAGTATTTCCTCGTCTATTTGTTAAATATAATCTGAATTTATTTTAAACTAATGTCTGCAAACGCGCTGTAGTATTTACTTTCAATGAACGCTTATGTTAGAGAAATGTTAGTGTGAAGAAACCTCTTGATTTATTTTTCCAAATCTATTTATTTAATTCAGAAATGGTAGTGTAAAGGAGACACTGGATTTATGTTCCCAAATCTATTTATCCTGTTATAATGGTTGGATATTTTAATCATATTAGTTAGAGTTTGTCAAATTATTTCGAAAATTTAAAACACTAATACATAGATCGTATGATAGAACGGAACCGTTACCTTGCGATTCCAACTCACGCGTGATCGATTTTATTTTATAACGGTATAAAAGTCCTTGACACGGCAATATATTTTATTATGCACTTTGGAAGTGCATTGAAATAATAATAAAACACGGTATTCCATAAAATAAGGATGGTTTCAAAAACCTATTAAATAATGGTAATAATGCATCCATTAATCACGGGTTTGCTGGAAACGAACCGCAAACCAGACATAATAAATCACAGAGTTGTGTTGCACTAAATCATCAGTGAAAAAGTGCTTGTGGAAAATCTTTTAATATAAATTTTAAAGTTGTCATAAACACGTTTGCAAGAGATACATTTGTAACATCTGTTGCGGGATCTGAAACTAAGTAGTTATTTAGATTTGATCCTATTTAAATATCTGCAAGAATGATTAAAATTGTAAAACGTTTGCTGGAGCCAAGACAATGTATTTCGGAAGATATGATATGTATGCGTTTTTTTATGACAAACTAAATTAGCTCGGTAGCCTGATAAAGTCCATGGCAGTGATATATATTCAAATCAAATGAAATAAAATCAAAAATCTTTTATTAGAAGATACTTATCAGAATGTCCGCCAATTCGCACTAGGCCAGCGAGGTGGACTATGGCCTATAACTCTCTCATTCTGAGACCCGTGCCCAGCTGTGGGCCTTTAATGGGTTGACAACACACTTTGTAAAATTATATTTGATCCTCAATAATACATCACTATTTAATGAGATATTTCGTTATAAAGAATAAACGGCAACAGAAGCTTCAAAACACGTATGTTTTTAAAAAGCCACTGCCACGGACGTCTTTGTTAGCTCCACATAGGATTTGTGTCATATCCGAGGTAAGCTGCTGCAAAGTTTCCTCTGAGTACTGTACTATGCCGAAAAACCTCGTGATTTTGCCTATTTTTTCGAGGGGGAAACTTTCAAAAGGTACCCGACGCCGTGGGAGTGACGAAGGGTTATGTGTGATTTTTACCGCACTAATACTTCCCTCTGGCCACCCTCAGCACTAGAAAGAGGACTCCGAAGGAACGGAGTCCTCTGACGCGTTGCCCCATCGGGCTTCTCTGAGGTGAGTGGTTGGGCCCACCCCTCCGTCTGATCTTTACGCCGATATGCGACCACACATGCCATCGTCTTTCAAGCTCCCACTCTAGCCGCCCGCGACCTCGGAAGCCAAAGGGGCCTCTTATCACAGGCAGGGGATACCGTAGCCCTGTTCTAAACCCGAAACTACAGGGACTCGTGATTTTGCCTTAAAGGTCGCACTAACTCGTTATAAGGGAAAATTAAGTGCGGCGTTGGCGTCTCCGCAACCAAACTATGAGCTTGGGGCCACGAAACATTGCCGTCGTGGCAACGTCCATGTTGAGCGCATTTCAATTGAAGTAGCAAATGAGCATGCAGTCCACCTGATGGTAAGTAGTCACTGCCGTTCATGAGTATCCGCAATGATCTTCATATAAACTTTATTTAACAGGGGTGTTAATTGGAGTCAACCGCTCGCTGCTACGCCTGAGGCAGCGTTGCCAGATTTTTTAGTAAGTCGGGATTTAGTAACTTTTTCAGTGAAAAAAGCGGGACTCCATAGTCAAAAGCGGGACAGTAGCCCTCGCGGTACAAAGGGCATCGCGGCTCATAGACACACAGGAAAAAATCTCCTTGGAGCAGGGGGCTGGAGCATTGGCGACTTTTATGTTTTTTTTGGTCGACGAACTGCAAATCGGCTTAAATTCGTATAGATTTGGCGATGTTTTTTTTGGCTTAAAAACTGCAGTTCCACTTATATTTGCGACCTTGTTTTTGCAAAAGTCCAAGTCCTTCCCAAAAAGCGGGACTGAGCAGGTGCCGCGCGGGACATTTGATTTTGATTAAAAAATCGGGATGGTCCCGCCCCAAGCGGGACGTCTGGCAATAAAAGAGAGGCGACATCCCTATCCTTCCTCTGAAACACAACTGCGGATTCCTAGCGTGAACTAGAAATAGATGTGGCGGTGGTATCTCCTCGGTCCAACGGTACTATTTCTACCACCTTTTACTTGTTTTACCTCATAAAACCTCATAAAACATACTTTTACATGGTGTTCCAAGTGTCAGGACTGAGTGTGATACGCTGACGCGTGGAGCGCCATACGAAAACCATTTGAGAGGCAATTTTCATGGCCCTCCTTTTAACTTTGGTTCGTATCGAGATTTAATTTAAAGGAAGGTCGACCGTACGTGCACTCGAGACGATCAAACATCTGTCAAGGGTAGCTAGTACATTTGGTAGGTATTGTTTATGTAGGCCCTTTCGTTTCTACGCCCTTAACCTCCTTAGCACTAGTTTTGGGCACTATCGTGATAAAATGCGTCCTCGCTCGAATTTCGGCACTTCTGCAAGGTCGAGAGTAACGGCGTTTAGGGTTACTTAATCGGAATGGATCAAAGATACGATCAGATTTAATTAAGAGTAAATTTTGAAGGAAATACCAGATGTAATTAAAAGGGCTTAGAATTAATTGCCTCGTATTGTTGCAGGGAATTTAGATTTTGGAATTTCTTTTTGTATTGATGGATATATAAGCTGGTATTCAATGAAAGAGACATTAAATGGTGACGGCCGCCAATGGATACGTGCTACTGTCATACCACCATATCAAATGGTGAAGTTGTACATATATCAGGTCAAACACAGTTGCATTACTCATCCGAAAACTGAACTAGGAAGCATAATACATATGTATTTTCTATTCTTCTTGACATTAAAACAATATAAGCATAACATTGCCGTTGCGAGGTTGGCAGTAATGGTGGTGCTACCATCTTTAAAATTAGGTTTAAAGTTTTTTTTTATCTGACTGAAGTAGCAAACGAGCATGCAGTCCTCCTGATGGTAAGTGGTCACTGCCTCTCATGGACATCTGTAATCAACTTCATACAGAACATGGGTTCTATTTGAAGTCAATCACAGATGCGTCGCTACTCCCGAGGACTATGATGGTCGTCTCATATAAAAGTATGCTGGCAACCACACCTTTCTATCGAAACGCAAGAAATGCTTCACGCTAGAAATAGGTGTGACGGTGGTACTTCCCCAGTCGAACTACACTGGTTCTACCACCTTCAAAGTTTCATTAAAATATCTTTAAAGATGCTCTGAGGCTTATATATTCATAAATACTTTAATTCTATTTACTGTAATGGAACTGGTAATTTATTCTATTATATTCTGCTGTTGTAGAGAAATAACTCGTTTTGCTCAAAGAAACACCATCGTCCATTAGATTACAAATGAAGGCAAAATAAATGCTTTCAAATTACTCTTGAGACAGAATAAGTTATTTATATTGAATTAAGTGTTTTTATGGCTTTACGTTGAAAATTGTTTCTCGATGTTCATACAATTACATACATTTCCAAATGAAGTAAATACATATAATTTTACCTAGACTGGTTAAACACGTGTTACATAGTTTAATCAAATGAAATCTTTTTACTTGCAAATAAGTATGAAAACAGTTCTTAAATCAATACAGAAGCTTCCCTATTCTCTATATACTCTCCTTACTATTAAAAATTATAACTGTACTGAAGTTGTTAGTCCGTCAAAGACTTTTTACGAAGTAAATCACACACCCTTTCACACATACACGCTTTCTACACTCATAGCCCCACAGTAGGATTTTCTCCTGTGTCGTGGATACCATGGACATACACAAGACGAATACACAAACACCCAGACCCAGAAATGGAACATAAACTCATCATTCAGATACCTGTCGGGAATCGAAACCGGGGCCCACTGCGCGTCAGTCGTCAAATATTTTCGAATAATATTTCATTTTGTATATTGTAAATGTAGCCAACAAGCATGTAGGTAGGTAGTAGATGGTAAGTTGCCATTAAATTGGCAATAGTTAACCGGTAATCATATATCAGTCATATTCGGTCATATTCAGAAAATATAAGAGTCATTCCGTCCAACTTGAAACGCCTCGAATAAGAATTTCCATTACTCTTAAAATTATAATGTTGCAGCGTTTAACACTGTTATCAAACCATTACACGTCTATAGTACTTGTAATAATAAAAAAAAATTTATTTTACAAAAAGCGTGAGGTGCATGGTGTCAATGGTTATAGATATTTTATTGACAGATATGAGTAGAGTGATTATCATTTCGATAATATCTTGAAAAGCACCCCACGCTTTTTTTAAAATAAAATATTTTTTTTTATTCACACTATTATTAATTTATATTCATTGAAATTTTTAACACTATTTTCTTAATTTAAATTCATTTAAATTTATTTTCTATTTTTTAGTTCGGTTTTCTATAAAAAGCCTGTTTTTTTAGTTTTTTTAAACTATTATTTATTTTCTACTTTTTAGTGAAATTAAAAAATGGAATAATTTTATCAAATTAGTGTATTGTCATCGGTTCTCAATATATCTACAATGTTTGAACGAAATCTGGCCGTTTAAAGTGGGTCAAAATCGCGCCCAAAGAAGTCGGTTACAAACAAACATACACGTGAAGCTAATAAAAAGCTAATGAATACAAATGATTAATAATTAAATTGCATCGACAAATTGCGGCAACCCTGGACACACCGAGTTAATGCATATAAAGTTTATATGAGAGTGCTAGAAGAGATTATTATTTGATTTATACAGTTCTGTTTGCGGCGTCCGTTTTGAACACTGAGCACGATGCTTATCTAGGGATGTCAAAAGATGTTACGTTAGTTTTATTGCGAAGGTCTTTTGTGAAACTTCTGTATCCAACGTCTATTATGTTTGTATGTCGTAAATAATAAGTAATGTATGCTACTTGGTAATACAGATCTTGATAAAAAAAATCTAGTTGATATAAAAATACCAAAGTCTTTATATGTAACATATTTCACAATTTTTTTTGCACAACAATACTTTCAACTAATTACTTAAGTATATTGAAAGAGATACATTTACATAATATAGTTGTTCACATATCAAAAAATCTATTTTCAATTCAAGCAAGAAAAACGATTGGTTTTAATCCGATAGAAAAATTCGGATCAATCCGTGACAGAAGTGTGTAGAAATATCACTCATATTTTTTGCATATTAAAAATATCGCAGTTTTGATAACTTTACAGTAATATATATCAAATTGAAACAATCCTTTTTAAGAAAAATTAATAAATTGGTGAAAAATAATCGTATTTGTGTTCCACTTCTGTGCTACCTTAGTGACACCTCTTGGCTGGTTTTATAAAATTTATTAGTTTTTCAAAAATAATTCATCACTCACCAATAATATAATCATACTGGATAATTAACTGACCGCGAGTTAGACATTTAATAGTTCGACCAAAAACAGTCAGGTTTTTATTAAATATTCTACACCAATCGAGAAAAAGATTCTGAGCAGAACTTATTTTTGGAATTAGCTGTGCAATCTACTTCTCAGTTTTGGCAATAGCGGTTATATAAGACCGAATTGAAATAAACATAACATGTGCAATAACAATCTATGACATAGACCAGGTGGCTGTAAATTTACGCAAACTTTCGGTAAAGCTTTCATTGGCGGTTGGAAATTGCAAAGCTTATAAATCTGAAGCTCCGAGAAACGATTCACTTACACCGTATCGGAATGTTCCATTATAAACCGATTGCTGAAAGCTCTAAGCTGGAGAGCCGGTACTCGCATATATTAAACAGTGATTCAACAACATTGATCACGATAGGTGCGGTAAATACAAAACATAATTATTACTAATTATATTATAAACATATATATATTAATACGTGAAGCAAAAACTTGTGATTCGTTTTTAAGATACTTGCCACAAGCGGGTGAGTATGAAATTAAGCACGGTAATAGTTAAAGTACAGAAGGATTATTGAATGCTAATATTTTTTTTCAAGTAATGCATAAAACATACTTAAAATCAACTAAAAAAGCATTATACACACTACCTTGCATTTGATACAAACACGTTAATACTAAACGAAATAAAACATTCAATATCTTACTATAAAACACAACTTCAAAAATATCAGATGTCTTTGTCAAAATATCCGCTATTGCTTTTAAATGCTTATTTAATTGAAACCTTTAAAGGGTGTTTTTAATTAATAAAATCAATATTTATTGAGGAATATTCGTGCTGGTTTGGTCAATATGAAGTTTAGTTTTTTAAATTAGATTAAGTACGGTCAAATTTCGTCCGTTGCGACGGGTGACTAGACTCTATTAAATGGCATGTCACAATTTAATAGAGATGTATTATAGTTCCCTTAGTGAGAAGTGGTATAGACTAAACGAAAAATTATTATTAAAGAGAACTGTATAAATAACTATGTAAGTTATATGGTAATGAGTATTCTTTATGTTCATCCAGGTCATAAAACTATGTGTGTACCGAAATTTCAGTGACAATTCTCATCAACCCATTATTGGCCCACTGCTGGACACGGGTCTCTCTCAGAATGAGAGAGTTTAGGCCATAGTGCACCGCGCTGGCCAAGTGCGAATTGGTGGACTTCACACACCTCCAAAAACATTTTTTTTTAAAGAACTCTCGGGTGTGTAGGTTTCCTCACGATGTTTTCCTTCACCGAAAAGCAGTGATAATTAATTTCTAATACGCACATAAATCAGTGGTGCGTGCCTGGGTTTGAACCTCGGACCTCCCGATCGAGAGGGCAAGTTTCAACCATTAGGCTATCACTGCTCTCGTGACATGAGTGACAATTAAACATTATAAAACCAAATTCTTGAGTTACAATATATATGTATATGGTAGATGTTAATTTATTATTGTTATAAGACATTGATTCATTTTTTACTTCCGATTTTTTATTTATTAATTTTAATATACCTATGCTTATATTACTTTTCTAAGCACATTTGAACTTCTACACCCCTTGCCACTTCTATGCGAGGGGCTGAAAGCTCGGAGCTTCAGTCCGCGCGAGGCAGTCGTAGCGCCCGCCCGCCTACGCCGCCCAACCGAATGGCTCAACCACGCGATATAAGTTCCAGTATTTACTATTTATTACGGTAAGTTGTCTTGAACTTTGTCGTTTTAATTATTTGTATTACAGATCATTTTATTTTAAAAGGTCGTTTATCCTTAAAGTATGTTTTTTAAGTTCTTCTTCAAATTTGCTTTCAGAGGGAAAGTTTAATTGTTCGTGATTAGGGGAGTTTGCGTTTCGTTCAAAACTTTTAAGCATAAAATAATTTTGTTTACTACATAATTTTGTACGAAATTGGAAAGTTACTTGAAGTTTTTAAGTGCTTTTCTGCTTAGTAAAACGTACTACGTAGTAACTAATGTTGTAAAGGTGAAAGTTTTTAGGATGTGTGTTCGTTTCTCTTTTAGGAAAAAACCACTGATCCGATTTTTATGAAAGTTAGTACACGTACATTTTATGGTCTGGATTTACAAAGAGGACATTCTTTATTGTAGCAAATTGGTCGAAGCAGCGGGTAAAATCTAATACAACATATTAACAGAATTTTTCACAAAAATATTTCTTCTTTGGTGAAATATTTAAAAATTACTTTAATTAGAAAAGTAACAAATAGTAGTTTTAGGTACTACCAAACAATTATGAAATTCAAAATATTTTTAACATATACCTAATTATTTGGTATAAGGGATTCCTTAAAATTTAATGAACACCTGGAAAAACCACTAATTAAATCTCATGTTTCTAATTCGTGATTGTCAAAATTAGCGTGGAGGTTTCGTGGGTAAATCCTAATTGTAAGGTTATTCCAATGGATACTTAAGTGTATATTTTACAGGTACAGATAATACTCTTATCGTAATAACTAGGTTATATTTTGTAAGTGCTAATAGAACACACATGTTGCGCTATTGAAATTTTTCGTGATTTACATAATGCAATCAAATATCTATGTCCTTAGTGATAATGAATGTTAGTCTTATTTTGCTAAACTTATACCAAAATTGTTAGAAAAATGTTGTCTGTCGATAGTACGAGAGGCTGGAATTTATATACAATCAATTCTTTAATAAAATAACATCTCGCAAATGCAAATATAAATTTGAAATGGAAGGAAGACTCGAATTCTGTCATAATCGTTCCACATTATCAATCTAGCAGTAATCTATTTTACACTAAAGTCCCCATGTGTATGTCTGTGAATTAATCTGTTGTTTGCAATGTCTTTTTGTATTTATATACAGAAAATCAGAAAATTACAAACAGTTTTAATTGGATATGGTTTTTTAAACAATTAAAATAGCAGATGTGAATGCGATCCATGTGATAATGTGGTCACTTCGTATAGAATAGAATTTCTATTTAAAATCTATCTTCTACCTTATAAATATCTACCTATGTTATAAATATTGTCAAAAATCATATTATGGGTATTTCTGCAAAATGTGGTTGACGTCACTGGGAACGTAATGGGCTCGCTCTTATTATTACCATAATATGAGTGCCGTGTGAAGGTTGTATAAAATATTTCTGACGACTCCCAAGGCAAAGCGATTACCTTATTGGCCTAACACGCAATGAGTTCCGAGTTCGATCCCCGGTAAGACAGATCTCTGAATGATGGATTTAGGTTTCTCTTTTTATTTGGGTGTTTGTGTATATGACTACGTTTGTGTACATGACACCCATAACAAAGGATAAAATTATAGTTTGGGGGAATGAGTGAAGAACACGATAGCATTATTTCTATATTGTCATTTTAAACATAATTCCTACTTTCCACGCTGTATAAAACACATATGCATTTCTTGCCTTTCGATGAAAGGGTGTAGTTACCGGCACTTTTAAATGAGGCGACCATCATAGTCCTCGGGAGTAGCAACGCATCTGTGATTGACTTCTGATAGAACCCATGTTCTCTTAAATAAATATTCATAATGGTTTTTATAAACGAGGGTCATAGCGAAAAACAACGTAAATATATCCATCCATTCCACATCACATTAATAGAGTTTGTTCAACAAATGTGGCATTCCGTGATTGATGTGTTTACGAACAGATGGATCAAATGAACTGGAAATATGGTCTTGTTTAGCAGCCAAACGATGATGTATTGTCTACAACATTCAATCTTACGTGTACATATGTGTACATTCCCGTAGAACTGATATAGAAAGACTATATCCGAATAGCTACGTCCCAGATACGTTGGAGATTATAGATCTAATATTAGAGATTTTTTTTAACTGACATTTTTTTTATAGTTAGGCCAAACGATAGGGCCACCCGATGAAAAGCAGTCGCCGTCGCCTATGGACATTTGCAACACCAGAGGAGTCGCCAATGCATCACCGGCTTTGAAGGAGCTCTTTTTACACCTTTCTTGATGAGCCCCATTTCATAGCGCTCCGGGAATACCTTGGGAGGAAGCTCATTCCACATCTTGCACGTCCGCGGCAGGAAGGAGCGCGCAAACCGTGGAGGACCGCCACGGGTCCAGTTGAGGGACTGAAGTAGCAAACGAGCATGCATGATGGTGAGTGGTCACTGCCGTTCATGTACTATCGAACAAATTGATTCATGACCCACCATAATATGCTTATTTTCCTCCAGTCATTCAAACGCAATTAGGTCGAAATTTGCGTCAACATTTGTTGTCTTGGAAACCGACTTGTTATAATTTTATATGACACTGACAGTTACTGATTTCACTGACTGTGCTTTCTTTATAAATATTTTTGTTGTTACCGTTAAAATGAAAAATTAGTTAACATTGCCAATACCCAATAATAATTATCTTTATAAATATGTAACTTATTGTTGGGAAGATTTCCCAAGTCATTTTCAATCGTGAAATATCCGTAATTTTCGTTATTCATCTCACTAATCATATTTTGCCGTAATGTATTAATAATAATATTTACATTTATAATATTTACAAAATTTTGGTAATTTCCTGAAATGTCTTATGCCGGGTTTGTCGCTAACCATGCCTTCAAAAATTTAATAAATATCCGTACTCTAAAGGCGCTCCCTCATAGGGAGCATTCGCATGGAATGTAACGTTATACAGATTGTAACGTTAAACATTAATGAACGAGCAGAACCGAACATTGTAATGTTACAATATATGTAGTATCTTGATACAACTTGTAACATCAATGCGCTAGTTTTGATACGGTCAAGGAGGTAGCAGTGTAATGTGATGCTCAAAGTGGAATCTATAATGTTACATTACACGTGAATGCTCCCGGTGAGGGAGCACCTTAATTTTCTTAAAAAGTCATTCTGAGTGATGTTTCTATTGTTTATTAATATTAAAAACGTCATAAGTGCAACGCCACGCCCGACAAGAAAACGAATTTGTCTTTGCCAAAATTACAAACGAACTGTCAGCAAGGTGGGTCATGATTCAATTTGGTCGATAGTACATCTGTAATCAACTTCATACAGAACATAGGTTCCATCTGAAGTCGATCAGATGCGTTGCTACTCCCGAGGACTATGATGGTCGCCTCATGTGAAAGTGTGCCGATATCCACACTCTTCCATCGAAACGCAAGAAATGCTTCACGCTAGAAATAGGTGTGGCGGTAGTACTTCCCCGGTCGAACTACACTGGTTCTACCACCTTCTGATATTTACGTCAATTATTACTTCTGATATTTAGCACTCAATGTCTTTGACTTTGACTTTTGACTCAAAGTTTTTGACGTATAAATCAAGTAAAAATAAATTCATTGATTTTGGAGACTTTGGACTAGATCTATTTTTTCTTATATATTCAAGGTAGCTCTGATGGTTAGTTATTGTTTTTAATAACATGATTTAAACATTGTTTTGTAATATAAACTTTAAAAACTAACTAAAAACTTTAAAAACAAAACTAAATCGGTTAGTTAAAGTGAACACAGTAACGTTATAATAAAATAAGTATACGTGTAATTTCATGAGTTGAATGAGTCCCCGCACAATAACAATCCATCTAGGATTGTTATTGTACGGGGAAGTACTATCGCCACATCCACGAACTTCTGACTTGCCAATTTTGGTTTTGATGAAAAGATATAGGTTGATGCTGGCTGGTTTACATAATTATAATTCTTTCCACACTATATGTAATTGAATGAAAGGTCTTGGTGTGAAGGAATTTTCTTTGAAGAAATAGTGGAATTTGTATATGGGTAATACGTTTATCTACTATAATGATTTTTACGAGACGTAAATAAAATAAATTATTTTAAAAACATAATTGGACTACTAAACTGAAAATTAGGTATAAGGTAGTGCAACAGACAAACATTATGTAAAAATCGTCCATAGCTATCTATATCTGTCACTGAGTCCAGGGCACAGGTAGTTACATATAAATGACAAAATACTTAAATGTTTTCACTAGAGCTAAGGGACCTACTAGCATATATTCAACCGCTTCACACAGTATTTAAGTTAACGACCACATTTGTGTGTGCATCAACCCATTATTGGCCCACTGCTGGGCACGGGTCTTCTCCCAGAATGAGAGAGTTTAGGCCATAGTCCACCGCGCTGGCCAAGTGCGAATTGGTGGACTTCACACACCTCCGAGAACTTTTTTTTTTTTAAGAACTCTCGGGTGTGTAGGTTTCCTCACGATGTTTTCCTTCACCGAAAAGCAGTGATAATTAATTTCTAATACGCACATAAATCATTGGTGCGTGCCTGGGTTTGAACCTCGGACCTCCCGATCGAGAGGGCAAGTTTCAACCATTAGGCTATCACTGCTCTTAACATTTAATAGTAGCTAATATACTTCTATCAGAAGTATATTAGCAACTATTCTTCTATCTTCTATGTACGAATGAAAGTGACTTATTATTTTGCCAAATAGTGTCGAATGCCAAATAAAGCAGATTTGTGTATGCATTTTTTCCTGTCCGCATTTATCCGCGAGGGAAAACCGTTTTCGCGTCGCAGTTAGGGAGCGGTTAATAGTTAAGTTCTTGGTTTATTTAGTGGATCGAACCGAGTCTTAACGATCGGTATTGTTCGCAGCGTCGCATATGAATACGAATCGTGAGTGCTCCTCGTAAACAACGTAATTTTGCTTACATTGTTTTGAAGGAAATTGTAAAGGTCCTTCCATATAACCGATTTTAACCCTGTATGCTTTGGTTTCAATTAAGATAAATGATGGAAGTAGCGGACTCACATAAAATCCATCTAATGTTATGCACAACAAATGTAAAACTGCCTTATCGCTGGGTATATTTTAAAAAATATAATATTAAGTTGCTTTATGTACGTTTCATTGAATATCAATATGTATTTGATTCGAAAAATTTTGTTTGTTTCCGCCAGTTAAAAAGCTGACAATTATTTCGTAAAATAATCAAGTCTAGGCATAAAGCAAGGAAATCCCGTCGGTGTTTCGGGATTTTTTTTTACTAATAACAAATACTCTTGTACGGTTATATATAGTTTTAGTATATAAATATTAAGTATATTGTTGATGTTTATTTATAACTCTATGTATATGTTTGTGAGGATGTATATGCAATAGTCACTCTTTGACGCGAAAGCTACTTGTTGGATTTCGCTGAAATTTGGCACACAGATAGTTTATAACCTGGATTTAGACATAATATATTCATTACCATAGTACACGTGGTCAAAGCGGGCGGAACCGCGAGAAGATGCTAGTCATATATATTTTGAAAGATTGTTTCGAAGGAACCAACTTAAAAGACGATTCAATGTCCTCTAGGTAAAATACTAAAATCTTCTGCAACGAATTTTCAATTCCGTTCGTGTTCGATCATAATGTTATCTTAAATTTAAAAAGCGATTCTCGAACGTCGGTAAAATTGTAACAATGTAAACAATATCTCGTTTAGATCGTTCGAATAAATTCCAAATTATTGAAAGACATTTTTAAATTAATAATAATTTATCGGTATATTTTAAATCAAGATTAGAATTGGGAAATACTATTATCTTTTCATTTGCGACCAATTGTACGTTCAATCGTAGAACATAAACATCTCTCAATGGTATAAGGCCACATAAGCGAGCATGTGTAATGACTGAATACTGATAAGATTAGAGCCATAAGTAAGGATGGTCAAGGATGATTTGCTACCCTTAAGGAGTAATTTGGAACGCCTTAGATAATTGATCCGAGGCGTTTCAAATTATGTATCCCCATCATATTAATGTATCACCATCTCCCTGTTCATTTAAGCCAGAATACAAATTTTAAGGTGGTAGAACCAGTGTAGTTCGACCGCGGAAGTACCACCGCCACACCTATTTCTATAAGCGTGAAGCGTTCTTATAGCGTGAAGTATTTCTTGCGTTTCGATAGAAGGGTGTGAGTGCCGGCAAACTTTCACATGAGGCGACCATCATAGTCCTCGGAAGTAGCAACGCATCTGAGATTGACTTTAGATAGAATCCATGTTCTATATGAAGTTGATTACAGATGTCCATGGGCGGCAGTGGCCACTTACCACCAGGTGGACTGTAAGCTCGTTTGCTACTTCAGTCATAAAAAAACGCCTTATACTGCAGTTATTAAGCATAGACGGGCAGAAGCGATGGTGTCACAAGGAGCTCTACTTCCTACCCGTACCATGGGACAAACTGAATATCAGTGCCATGATGCTGCTTATCTGCGTGTGGCTTTCGCTGAGTTTGACCCCATTCGCGGTTATTACAGCACATAATGCATTTCAGATAATTAATTTTTACTCATTTTATTATTATTTTTAGAACGGTCGAATTTTTACATATTCAAATATCTAACACCTATGTATTACATATTCAAATATCTAACATCTATTGTCTTATGATTGTGTATGTTTTAATTTAGTCTACTATAGTTGTACCGATTATGTGTTGTAGTTATCACAAACAAACTTATTTTTCTTTCAAACTTTCAAACTGTGCCGGATCATTTCACCACGTTGCTCCAATAAGAGTTGGTTTATCAATATTATCTGAAAATATAATCGTTGGATGAATCCATTGTGAACGCAGGCTTCAGTGCATCTGCATGTAACAATAAACGGCCTCGCGCAAGGTCACTGTCAGCCGTCACGCCGCGTGGCCACGCCGCACTGTCTGCACCCATGTACCTTTACTATGTTACCACTGCTATGAGATTAAACTATTTACTACATTGCTATTTATTTTGACCGTTGCGACGGGGGACGCAACGGTCAAAATTCAGCCGTAATATGATGAACTAAACTTCATATTATTGATTATTTCATTATTCGTGTTTATTTTATTTAAATAAGAAACAAATCTATTTACAGTATATACAAAATAAAAAAAAAACATGCGTGCGTACAAAGTACACATGTCAGAAGTGAAACTTCTTTGGCGAACTAATTTATAAATCTTGTTTATATTTATACAAATCTAAAACTTTAAATTTCCAAGATTAAGAGGAAGAGAAAAAGGCGTGATACGACGTTCGCTCTGTCTCACTTTTTCTCTCAATCTTTCTCACTCGCTTGCTCCCTACTCTCACTCCACGGCTAGTTGCTCATGCTACGTTCGCCCTGTCTTTCTCTCTCTCAATCGGTCTCGATCACTCTCTCTCTCTTTTCCGACACTTCCGTTGCATACCGGCGCGACGTTTCATCTGTAAAAAATTTACCCTCATGCGCCTAAAGAAGTTTCACTTCAATATTAAAGATAAATAACTTAACTTAATATTGTCCAAAGTAGCGGTAATATTTTTCAAATTCAAATAAATTGTCATAATTTTAAGTTAAGTTTATTTTAAGTTATATTGAACGCACCCGTTAATGGTAAAAAGAGGTTTATTAACTCAGCTGCATTTAAAACAATAGCGGGTATTTTGATGAAGACATCTGTCATTTTTGATATTATGTATTTTCATAGTAAGACATTGAATAATCTATTTCGTTTATTATGTGTGTGTTTGTGTCAAACGCAAGATAGTGAGTGTAGTGTGTTTTAGTTGATTTTATGTATGTTTTATGCATTATTTGAAAAAAAATTGCATTGCGCAATCCTTCTCTATATCAACTATAACCGAGCGTAATTTCATACTCCTCCGCCTACGGCAAGTATCTTAAAAACGAATGACAAATTAATACTAATAAATACTAATTTGACAACCCGCGTATCGGAACGGTTACCCTACCGGTCTGATGAGTTTAGGGTCATGTTCTGGATCTGGGTGTTTGTGTATTCGTCTTGTGTGTGTCCATGGTACCCACGACACAAGAGAAAATCCTAGTGTGGGGCTATGAGTGTAGAAAGCGTGTTTTTTATAGTCTTCAATTATGTAACACACACACACTGCAACCAAAAAACGCATACCATTTTGGGGAGACAATTAGCAAAAACTACCATTAGAAAAGGCCTATGTCCAGCAGGGGACATCAAAGGGCGAAAGGGTTAATGGAATGAGATCGTTAATAAAGTATCGCAGCTCGGAGTATATCGCAAATATACATGATCGAAATGAAACTATTTCATTTTACATACCTAATCGGAGACTGTATTTAATTTAACGCCAAACGATTTATCAGTACCGAGACATATGATATAAGAGTATCGATATGAAGACTGCTGTCTATCATCTCAATTCTTAGTGTCGTCAACCCATTATTGTTCCCACTGCTGGGCACGGGTCTTCTCTCAGAATGAGAGAGTTTTAGGCCATAGTCCACCGCGCTGGCCAAGTGCGAATTGGTGGACTTATATTATACGTACGATTTATTTTTTATTACCACTATCATTTAAGGCGAACCAGAACAGGGAGCAAAATGGACACATCCCCAACCCCATCGACGTCACGTCAATTCTTAGTGGGAGATAATAATTACTAATAATCTGCTTAAGGGATAGGTACCTTCGTATCCTTTAAGCATATTTGTAATTATGCAATGATCTCTAATGACGGAATGATAAAACTTTTCATTCTCTCGTCAACCCATTATTGTCCCACTGCTGGCAAGGGTCTTCTCTCAGAATAAGAGAGTTATAAAGTTCACTGCGCTGGTCAAGTGCGGATTGGTGGACTTCACACACCTCCGACAATTTTTATTATAATTTCTCTCGGGTGTGTAGGTTTACTCACGATGTTTTCCTTCACCGAAAAGCAGTGATAATTATTTTTTGATTCGCACATAATTTTAGAAAAATCGGAGGTGCAAATTTTCATTACTCAAAACTTTTCGTTACTTACGTCAAGATGATAGATTTAAATATCTGTTTTTAGTGTTAATAAGAGTATAGTTAACAATAGTTACCGACTCTAGTAGACATATATATCGTTAATCTATTACTGTCCCACTGTTGGGCTCGGGTCATCTCTCAGAATTGCAAATTGGTAGATTTCACACAAGTATATAATAAACTAGTCTTGTAAAGCCTCAATTAATTAATTTTGTTTGTAAAATCGAAATTGGTTATAATTGAATATATGCACGAAGTTTTGCAATATCGCCGTACCTAGTAGCCACGAGAGACCTGACATTACCTTCATGTAACCTTTTGACCAAAAACTAATCCAATGAATATATTATTGTTATAGTACTTTTAAACATTACTAAGGTTATATATGTACAACATACATATCGCTGAATGAATAAAAATAATACTAAAACGCTAACATTACTACCACTTATTAGAGCCAAGTAAAAATGGAACATATCAAGGAAGTATATTAAAATAATAAAATTAACAGGCCATTAATCACATTAGAGTTAGTCGTCAAGTCTTTAAGGCCGTAAAGCGTGGATATAAATATACGGTACAAAAACATTATTCTCTTTCTCATACAGAGATGTAAAACAGAGTTGCATCCCGCTGTCTGTCCATATGTCAGCTTAAGTCTTTAAAACTACGTTACGGATTTTAATGCAGCTCTTTTTATTAGATAGAGTGATTAAAGAGGAATATTTTTATGTAAAACTAGGTGTGCCCGTCGCGCATTGCTACGCCTTTACAAAAAAAACACCAGAAACTTTCGCGAGCTCATGAATAACAACTTTGCTAACGCTCATCACATTATCAAATGAAGCTTACGATTCTATAGAGGACATACAGACATTCATTTTTATAAAGAAGAAGAAGATAAATGGATAATATAATGGGGGAACACTGATAATTTTAGATTTTTGACTTTTAGGCGGAATGAAGTTCGCTGGGTCAACTAGTGTATACTTGGTAATTTACGTGTTACTAATATAAGTGTTACTTACATACGAGTTGTTTGTTTAAAATCAAACGCTTGTAGATTCAGTATTTAGCTAAGTATAAGCTTTATATTGAACTATTCTCAATCATACATACATAGGTACATACCATTTCCCCGATGTTATTTTGCAATTCAACATACAGTTAAGCTTTCCAAAGGCTTAGTTCAAGGTTCGAGATCTGATCATATTGCACGTTAGAGATTTAACATGTTATCCGAATTCCAAGCTCGTTATAGATCAATTTTCAATATATCTTTTGGAACCGATTTACCGACTTCTTGATGTACGACCTATACGAATCATTTTGTGATGTTCCTGATATAGGTAGTAGTAATGTGTGAAGAAAATAGAAATAATGTTGAATAAAATTTACGTACAGGTTGGGGTTTTCTGTGTAGTTTTCTGTCTAATAACTAATAACTATTTGCATTATTAAACTCTGCTGTTCTGATAAGTGTTAAATACTTATCCGAAATGAAATGTTTACATTTAGTATAGGCTTACGGGAGCACTTTGTAATTGTCAGTTACCTTTTTCCTATACTGCCATCGGATCGAAATACGACCTCAGTGGTGGTACCTCTTCGGTCGGACAATACCCGTTCTATTACCGCAGAAAACTATAGAACCAGTGAAGCATTTCTTGCGTTTCGATAGAAGCGTGTGGTTGCCGGCACACTTTCACATGAGGCGACCGTCATAGTCCTCGGGAGTAGCGACGCATCTGTGATTGACTTTACATGGAACCCATGTTCTGTATGTAGTAGTAGTAGTGTCTGTATGTGTAATCAGCAGATGTCCATGGGCGACAGTGACCACTTACCATCAGGTGGACTGCATGCTCGTTTGCTGCTTCAGTCAGATAAAAAAATCCTCAGATCGGTCACTAACCATCGATAGTCATCTTTAATACTATTTCAACATGTATTTTCTACTGTAAAGTGTACAAAGGTACATTCAAGATAACACACGTAATTTAGCTACTTGTGTTACAAACTTCTACATCCAACTTTCCCAGAATAGTTCATTTGGTAGACCATATATTGAGCGAAAGTTAAGAAGTTCTACGAGTATTTTTAGTTCATTCTGAACCTAGATGTTCGTTGTAAAAAGTTTTATATAGTTCGTTAGTACACGCGTTGTGTAACCCAAATGGGTTCGACTTTTCCAAAAAGATATCGAAAGGATATTAGTTTACTGTTATAGCTAAGTGTATT
This sequence comes from Spicauda simplicius, assembly GCA_949699795.1. Lineage (NCBI taxonomy): Eukaryota > Metazoa > Arthropoda > Insecta > Lepidoptera > Hesperiidae > Spicauda > Spicauda simplicius. The sequence goes on from OX453060.1 coordinate 467,230, forward strand.
TTTATAGACTTTGGACATTTTAAAGATCATGAAAGAAGAGAGAGAGAGAGAAAGAGAATCCAGAAGTAGACAATTATGAAGGCATGCACGTACATGCTAAAATAGATAACTTTGATTGATTTGTACATTTATAATTCTGTACCACTTAACTGATATTGGTGTTTGATATGATTAATAAATGTATAAAACAAAAATAATTGAACCACACTAATGTTTGGGTCTCCAAAGAGACCCAGACATGACGCAATCTGTTTCTGAGTCGCGTGTCGTTCGTTCGTAACACGTGAATAGATATTACATATACGGTGTTTAGGGAATCGGTGCGTACCATGGACTCAGAAATAAATAGACCCCAATATTAAAACCTACACGTTGAAATGAAATAAATTTAATTTAGAATCGTTGCGATTCTTTTTCTTTTATTAGATTGAAGTAAATGATCACGCAGTCCTCCAGATGGTCATTACGGCCCATGGAAATTTGAAAGCATATTTGCATAAAATATGAGTTCTGTCCGAAATAAATCACAGATGCGTTGCTACTTCCGAGGACTAAGGTGGCCTCATATAACAACCGCACCCTTATTGAAATGTAGTAACTGCTCCACGTTAGAAATACATAAGTGTGGAAATGGTCTCCGGGCGAGCTTCACTGGTTCTATCACCTGATGATTCTTACTAGCAACATTTGTGCATCAAAGATAAATTACTGTTTACTAGATAAAATATTAGTGTCTTGGCTCTACGTATTAATTGACGTCGACGGATTATCAAATTTTCCATCTTTTTTTTGACTTTATGCTGCAGCAAAAACTCAATTAATTAAAGGCTATATAGATTTTATTTTCCTTTCCTTTTTGTTGTTAACTTTATACTCCTTTTTACCCGGCTGAGTTATTATTGTTTCCATTTCCTTTAATAACCTTTAATAACCTGGTTTGTGGTGTGCTCATGTGAAGTTCGGAATCAATTTTTCTTCTTTATTTAGATTTTGATTTGTATACATATTTAAAATTGTTGTTTCGATCTTTTGATTTAATTAAACCGCGCGCTTTTGTCCAAAAATCATCTTGTTTAAAATTCTGAAGATTTAACGTTATTATTTAACGTTAACAATTAATTATGTAATTTAGGAGTCGGTTTTTTGTTTTGTCTATGGTTTGAACAAACAAAATAATATTAGTCGATCGATCCACGGTTCGGGGTGTCGGTGGTGTCGGTGGTAAACAATCTGTTCGCGCGTGTGCTGACGAGTTTGAAGCTCTATGTACTTTTCGTCCTCTTTATAAGCATTACAATAAATTGCTTCATGTATTTTTAGTCCGTACGCAAAGTGTATAAAAAGAGATTTTATTACGAAGACTGTTGTCTGTCCGCCTGCCCGTCTGTCCGTCTGTTTATCTGTCAACTCATGTATAGACCATGATAGCTAGACATTTGAAATTTTCAGATATGATGTATTTGTAAAAAACAGGATAAAACATAGATATATTTGAAGGAGGCTCCCGTACAACAAACTTGATTTTTTTATCGTTTCTCTAACCGTACGGAACCTTTCGTGCGCGAGTCTGATTCGCAATTAGCCGCTTTTTTATTTCCGACGTTTATCGCTTATAACGTTGCGATGTGTTGATTCGCAGTTGGCTATAAAATATTAATAAATTTATTAACCTTACAAGATGAACTAACAAAATTTACAAGTGCCTTTCCGATGGTTGCAAAACTAGCACAAAATCTACTTCAAATTATATCCCTTTTGTTTCCTTAAAACCATTTTAACACGTTCGAAGCGGGTAGGGTACCAGGTGTATTCAACCTGCACCCGCACTGTGATGAAATTTTATTTGTTCAGTGCGGTACCAGGTATAAAATATCCAGTATTAAGATAGGCACACCACTGGATTTTATTTTAATAGCCCATCTCAGATATGTATTTATCTCTTTCCTACACTGAACCAATCTGAAGTTACTCTCTTCGCACGACAGAGAAGTCTATACTTTTCGTAGCCGCACCACAAGCGAGATATGGACCAGGTGTTTTCGACCTGGTTTCGCATGGAACGTGTTAACAGATCAAGGTACCTGTTTTACACTAGACTTATTTATACATTAACCTAATATATTAAAAGTCAAGTCCAGCTTCACTACTCCTTAGCATTTTCAAACTAATCTGCGATAATTCAATTCGCCGTTGGCTATATCGGAATGATATGTACTCGTAAAAATCTCTTCCTTTAGTAAACTAGTGATGTTAATAAAAACCAAACCATTATTTACATTGCTAGATACTGTTAAAATATAAAACAAAAATGTTAGCTTCCTAAAAATTCATCATTATACTTGTACCTATATCAAGGTTCAATATTTAAACAGCAAAGCGATTTTATACAAAAACAATATTTGATTATTGGATAAAGAAGGAAATATTGGAGAAATACTTGGTTCCACGTATTCGTGCAAGTCTTGAGTACGCGTACTTTTTTGATCTTCCTTAATCTGTCCTAACATGATTTTTTTTAGGATGACAGATTAGTGTTAAGTAAAATTCGTAATCATTATGTTCAGATTAAGATGGTGACTGAATGAATTCAACTTAGATCGAGGGAAACTCGTTATCTCGAGCGTGTCTTCGTACGCTCGTCACTAAGAAAAAACCTTTGAATCTGAATTTTTCTTACAAATTTTCAGACGAATGTACATATACATAGGAACATAGGAATTGGAGAGTTAGGAGAGAAATGTCAGAAAATTAAAACCTACGTAGTACGTACCTAGATTACAACCGTTCATAACACATCCAAGCTATTATACAGGAAGGAGTATGGTTTGTATTAAAATTATTTATAGTTTGTTGAATAAATCTGCATGCGATCGCTTCTGGGAAATACCGCATATGAAATTCATGGAAATATCTTCGATGGCAAGATAAATGCCAAGCATAGCGCATAAACACGGTTATAGGGTACTGGATGTGGCCAATAAAATTTACGAGAGGTTTTATCGTCCAGCTTAATAGACCGTTTAGGTCATGGAAGTAATGTTGTTGAAATTAATTATTCTAATGGTTTACAGTTTATCCGATGTTTAGTGAACATTGCTGCCCTTAGACCTTCACCATGTGGTACAATCAGAGCAATTTGACCGGGGAGGTATTAACGTTACACCTTTTTCTGGAGTGAAGCACTTCTTTTGCTTCGCTGAAAGGATGTGGTTACCGGCATACTTTTATCTGAGGTGACCATCATAGTCATCAGGAATAGCAACGCATTTGTGATTGACTTCAGATAGAACACATGTTCTATATGAAGTTGCTTACAGATTTCCTTGGGTGGCAGTGACCATTTAGCATCAGATGGACTGCATGCTCGCTTGCTACTTCAATCAAATAAAAAAAACTTTTATGACTTTCTATAAGATTAAAATGGCAAAAAAGCATGCAGAATACCAGGTGGTAATTAGTCAGTGACTTCCATGCAAGACTGTAACAATCTCCGTAAGGAACAGAGGGCTTGCCTTAAGCCAATACAAATGTTCAGCGTATAACAGTACATTTAGTACCTATGAGTTTATTATGTTTCCTCAAAACAAGATTTCTTTTTGTTTTGACTCATACATTGCATCATAACGTATATTACGTTACAAGCTAACGTTTTGTTTTGTTTACCTACTTCATTAGAGAATAATTCAATAAAGGACAGACCTAGATCTGAGTAAATCTAATCTGAAAAGTCTTGCAACAAGCTTTTACATCATGTAACATTGTACAATGCGACAAAATGATGGCTTTGAGTCCTACAAATATTATTTTTTTCTTTTCAGTGCATTGAAATGAAACATCATGTAACAACATCATGTACAATGCCACAAAATGATGGCTTTGAGTCCTACAAATATTATTTTTTCTTTTCAGTGCATTGAAATGAAAGCTTGTATTTAAAAATATTTTTTAACATTATTTTATTCTATATGAAGTTGCTTACAGATATCCATGGGCGGCTATGGCCATATACAGTGGATTGCACGTTTGCTACTCTAATGCGATAAAAAATAAACCAGTCACATCTAGTGCATTGCACATCACGGTGTTCGTGCCTGCCTTTTTAATTTAGCGCGCCATCTGTCTCTGCTTCCTGGAAACTGAACTCTAGCTACAAAATCACCCTGCTTTGGCGAACCTTTGGTAATATTTATTAATTAATTCTTTTACTCGTCTGCATCAGTACTTTTACTCGTTTCTTTTTTACGCGCTACAGTCCAAAATGCTTGCGGATTGTAACATATGATATGGCACTGAAATCGGTTCAGTTGTCAATGACATAGGTCATATTAGGCGGCTTATTATTTTTAATGAACAGGGGGGAGGAGAGGGGTTTTTATTCCAAAACCAAACAAATTACTATATATAAAAACAAATGTCCGACTGCTTAGACACAGTCGACTGAAACTATAAGCCAAACAATCGTTTTTTTAGAGTAACTAGAGTTATATTTGTCCCTGTAGTTCCACAACCATCTAGCTCTAGCTAGGTCACCAGCAGGATAAGCTAGGTTATCCCTTGCCTGTCGTAAGAGGCGACTAAAAGGGGCTTCCAGGGTTGCGGGTGTTAGCTCGAACTGTACAGCCAAGCGGCCCTGGGTAAGACGACAGCGTGTGTGGCCGCATAACGGCTCGTAAACACCAGGCGCAGTGAGTACAAATCCTCACTGAAGAGAGACTGATTAGGGCATCGCGCTTGGAGGACTCCGGTTGTGTTCCATTAAAGATCCCGGGGTCCTTCACGCAGCGGTGAGGACGGCCACCGGATTTTAGTGAGATTAAAATCCCTCATAACCCGGTGATGCTCCCACTGCGTCGGGTACCTTTTGAAGGTTTCCCCGCCGATAACAAAAAAAGGGTAATAGGGGTTGGGAGTGTTATAGGGTCAATACGGTTTTTATTATATTTAATTTAACAATGTCATTTCATTCTATTGTAACTTTAGAGCTGGTTGAATGTACAAATATTGTAACAAAGATAATTTAACGAAAAACATTCAAAAATACCTTTTATGGTAATCTATTAACATTATCACCGAAATGCATATAAAATGGTAATTAATTTTTGCATGTTAGAACATTTGAAGTATTTGGAAAAATATTAACGTTGAGGAAAATGATGAAGGAGTTATAATGCTATTTTTAGAATTATTTTATTACGTAACATACCTTTTGCTGATAACATCCAATATCCAAAATACAATGGTACACTTCACAAATTAATACTTACAAGTATTACTTGACCACAACAATTAGGCGCATAAAACAAAAGCGGTTCCGTACCCCGCATCGCGCTTCTGTCCCCGCGCATCCCCTAGTGACGTGCAGTCGTGTATCGTCTAGGTATTTACGTTAGCCAGCACATGTTTAACGTTATTTCGTTATAATGTTAGTTTAATGAGTGATTGTTGAATTTTTAATGTTACTGTTAAATTAGTTGAATATTCATCAATAATGGGTAAATGGGTAGTAAAAAGACTATTCTCGGAGGAGAAAGGACTCTTACATTCAAAATATGCATTTATTATTAACAAGAGAAGATGCATGGGCTCAGTATTCCTGTCTCCCAAGTCGAAAATTGAGTGTGTGCTGCAACAGGCATCAGTCCCTTACACAAATAAAAAAAGAAAGTCAATATTCCATGTCTGCGAATATATTAATCACACGAAAGTTCTTTAATAAATACACAACTATTAAACATACACCACTATGGCGTATGTTTTAATAATGATATACCTACATACTCTCTGTATTTGGTAATAGAATATACTTCGTATCGGGATAGGAAATCCCTAGTTCTAATGACGTTTCAACTGTCATGCGCCTGTTTTGGTCGAGTAGTGTTCCGCCGACATACATAATCATGTATGTCGGTGGAACACCGCGTATTAATGAAAACCACGCTGCAGAAAATAATTATTTTAGTTAGTTTAAAGATCGAAAATTGTTTGTTTATTAAATTAGCAATATTTAGTGAGTTCTAAAAATGTTAATTTAATTTACCCTCCATAAATTTGTTAAATTTATTTTCTATTTTTTAGTTCGGTTTTCTATAAAAAGCGTGTTTTTTAGTTTTTTTTTAACTATTATTTATTTTCTACTTTTTAGTCAAATTAAAAAATGGAATAATTTCATCAAATTAGTGTATTGTCATCGGTCCTCAATAAATCTACAAAGTTTGAACGAAATCTGGCCGTTTAAGGTGGGTCAAAATCGCGCCCAAAGAAGTCGGTTACAAACAAACATACAGGTGAACCTAATAAAAAGCTAATAAAAAGGCAAGCGCCTGCCTGTAGAAAAAGATTCTTGTTTAACCGCCGAAGCGATCGGTTCTCCTCAAGTGTGAATAAATCGAAGAAGTTTACTCCTGTGTTTTACTTGAAATCTTCAAGAATGGACAGTTATAAAGACTCCTGGCCTTCCTCATATCACGCCTACTTCGTTATAAAACCGGCTAAGTGCGAGTTGAACTCGCGCACGAAGATTTCCGAATCGTTATCTATAAAATACGACATTTTTTATGTGAGCCACCCTTAAATATTTGTGTTCATCAAATCATCATCATCAGCCCGTCTCAGTCCTCTGCTGGACATAGGCCTCTTCCAATGTGCGCTACTGAGCCCGATCTTCGGCTCTCCTCATCCAGATACTTTCCGCCGCCCGGCGCAAATCGTCGCGCCAACGAGCAGGACGGCGTCCCACGCTTTACCCAGACGCGGTCTCCACTCTCAATATTTATGTTACTCTTTATTTATTGTTATAGCGGAAACAGAAATACATCATCTGGGCTAATTTCAAGTGTCTAGCTATGAGATACTGCGAGGTCTTAGTAAGAAGGTTCAGTTTTTACTCTTTGGGTACGGAACCGTAAAAATTAAGTAATTAAAGTAAATTTTCCCTGAATTGTCCTTGAAAATGCTAATCTATCATTATATATCGCGAGCGGCGAGTTAATAAGAAATTGGATTAAAATTATTGTATGTACTCGTACAATAATCCCGTACAATTTAGTTAACCCGGAGTTATGAAATTTTAAATTTGCAAATTATATGAAATACAGACTCCACAGAAGAGCTTCTATGTCAATATTTCTTTCTGGAGTTTATATTCTTTTACAAAACAAGTAATAAAAAAATAGCATGCTGTAGCATGATTTTTTTCCGTAGAAGAAAATCTTTGAGCCGCCAAACTACTATATAACATTTTATGAATCACATTAAAAACACTTTGATTTTAGATCTGCACAATCTAACATTTTAATATACATTTTTAACTAAGTTGCTTTCAACTACTTATATGCCAAATAATATCCCAATTTTCGTCTTTAGCACTCAGTTCTACCGATCGCGTAGTACTGTATTAATTAAACACTTATCGTCCTTTTAAGGAAACCTATAATGAACGGTATTGAACAAAACATTGAAAGTTCAAGAGCGGCCAAGTTAAAATAAATGATATTAATATATCTTGTTCATTATTTTGAAAGACTTACATTATGATAAATATTTTAAGAAAAATCTTATGTTTCGAATACAAGTATTAAACCTTAGCATTTTTTAATATAACCTACGTTAAATATCAGTATTTTTTAAATGTAAGACGCGGATAAATTGTATTGATGTGATGTTACTGTAAAGTAAGTATTGATGAATAATAACAGTTCAGAAAGATTTAATAACTTTATTAAATTGCATTTTACAAAGCATTTTAAAGCAGTTGCTACGGTAGGATCGCGCATTAGAGATGTTGACTGCATAATAAGTATTTTATTAAGAAAATGACGGCATTTTACTATCTTTCCTGTTAGATACATATTGCTCATTATGCCTATTAAATAAATGTCTCAAGGTGAGAGTATCAAATTACGAGTAAATAGATTCATTTTTTTTTTATCTGATTTAAGTAAACAAGGGTACAGTACACCTGACGGTACGTGATCACTGCCGCCGATGGACATTTGTAAGCAACCTCATATAGAACATGGATTCTACCTAAAGCCAATGACACATGCATTCCCAATGATAAAGATGATCGCCTCGTCGAAACGTAAGCCGGCAACCACATCCTTCCACCGAAACGCAAGAACTGTTTCCCAATTGAAATAAATGTAGCTGTGGTGCCTACCCGAAAACAAACCACTTCCAACTTGGTGCCAACTTGCGCGACTAATAGAGGTTCTATTCAAAATAACTCAACCACTGCAACTTCATACTGTAACTTTTGTGTGACGAATCTTAAAAATCACTCTCGTATTATTTTTTATAACGCTCCTAAAGAAGTATAACTTCAAAAATAATTTAAATCCAATTAACAATTATTTCTAACTCAGTAATTTTGTTTTATGTAAAATGAGTGTAGCGGTGGATTCGTAGACAAGTCCTATAATAAACCTTCACAAAGCGGGTACGAGCGTAGAGTAGGTAAACAGCACTTGTAAACCGCGTAATAACCTTAAAGGACATAATTAGCGCAGCTTCACAAATAACAATCCTTGACAAGGCATTGCCTCTGTGTTTTGTATAAAAATTGTCCCCAAATAAACTTGATTATACTTATTTCAAACCTTCTAAGAATTAGTATGCACTACGGATACCACTCAACATTCAAGCGGGGAGCCTTCTGTGTGGGTTTCCCTGTATCTGAATGACCTCGACACCTCACTCGGAATAATAAAACTTGCATAGAACACGCCGGGAAAATCACGGCTTTTCTGAATTAAGTTTGACCAAGTTACTCTCTACTATTTGTGTGGTAGGAATTCGGTCGGAAAAATATTTAACTTTGCACAAAGTTCGTAGAAGTTATGTCGAATGTCTCGGAAACTTGGTGACATGAAGTCGCCGATGGAAAGTTTTGAAATAACTGACTTGCAGAGTTATTTGAATTTCTAATGTTTGCACAAAGTTGAATATTATTCTCGTTTCAATTTTGTTTGTGACTTTAACTAGGAAGGTTTTAGATTTTAAAGATTTTTGTAACATAAAAATGTTAATTAAAGCAGATATAATTCGTAAACAAAGCAATTACCTAGAGTCATAATAGGTAATATTTTTGCATTAAATTCGCAATTGTATCTAATGATAGAAAATTAGGTACACATTTGTTGGCTCTGACGTTTCTTGAATAAGATTTCACACTGATTAGTGCGCAGTTTAAGAAGAATTATATCTAGGCGTTGCTATAATTAAGATCTATTTGACAGATGTAAACTTTGACATTCATAGGTGAACCTAACCTAAACTTGTTTACAAAACATGAACCATATGATTAACATGGCTAGGTTTTTTTTATCTGATTGAAACAGTAAACGAGCATGCAGTTCACCTGATGGTAAATCAGGTATCATTTGGATGGACATCTGTAAGCGACTTCAAATAGAACATGGGTTCTATCTGAAGTCAATTACAGATGCGTTGCTACTCCCGAGGACTATGATGGTCACCTCATATAAGAGTGTACCGGCAACCACACCCTTCCACCGAAACGCAAAAAAATGCTTCACGCTAGCAATAGGTGTGGCGGTGGTACTTTACCGGATGAAATACGTTGGTTCTACCACCTGCACTGCTACACTACTATTTATCTTGTTACTATTTATTTTTATAAGGTTTACGAACAACATATATAAACGAACATGCAGTCCATCTGGTGGCAAGACGCTACCGCCGCACGTGGATATTTCCAAGCAAGTTCTTATAAAACAACGGTTCTATCTAAAATTAAACACAGGTGCCTCATATAAAAAGAGCAGATAACCATACCATCAAAATGCAGAAATCATTTCACGCTAAAATTGTTGTGCCGGTGGTACTCCCCCTGTCGAAGCATGCTCTATCATCCTGTCTTTCTACCTAGCAATTCATAATGTTTAATATCAATTTTCATATCCAATCACAATGTTATAGATAACACTAGCTAGCGTCATATAGCTATGTATTGGAAGGGATTGTAAACATGTCTCGTGAAACTAATGAGCGCGCCCATCCAGTCGTACCACAAAGGCTGACGGTGCCACTTCCGCTCGTCGTATCGTGCCCATTGGACTGCGAGCATTAGACAAAGGGAAGCTTAGATTAATAGGTATGTATATTAACATGATGATGGAAATACCAATATGTGTGTGTGTTTTTAAGTAAACGAGTATGCAATCCACTTTATTGCCTACTAGCAGAACCCACGCGACTTCGTTGGCGCGAACAAAAGTGTAATCTATCCAACCATTATACATTTGAGATCCACTCCTGGACATGTCTCTTAACCCACCCGTAATAGGGATTTGGTTAATAATCACCTCGCCTGGTTCTATTATCAATAGGTACCACAGCATATGCGATGGAAGAATTTTTTAAGCAACATTTTTTACACCTTAATGCACGTTATTGAACTTTTAGCAAGGACCCCTTTTGTATGCTAGTTACAAAAATAGCCTATATTACTCAGGGATAACGTAGCATTCCAATGGGGGAAGAATTTTTAAAATCGGTTCAGTAGTTTTTAAGTGAATTCATAAAAAAACACGACAAACAAAAATACAAAGTTTTCCCCTTTTTAATATTAGTATAGAAGTATAGATATAGACTATTAGGTCGATTATTCGTTTGTTCCTATAATCTTGTGTAACAAAATAAAAACTCAGCTCAAAGAATTCTTAGCCACGTAAGTATCCACACGATATTATCAAACAGCGACCAAATGGTAACTCTTTAATGAATGATATGTATATTAGATTAAAAATGCATTGTTTCTCTCGTCTCGGGTCCAAAAAAGAACTCCAGTATTTTCTATCCTATCTTTAGGCGTCTAAATGGGGATTTCTGGAGTTGCGTGTGGCTAGAGTGGGAGCTCGAATCGCTTAATCAGTGACACCGGGAAGTATGACGGTATGTCTGGCCGCATTCTGTCGTAAGCACTTAAAGATTTGTGAAAGAAAGCGAAGTGCTCTCCAGGCAGTGCCGTGCTGCGGCGAAGCGGTCAGAGGATTCCGCTTGTGTTGAAGATCCCGAAATCGTTCACCTAGTACCAAGGAAGGGTTTCTTGCGGTAAAAATCATCGAGAGGGTTTTATTGCGGTAGAAATCCCATATAACAAAGTGTCTCTTTTAAGGTAATGTGGCTATTTCGACGTTCCCCTCCTCCTATCTCCCAGCAACAAATAAAAGGTTGAAAACTCCTCCCGCTATCAATCGTAAAACATGTTATAACAGTATATTAATATCGTCCATGTCGATGTATGATTTATGTGTAAGGAGAGTTCTCGGTATTTGAAAGTTGGTTGAAGTGGCTAGGAGATATTGAGATTATGCAATAGACATAAAAGTAACTCTGAGCGCGGCGAAGTGTTTCGAATGTCCATGTAATGTTACGCTGGCCGCCGCTACTAAATCCTATGCTTCCTACGATTCTATCTTTACAGTCCACGGAACGTAATCGACACGACGTTAATCTTTTACGGACGGATTATTCAAGATTCCATTAGCTGTAAGTCTTTTATCCTTTAAGCACTTTAAGAACACGGAAAAGGTTTTTTTTCTGTAACGATTAAGCGGTGAAATACATATATGACGAATACCTGTGTTGTCAATGTAATAAAAACTAAATGTTTATCCTGAAAAATGAATAATCCAAATCCTTTTTTAAATAAATTACTAATAGCGATTATCAAAAAATGTGTAGCTTTAATTGGTAGGTCAAATAGGTAATACATTTAAAATATTAAACAAAAAATGTAACAAAGATGGTCAGTAAAGATGTACTTTTCTATAAACCTATTCTCTGTGAGGTTTAAAGGAGAATGATGTTAATACGATGAATTAGAAATCGTTTACATTTCTAAGTCACTCATAATAATTTTACCGGCGATGCAATAGCGACTCCTCTGGTAGTTATTTGAAATGTCTATAGAAGACGGTGGTTACTTTCCATTAGGTAGTCGTAACTTAATGTATAAAGAGCATCTGAAAGCTAGCTTTCCACCAGAGGGCGTGACACGCGCGGCGTGACGCGACGTGACGCGCACTCAATCGACTGTGACCGTTGGAAATCTGTCACGGTGGCCATTCTCGAGCTAAAATACATTCCCAATGGGAAAATATTACGTAGGAAATAACTGGTACGTTCTTGCGTCAGTGCCATAACACATCAAGCATAATCAAAAACGCGTGCAACTCACGTATGAGATAGATGGTTCCCGCATATGTGTGGATATGTCTCAGGAGTGACAACGATTCAACGAATAAGTGATCGACTACAAGCCGAAACCTTTATTTCGTATAAAATCTATACAAATATTATAAAACTGAAGAGTTTGTTTGTTTGAACGCGCTAATCTCAGGAATTACTGGTTCAAATTGAAAAAATCTTTTTATGCTGAATAGACCATTTATCGAGGAAGACTTTAGGGTATATAACATCACGCTGCAACAAAATGACGCGGACAAAGTCGTGGGTAACAGCTATAATTTATAAAGCTGAGGATATTGTTTGCAAAAATAAATGAAGCCCAAAATAACTATTCCACGCGGACGAAGTCGCGGGCACAACTAGTTATTTATATAGGGGCGATATCCATGGGCGATAGGGACTACTTGCCATTAGATGGACTGTATGGTATAATCGCTATAATCTTATAAAAAAAGATTCCTAACTAAAGTCAGCCACCTATGAATTCGTTTTTTTTATACTTTAACCTAATGATAAGGCAGACGGGCTACCTGATGCAAATTAGTCACCGTCGCCTATGGACATTCGCAACACCACAGAAGTCGCCACTGCATCGCCGGCTTTGAAAGACAGCTCTTTTCGCGTCTTTCTTGAAGAACCCCATGTCCTAGCTCCACTACTCCTCCAACTATCCACTAGGACATAAGATGTTCTGTGGCAGTAACTTTAAAGTTTTTTACAGTTGATAATTCATTGGACGTAAAGTCAAATTTTAAAAAATCAACACCAGCATCAAAATGAACGCGACGTACCTGTATATGATCCCTGGTAAGTTTTTTGTTTTCTTGGGGTCGATTTCGGACGTCCTCGCCAAGGCATTGACCACTTAATATCAGTTAGGCTAATCCTCATTTTCTGCTTTTGTTGGATAAAAAATTAAATTAATTACCTTTATGATGTTTTCGGTTCCATGGAAAAACAGTGTCTTATTTGTTGTCTTAAACATATTTGAATTTGCTTTAAGAAGACGAAACCTTCCTAATGACTCAATACCATTTTTTGATATGATGCTGTTTTTGTCTCAAGACGGTGAAGCAAAAACTTTTGAATAATGTGGGTATTGACGTGGAGACAATTGTACATTAGTTATACATTAGATGTAGGTGCGTTTATAACTGAGTAGATTTTAGACAGATTTTGATGTGGTACATTTTCAATTTGTATGTAAACTGAAGATATTTGTTGTTTTACGCTATTTAGTAAATACTATATTAAATATATATTTACGAAACAATAAAGTACTATATTAACCAGATGGGCACTTTGTCCGATTTCGGTTTTGAATAGTACTACTTCCTCTCTTCCCAAAGATGTCATTCAGAGTGACTATTTTTATCATTACTAACAATAGAGGGACATGAGATCAAACTCCCTCATCACGCGGCGTGATTATTGGCAAAAACCATGTTAGAGAAGTCTTGTGTTCAGCAGAGGACCTCAGAAGGCTGGTGATTAAAGTGGGTACTAGTAATTATGTCATCGTATAACACATCTTATTTCTTACATATGAAAATAATTTTTTATCTGTATGTCCTCTATAGAATCGCAAACTATTCATTAGATCATGTGATGATCTTTAGCAAAGATCTTATTCATGAGCTCGCGAAGGTTTCTGGTGTATTTTTTGTGATGGCGTAGCAACGCGCGCAGAGTACAGCTAGTGAGAAGCAAATCGTTACGCTTTGCGTAGTGTCGTCACTACTTGACCACACCCTTCAAATGTGTAAAGTAGTATGTAGGAAGGTGACCTTCAGTAGTAGAACCACATAAGTAGTTTTATTTCAATATCCGGCTTACTTTTATATGAGGAGACCATCTTAGTCCTCCGGAGTAGCAACGTATCTGTAATTGGCTTCAGATCAGACCCGTGTTCTGTATGAAGTTGCTAAGAAATGTCCATAAGATGCAGTTGCAACTGATTAAGAAGTGGAGTATATGCTCGTTTGCTACTTTTTTTGTATTATTGAAGTAGCAAAGGAGCATACAATTCACTTGATTGTTCATTTACGCCCATGGAATATTGTGAGAAATTTCACGAAGAACACGGGTTGTAGCTGAAATCCATCACAGATGCGCTGGTACTTCCGAGGATTAGGATGATCGCCTCATATAAAAGTGAGCCGGCTAGTAAAAAAAAAGGCATTGTCTAGATGCAAGTAGAGACAGATTTCTACGTGTTATCACTGCTGAAGATCATCTTTCCACCTTAAATCAAAAGTGCTAAAAGTACTATCACAGACTTATATGAAAGTCAAGGAGTCGCTACGACACTACGGAAAGCGTAACACATTAATTCTCATGGGTTACGCACTAATAACATGAGTATTTAGTGTGTAACCAACGGTATGGTCGACGTCCATTGCTCCTGACTCCCGAGGACTATTATGGTCACATAAAAATGCATAACTTAATATAAAAGTACTACTTCAATATCATAGAAAAATATTTTATTGTACATAACATGTACTATGTACGTGTATTTCATATAAGCATTGACCACCGCCCTACACGCTTAGAGGCAAATTACCCGTTTTTTCACCGCGACAATTCACCTCATTACTAACAATAGAGGCAATCAGGCCCACGATTCCAAACCCAGTTCTGAGAACGTTGCGTCAGTCCCCTGGGCTCTGTTTATACTACTTGGCATGCGATACACGTGAGGTGCGTTACGTAGTGTTATGCATTCGTTTTAATATTGCTACTTCTTTTCAACTAAGTAAACAACTAACCGGAGTCATCTTTATTGTTCAGGAATGGACTTTCTTTTTGGTTGTCACCAAAGTTCATTCTCGTTTAGCAAATTATTGTTGTAAACAAAGTTCACCACTTTCATTCCCGTTTAGCAAATTATTTAATAAAGCAAATAATATATTATTTCAACTTAGACACAATATTAAAGATCTCGTGTATAATGTCTAGTGATTAAGTGAAGCTATATGTAGAGTTAACACGATTTTTTAGTTTTGTCGTAAATGCTGCTTCTAATTCGAATAATTCCTGCGTATTTTCATACAAATAATCAGAAAATTTAAAAGTGATTTTCAAGCGCATGTATATAAATATGTTTGCCAATTTCTTTGTGAGGCATTGCAACTCAAACGGTTTCACGGATTTTAACATAAGTTACCTACTCTTGGATTTGTGGCGACCAGTTGCAAACGCGCGGCTTAACAATATTTATATGCGGGGTATTGAGAATACTTCGATAGCGTGTTTCAGAATACTAGTAGCGCCATCTTTTGATGAGTAGCGGGAGGTCGCCACAGATTTGTCGTAATTATAAGGATCACGTAGGTTATGTTTATGTAGTAATTTAAGATATTCCCACATTATTGTATGTATTATACGTATTGTGTCTTACATCAATAAATAAAAAAAACAAACACAAGCTGCCTGCATGGCCCGAATTGTACGATGTTCACTGAATAAAAATATACATTACGTCAGTCCTCTGGAGTGTTTTGATTCGTCCTTACGTATGCCGGTCAGGTAATAGATGTACTCTGCTATTATTGCGTAGTGTAATTGCGTATTGGAAGTATTTTAACAAACCACCTAAGGGTCCTTGCGTTGATTGCACACTACGCACATTTAAGTAATATGGTGTACTTGAAGTGTGCAAACATTTAGAGGTACCTGTTTGTTTGAAGAGGAATTGTATCCGCATCTACAAAGAAATCGTTATGACGTCAACAGAAATTTGAAGAGTAGGTACATAAGTTCAGTTTGATTGTTAGTGGTTCTCTGTACCAAATATTTTGATTTGATTCGTTTCACTAAATGCTAACACGTTTAAATAATGGTTTCATTGTCATAAAACTATTTTAAAATAACTTACTCTTTATTTACGTAAAAATCTTCTTCTTCTCTTCTTTATAAAAATGAATGTTTGTCTGTATGTCCTCTGTAGAATACAGCTAGTGTTAAATAAATATGAAATTAATTTACATGACTTAAGGTAAGGTAAAAAGCTAACAACTAAGATATATATAAGTTAAGTTGTCAACATAAAAAATCTATATTATAAATTAAGCAGAGGATCGAACAGATCGATATAATCATATTCACCTAGTTTGCCTTTTTTTATCTGACTGAAGTAGCAAACGAGCATGCAGTCCACCTGATGGTAAGTAGTCCCTGCCGTCCACGGACATATGTAAACAACTTCAAATACAACATGGGTTGTACCTGAAGTCAATCACAGATGCGTTGCTAGTCCCGAGGAGTATGATGGTCGCCTCATATAAAAGTGTGCCGGCAATCACACCCTTCCATTAAAGCGCAAGAACTCCTTCACGCTAAAAATAGGTGTGGCGGTGGAAGTACCACCTTCGAACTACACTGGTTCTACCACCTTCTCAATAATACTAATAATTATTATGTAAAGGCAGAATTATTCTACATAATACCAATAGCAATAATAATAGTAATAGCAACTCTGAATGTCTGCATGGTCGTAAATATACCCAGTAATCCGTGCTAAGTGCTCGGCGTCCGGATGTTTAAAGCAAACGGAAGCGATTTAGATCTTTATGGTACATGCAAAGTAGTTCTTAACGTTTTTATTATTCTTATTTTTATATAAGATTCATGATCATTAGAGTTTAAAGGGTTTTGAAATTGATAGAACACTTGAAATGGCGGAAAAGTTTTTACCAGTGGACTGTAGCACTATAAGCATAATTGAAGGTAGAACCAGTGTAGTTCGACCGGGGAAGTCACACCTATTTCTAACGTGAAGCATTTCTTGCGTTTCGATGGAAGGGTATGGTTGCCGGCACACTTTTATATGAGGCGATTGGGGCGACCATTATAATCCTCGGGAGTAGCAACCTATTTGCGATTGACTTCAGGTGGAAACTATTTTCTATTGAAAGTTGCTTACAGATGTGTGCAATTAATTTTGATATTTGACTGTTGCACAACACTTTAGTTTTATGTGTAAGTTGACGTGCGTGAACCAAAAGTTATTTGTGGAAAATTATACATAATAGTTGTAATAGTTCGTGGAATTTCGTAAGCACTTTATAATTTGAGTTGTATTCAAGTTCGGACAAGTAAAGCCCAATACGACGAAACTATTATTTACGAATTAAGATGAGTAGATACGTTTGTAAGGATATACAAGGCATTAATGTTAGATATTGGTTATACACATAAGATTCAATTAGCAAGCGAACATACAATCCACCTTATGGTAAGAGATCGTTGCTGCCTATAAACTTTCTTAAGCATCTTGTCGAACAAGGGTTCTATTTGAAGTCAAGTACAGATGTGTTGCTATTCCTGAGGACTTAGATTATCGCCTCATGAGAGTGTGGTCACACTCTTCCACCGATGCGCACTTTATTTTTTTTATTATAACACAAAAACTCCACAGACTGATCGTCCATGTCTTTTTTGACAGCAGTTCTTTTTTTAACTTAATTAGTCTGTTTTTCTTAGCTCCACGTTAAGCCATCGCTGTCACTATCACACTGTCGTGTGCGGTGGTGGCAACTTTGGCTGTTTAGGAAATACAATTACGCTTATTATATAGGTTGACTTCAGGTAGGATTTTAATCCTGTGGGCTATATTATCGTCAACCCACTATCATCCCACTCTAAGGATCAGAGATAGTCATAGTCTACCACGCCGCAAAGTGCGAATTGGTAGGCGTTACGATGTCCAAAATGGAAGTAGTTATACCAAATTATTAATTGAATACTTTGCTGCTACATAATTAAAATATGGAATACAATTTCTACTGAAGCACGGTATACCTATATACTCAAATAACACTTCCACAATATAGTAATAATTATTAAAAATATTCCAAGAACGTAATTTTTGAATGAGGGTTCATTAAAATATCAACACCCTTGTTATTTTAAATTTTAATTTGATTTTAAGAAGTAAATGATGTTTCGCAAAAGTTTCGATGTAATGTTAAAATGTGAAAAATGCTTACATTAAATATTTTGGGGCATATGTTTTTCATATTAAAAAAAAGAAAGTTCTCCATATCAATAAACACTCGTGTTTTGCGCTAGGAGTCATCTTGTTCTCATTATTTTGGTTTAAATTGCTATGTATATGTAGTGAACACCTCAAAATATTACATACTTATAATTTTACACCAATATCCTACTATAGAATTCGAAGATACTATTATTTTGAAGATGGTAGAACCAGTATAGTTCGACCGGGGAAGTACCACCGCCACACCTATTTCTATCGTGAAACATTTCTTGCGTTTCGATGGAAAGGTGTGGTTGCCGGCACACTTTTATATGAGGCGACCATCATAGTCCTCGGGAGTAGCAACGCATCTGTGATTGACTTCAGATAGAACCCATGTTCTGTATGAAGTTGATTACGGATGTCAATGAGCGGCAGTGACCACTTACCATCAGGTGGACTGCTCGTTTGCTACTTCAGTCAGATAAAAAAAATAGAAAAAATGGGAATAATAATGGTATGTATACTGTGAAGGCCGTCATTACTTGGTATTCCGTTCATGAGTGATGGGTTCTCAAGTGGCAAATATTTTTTTGCGACTGAAGTGACGATTTACTAAAAATAAGCAACTTACAAATAGCCTACGAGTGCGTTTTTATGAGTTTATTTTTGGATTTGAATAGATGGTTATATCATTTTGCTGGTAAATTGTGTAGGTAAATAATATGTTTAGTAAATAATGAACTGAATGTTTAAATTGTGTAATAGCCGTAGGTATGTAGAAACATGTTTGGTCTTATTTGATATTTTTAAAAGCAGAGTCAGATGTGAAAACTGGTGGCCTAATTTAGAACGAACATGCAGTCCACCTGATGGTAAGTGGCCAGTGCCGCCCATGGAAATCTGTAATCAACTTCATACAGAACATTACAGAACATGAGTTCCATCTTAAGTCAATCACAAATGCGTTGCTACTCCCGAGGACTATGATGGTCGCCTCATGTGAAAGTAAGTAAAGTCGGAACGCCTTGGATAAATACGTCTTAACACTGCTGTTATCAGGCAGAAACACATTTACCACCTTTGAAGTCTATTACTCTCAATACACAGCACAAACTGAACCCATAGCTTAATAAACAAATTAATGTTATAAGTAAGGAAAAGGATATAAGCAATTCACGCGAAAACTTTAAATAACGAGCGAACTTTCGAGTAAGAGCTATTAGTATGCCCCTAGTTCCGGCGCTACTTCGCCTTTTACTCCCAAAAAGTTGCTGATGGAAACTTTACGACGTAACGCTGATGCATAATGAAGTACATGTAAGGAATTTGGTTATAAGACGATAAGATACGAATATGAATAGTGGAACAGTTGAAATTCGTCTCTTTATCCATGGTCCAAGGACTCCGAGGTTCAAATCCCGTGCGTGCTTGATGATTTTTTAACGTATTAGAAGTTAATTCTATGATTGTTTTATGGTAAAAGGAAACATAGTGAGGAAACCTATACATCAAACAGTTCTACAAGTTGTAGTGGTATGTAAAGTCTTCCAATTCGCACTTGGTCTACGTTGTGGACTCTCCTAATACTCTCTCATTCAGAGAGGAGACCCGTTTACAGCTGGAAAATAATGGATTGACAAAGTTGATTCAAACATCAGTTCATTTTAAAGAAAAGTGGGGGCGGGGGGTACATTTAAAAGATATCACAGTGCCTAGGAGAGACGGTAATGAATTTATTTTATAACCTAAAATAAATGCCCTAGGCGGCCTTCCTCAGCGTTACGTAGAGGGTCTCCGGGAGCGAACCACCACCGGAGTCCCTTGAGCGCGTCATCCCATTAGGGCACTGCCCGGAAGAGCAATTAGAGTCGTCCAGATCTTTGGGTGCTTATTACAATATGCAGCCATACACATACCGTAGAGTTTCCCGGGGTTCATCTGAACGGTTCGACTACGTAATCTCTAGACTACAGGGACCTTTCTGTGTAGTCAGTATGTTAAGTTATCATAGTTAAAATCTACCTTAAAACTGAAGTCCAAAGTTATGTACGTATTAGACGTCTATTAGCCCACCTTATATTATTTATTGACGACCCGCGTAGCGGAGCAGTTACCATACCGGTCTGACGCGCAATGGGTCCCGGGTTCGATTCCCGGCCAGACAGGTGTCCGAATGATGAGTTTATATTCGTGTTCTGAGTCTGGGTGTTGGTGTATTCGTCTTGTGTGTGTCCATGGTACCCACGACACAGGAGAAAATCCTTCTGCGGGCTATGAGTGTAGAAAGCGTGATTTTAAATTAGCTCATGTTTTAGAGCGAAGAAAAAAAACATACTTAGAGAAATCTACATAACTAACAATTAACGAAAAAAATCCCATCAGTATATATCAGTAAAATCCCATAAGTCTATCAATCTGCACTTGTCCATTGCGGTAGACTATGAATGGAGACCGGTACCTAAGAGTGAATCAATATTAAATTGACGATGATCTGATGACTCTAGGCAAACGAAATGCTTTCAGAAATCATAAGTTTTGCTTTAAATGATGTAATTACTTATCGCTTCATGCTCTGGGTACTTTTATATTTCGCGTGTATGTATATTTTCATACATAATACAGGAATATATAGAGTATGACGTATAAATGTAAAAAGTTAAGGAAGGAAGTTATAGTTACAGTTTATTTATTAACAGCTTTATTGTAGTTTTATATTTAATTTAATAATGTAGTTGAAGAAACACTATTTTTTTTTGGGAAATTATTTTAAAACTTAACATCACCTATTTTAATGTTAAGTGTAATTAAAATTAAGCACCTAAGTGATATTGACGTCATGCAGAACAATATTAAGTTATTTGGGTTCCTTTTAGACATAAAAATATAATTTCAAAATTATAATACACATCCCTATCTATAGTTATTAGATTAGCTTCATCAAAAATTTTCAAAAAAAATATTTTTAAACTAGCAAATCTTCAAACAAAGGAGCAAAAAGTTCTCAAAAAAAGCAGTCCTTTTATTCATTAATTATGCTATTGTCTTTGTTTTTCAGTAATTGAAAAATATGTGACTTCATAACTTAAAACGATTGTCTTAGTCATTAAACTTTAATTATTGTCGAATGTTTTTCGGAAACATACCAATTGTATGGGACATTTAACGCAAGACTGAGCACGCAAATAACACATAATTGGAATTTAACAAAAAATATAAGACGACTATGCAGTGTGAATTGTATATTTTTTGTTGCAAATAAATAAATGACGCTCGCAAAAAATATACCTCTTCATATGATGATTGTTTGGCAGTCTCTTCAGAAAACGTACTAAATAAATAACGAAATAATTATTCACTCGCAAAATCACCAATATTTAGCAATTAATTATGCCCGAACTTGAATTATATATTTTTAAAACCGGATAAACTATGTCTCATGTTTTTTGCTTTAAGAGTCTCAAATGGGTATTAAATCCAAAAAAAATACCGTTTTTTACCTTTTTGACCGTCAATGCCAGAACCGGTTACAATAATTCACGTGTAATTAAATGTGTTAAGTGGTTAATTCTTAACTTGCTAAATGCCAGCCTGTCTGTTCTTAGATGTTTTTCTTATACAATTGAAGTTGCGAACGATCATGTATTCCATAATAAGTGGTCACTGCCGCCCATGAACAATCAATAATCAATAAATCTGTAACTGTCAACTGCATATACTCGTATGTACAATTGTACACAGGTATAACAAGAGTTCTATCTGACAGGTGCATTTCTTTTTCATTTTTTTTATTTATTTATTTTTTCACGTAACGCATACACTGTCAAACTGTGCAACAGTTTAACGGCAGCGTTCACGTGGATAAGGACCATTTTCACTTTAATTTTACAATTACATAGTACAGTCAGCAGCATATAGTTAGTGGCGTTCAAAGTGTCCATATTGTTAGATACAATCAAAGTGTTCAATAATATCGGCACAACCTACGTGTTCTAATTGTTGACAACATCTTAAACTCCCAAATGTCAGGACGTTCATAAACTCATAATGTTAATACCACCCAAATTGTCACAAATGTTCCGGCGTCAGTGGTAACCTAGCAACGAGACTGTTTGTAAATATAGGTACATTTTATAATATTAAACTTTATGTTGCGAATATGTTGTAAGGATCACTTACTGTGCGAGCAATGATAATATTGACATATGTTTATCTCATTTAGGGTTTTAAAATTTAATGAAGATACTTTTCATCAGTTTAAAAATGAGAAAACCGTAGAGGTTACAGAAAAACTATTATATTTTAGCTAAAATATATTGTTTGTGAAATATACATCAGTCTTTATTTTTTTTTAATATACTTCCTTTGAAACCCTTTGAACATCCTTGCTAGTAACGATCAAATAACTTTAAGCTCGTATGTGAAAACGAATTTCTGAGGAACTTCTTTTTTGCACGTCAAATAATTGTGAACAATGTTGTTGTGGTGAATCAGCATCAGATAGTGTCACTGGCAAACGTTGATTTCCGGAGAGAACAGGAAGAAGACTCAATCGATTGAACTTGTTCTTTTTCAAGTGTGTTATGAACCCACTTAGGCCTTCTTTTTCTTGACGAGGGTAGGTTTGTAGAACTTGACGTGGTAAGTATTTCAGGTGCAATATATGTGTATGTTTCCATATATAGAACATTAACAACACTTGACGCAATTGAGCACGGATGAGATACTAACTCTGTCGATGGAATTATTAGAATGCAATATAATGGTGTATGCCATTATGCCCCGTGACATTTACGCATTTTGCCCCAATTACTATGTTAAAAGAAAATATGAAATAACGGTAAGACTAAAGCAGTGTTAAAATTGCCCATCAACTTCAAGGAAAACGTAAAATAAAGGAGAACATAATCATCAATTCAATACTATTTCTTGCTTTTTTCTGTAGTTATTAAGGATAAAAAAATATTACATCAATTATGCATTTAAACTAAATTTGATTGTAAATCAACTGTCATGGTCCATTGAGTATTGTTTGAAAGCAGGTTCTGATGGGCTGCAGCAACATCTCGCAAAAGCGTTTCGTTTCCGGCATGACCCGTCTTACTCGTCCGTCCTCTCGTCTTGTCTTATCATGCCTTTTGTTCCACTAGACCGATTCTATGACTTTGACAGTCAATGACGTCATTGCAAGATATGAAAAGGATAGTTGTTAATATAAAAAAGAGAGAAGAGAAGAGTCATTGTTAGCATGTCCTATACCGTAAGTGATCAGGAACCTTATATCCGCAACATAAGGTATAATATTATAAAATGTACCTATATTTACGAACAGTCTCGTTGCTAGGTTACCGCTGGTGTCGTAACAGATGCTGAAATTGTGACAATTTGAGTGGTTCATTACGAATTTATGAATGTTCTGTCATTTGGAAGTTTAAGATGTTGTCAACAATTAGAACACGTAGGTTGTGCCGATATTATTGAACACTTTGATTGTATCTAACAATATGGACACTTTGAACGCCACTAACTATATGCTGCTGACTGTACGAGTACATACAAAAATAACCAAAATAACCAACCAAAGAAATAAACAAAGAGCTACCTACTAGTCAGTTTAACTTTGAATGATCTCAAAATTAAATTTTAACTTTATTTGTTATGAACTTCATTATTGTGTAATACTAAAAAACTAAAACTTGGAAACCAAAGCTTCCCAACCCAACTATAATATATGACGGAGAGGGTGGTTTTTTTTCGCTCATCGTGTCAGGATAACCTACTGTGGGCTCTGATAGGGAATGTTAGCACGAGAATAAATTGCAGACTTGATTTTAACACACAGTATATTGCCGAATTAAACTTGTTACAATCACTGAATTAATCAAACTAAATTAAGTAGGCAAGTAATCGTAGCACTAAGAACGCGGGATGATTTTAGAGTCGTCTGCTTCGGCCGACCGTCAACGATAGACTGAGGTGTCGGCCATTAAACTGGTACAACCCTAACTTCATCGAACGCCACTAGATGGCGCTGGCATTCCGGTGTTGCCACAATACCGCCATTTCCGACATATAATTATTATGGACACTTAGATAAGTAGTGTTTTATTAGCATTTTTTTACACAGTGCGATGGTTTTGATGTTTTTAAAAGGCTCACTAGAAAGATCGTTTACTGGTGTTAACCAACGCCATCCCTCCTGCCAAAATAGTTTTTTACTTTAGGAACTGCGAGTTTTGGATTTTTAGCCCAGCGATTTGGGTACTACGTTCTCTTTCCCGTTTATGTTCATTGCTGTTATGTTGTTCAAGTAGGATTAACAACTTTACTTTTTGGTCAACTGGTAAAATTTTACAAATTTGGAATAATTTTTCATACTCGCTTACTCGGTTACTTCATTATTTTTGCCAATAGTAATTTTGAAGTCTCTTCCTGGACGCCACTGTTGTACTATTGGTGTATACATATATGTATCGTTGCTGCATTCAATTGCAAATTATGTAATAGTTGTACTTTTCTCTCTTCTTCATGCCGAAATGGCTTGTTTTATTTTCTTATCAATATTGTAAATGCTGATAAAGTTTATGAAAATATATGTTTGTTCGTTACACTTTCACGTAAAAAATCGCGAAATCTGACCAGTAAGGTCGAGTTTCGCAAAAATTTAGGACACATAGCTTAACTTAGACTTACATATAGGGTAGGTACTCATTACCGTGACTGAAGCGGGTAACGCCGTAGGAATAGCTTAGCTAAAAATATATCTATAGACGGTTTAGCTCTGTTATTAGTGTTAACTGATAATAAATAATAGTTTAAAAAAACTAAAAAACACGCTTTTTATAGAAAACCGAACTAAAAAATAGAAAATAAATTTAAATGAATTTAAATTAAGAAAATAGTGTTAAAAATTTCTATGAATATAAATTAATAATAGTGTGAATAAAAAAAATATATTTTATTTAAAAAAAAGTTTGAACGAAATCTGGCCGTTTAAAGTGGGTCTAAATCGCGCCCAAAGAAGTCGGTTACAAACAAACATACAGGTGAAGCTAATAAAAAGGGTATCAGGTGACTGTTTAATAATCAAATTGTACCCACGGTGGATTCATTTGATTAATTGATATTATACAGTGAAGATTTAATTAAAATATTATAATATATCCATTGTTTACAAAACGAGAAATTAATCATTTCGAAATAACTCATGACTAATTGGTTTTGAGATTTTGTTAATAGTTCGTCATCACATAATGATTTAGGTACTTTTTTATCTAAGTTTTTTTAAGTGAAACTTCTTTATCGGGGTTGGAAAAAAATTTAGTGTAACATTTTTTCGTTACGCGCCATCTTTTTCTGTTACGCGCCATCTTTTTTTTCGTTACGCGCCATCTTTTTCTATTACGCGCCATCTTTTTTTCCGTTACGCGCCATCTTTTCTTTTTATTATAGATTAGATTATTAGATAAAGTTTAATAAAAGCCTTTTATTAAACTTTATCTAATTTAACTTTATTTAACCAATTTCTGTAAAGTTGCATATAGTAAAATATTTTTTGAAAAATAACGTCATAAAGAAGTTTCACTTCTTACGAGTGTACGCTAGTACACGCACACATTTTTTTTTGTTATGTTTGTTTGCGTACAGGTAATCATAGCTGGCCAATTAAGCTACTCAATTTCTACTTGTACTTCCCTCTACTGAACCATATTGATGCATTATAGTCAAATATGTTCCAAGTTTCCTTTATTTTCACAATGAGACTCTTGGCCATCAATGAGATTTTGTCAAAGCGAGATCTCCCACCAGGCGAGTGATCGTGCCTGGAGAGCCGCCATGGTCCAATAGTCCCTGTTCGAAGTTTGCAGAATGCTAAGAAAACTTGGATAGCGTGATTCAGTCTACAAGTGGCCAACTTTTGATGAGTTGCAGGAGGTCGTCACAGGACAAAAAAAAAATGGCTACTGAATAGAAAGCATCAAATATAATCCAATCGTTTTTAGGTTTCAGTGGAAGACTATTTATCCCATCCATCCATCAGCCCTTTGAGGTCCACTGCTGGACATAGGCTTCCCCTAAATGACGCCACTCCAACCGGTCCTGTGCCTTCTAAATCCAACGGCTTCCCGCTGTCCTCTTTAGGTCATCGGTCCACCTAGTGGGGGGGGGGGGGGGGGGAGGAGCGATCTGTGCTCCTTTTGCCTAAACGTAGTCGCCACTCGAGGACCTTCCTTCATTATTTTATCCCATCAGTGGAATAAAATAGGTCACTCCTGACACTGAATTATAAGTATCACATACTGCTTCCACAAAAACAATTCGGCGATATTGCATTGTCTATTCTATTTGAGGCGCATGGCTTCCGTGTTTCCTTGTAAACCTTTGTTTGGATATACGAGATCTTTATTTATTAGCGGCCCACGGACAATTGATTCATGCCATATGGTGCGCAAAAAGCAGGGAGGAAAATGGGACATTTATAATAAAGTACCGTGTACTTGATAGAGTCAATTTGGCAGATAGGACTCAAAGCATCTACACGTGTCTTTGCGACTAGGCGCAAAAATACTTTTAAATTAGATTTTTTTCTAAGGCTGTTATGATGTTCTCGTGAAAGGGAAAAAGTGACGTTTGGATAAGCTTAAATCTTTTACTCAACACATTAGTTTGTTGTTAATAGACATTTTAAAATATCGTAAAAAGTCGTGGTTTTTTTTACTGGAAGTCCCATGTCCGATAAAATAAGTATCTACACCACTGTCAATACAATAATAAAGAGTTGTAAAATGGTTGTTTTACTGCAAATGCTTTGTAAGCCGACATGTTAGTGCCAATTCGCGGTATCGATACAGGTGTTAATTTGAGTTGCGTGGTGAATGAAGATGTGAAAACGTTTTTAATTCCTTTTAAACAGGAAGCTGTTTCCTTTATTGGTATTTTTATAAACCTGAAGTAGCAAACGGGTGGACTATAGCTATGCGCGTATCAGTATTGTATCGGATCGATGGTCAGTATCGCCAATGGATATCACGCTTTCAACACTCATAGCCCCACACGAGGATTTTCTCCTGTGTCGTGGGTACCATGGACACACAAGACGAATACACAAACACCCAGACCCAGAACAGGAATCTAAACTCATCTTTCAGATACCTGTCTAGCCGAGAATCGAACCCGGAACCCATTGCGCGTCAGACCGGTATGGTAACCGCTCGGCCACGCGGTTTGTCAATATCTGTATGCAATAACAAGAGTTCTATTTGAAGTCAATTACTAATATGTTGCTACCCCCGATCGCTTAAGTGGTCGCTGCATATAAAAGTGAGCCTGCAAGTTCCGGGAGGTTTTGCCTCCTTGAGAATTGCCCGGGTAAAAAGGAACTTGAGGCCCGAAAATCCTTGCCCACTACCTAACATGTTACAGCTGTAGCATACGAGAGTCCAGTAGGGTAAGACGACCCACGCAACGCAACACTCTTCAATTAAAAATCAGAAAATGCTTCATACTAAAGATAGGTGTAGCAATGATATCTCCCCGGTGAATCATACGTCCTACAACCTTGAAAGACTTAATGCTTTTAAATATTCCATTAGGGACATAACTATGAGCGAGCTGGGACTGCAACGCGGGTATTGATCCAGTTCCCACCTTTGAATCTAGTTATGTTTGGCACTATGCCGTTGAACGGATTGTGTGAACAGTAACTGGAAACTGTTTTTCCTGAGTTCTCTAGGTCAAACGCTTTCAGAACGAATTTTTATCTATTGTAAAGTTGGAGAACCTATCTATTTTATCGGTTGTAGTATCGGCAGTCATTGTGTCTAATTATGTTATTTATATTTACGCCAGTAATACATTGTGTTTGAGCAAATTCTTTCGTCCTGTTGATGATCGGGCACTTAGTAACTGTGAACCTCGCGAATTGTTTTGTAATTTGAGCATACTCAAAAAAATAATAACACTTTATATTTTTCACATCGGACTCGTCATTTCAGATTCTGTAAAATTGATTCATTTTGACACGTCATAATATCACGTCATATAGCATATTCTTACGTATAATAAAAATAGAAAATTTGAGGTCGAATCCAGTTCTCTCCAATCATCAACCGATACTGAATGGGTACTTGATGGCTAGATTTAACGAGATCTCGGTCGACTCTAGAAGTCGCCTCGGTCTGGTAAGTCGTCCTTAAGCCACCGACGGCGCCTCTCCATCGTTGGCCTTGCAGTTACATTGTTTGCGCGTTGTGCTGATTTGTACGGTATGACTGGCAGAATTAAATTTACATCTCATTTATTTAAACTAATTTGTATATAGTAGTATTTGAAGTAATCGCTATTGAGAAGTGGAGGAAACTCCAGGAAAGTACTTATTTACTCATGTAATATACGTTTATGCAATCAACCTGAGCAGTGATAGCCTATTGGTTGAAACTTGCCCTCTCGATCGGGAGTTCCGAGGTTCAAACCCAGGCATGCACCACCGATTTTTCTAAAACTATGTGCGTATTAGAAATTAATTATCACTACTTTTCGGTGTAGGAAAACATTGTGAGGAAATCTACACATACGAGAGTTCTTTAAAAAAAGTTCTCGGAGGTGTGAGAAGTCCACCAATGTGCACTTGGCCAGCGCGTTGGACTATGACATATACCTTTCCATATGCCCAGCAGTGGGACAATAATGGGTTGACGAGAAGGTATTTGAAGTATTCGCTATAGAGAAGTGGTGTAGGAAACTCTAGTAATGTATTTATTTACTCATGCAATATACGTCTATGGAATCAACCTGATGGTAACAGTATCTTTGTACTAGTTGATTATGTTTTCGGAGAACTATCATTGTTTATGTTTTTCAGATTATTTCAAAGTATTTATATATTAATACGTGAAGCAAAAACTTGTGATTCGTTTTTAAGTCGCCGCAGGCGGATGAGTATGGGATTACGACGGTTATAGTTGATGTAGAGAAGGATTGCGCAATGCCAATAATTTCTCATATTATAATGCATAAATTATACATAAAATCAACTAAAAATACATTACGCCCACTAACGTGCACGACCCTGACTTTAGGTAGAATCTCTGTTTTACATAAAGTTGCTTATAGGTGTCCATGGGCGGCAGTGACCACTTATTATCAGGCAAACATGTAGAATTTAGGAGTCCTACACATCCTACATAAATTAATTAATTATTTGTGTTACGGTAAATAATAGGTCGCATAGTAGAGTGCAGGAAAATATTGTATATTTTATAGTACAGCGTATATTAATTATTGGAAGCTATAAATAAATCATTCGTTTTGGACCAATTAACATGGTGTTTGTTCTTCGTAATCGTTATTATTTATTATTCGACACGCATAGTTATATTCTGAAGGCGTAATAATTTTCCTGTAGTAAATGAATTTAATTAAAACATGTAAATAAACAAGTAAATACGTATATAAGTAGTTTAAATGATTTTAAGAAGCTCTCTATTAAGCAGTACTAGTCACCCGTCGCAACGATCGAAATTCGACCGTAATTTAAATTAAAAAAACTTAACTTGATATTGCCCAAAGTATTTTCTAAATTCAATTTTTATTAATTTTCAAGTTATTTTAATAGACCCGAAAGGTAAAAAGAGTTTTTAGTGACAAAGCTTCATTTAAAATCAATAAGGGGTATTTTGACAAAGACACCTGACATTTTTGACGTTCTGTGTTTTCATATCTTGAATGTTTAATTTCGTTTATTAATTATGTGTTTTGATAAATGCACGGTAGTATGTGTAATATGTTGTTAGTGGATTTTATGTATGTTATATGCACTATTTGAAAAAAATATTAACATTCCGCACTCCTTCTCTACATACACTATAACCGTGCTAATTTTCATAATAATCCGTCCGCGGCATATTATTTAAAAATGCACCACAAGTTTTTTGCTTCACTTATTAATATATAGACGTGGATAATATTAATAAAAATAAGATTTACTACCCATTAAAAATGTTTTAGAACTGGTTGCCGCAACAATTTTTTAAATGTATCCCTTTGTTATTCTTAATAATTGTTTGGTTGTTAAGTAAACTCATAATTAATACCGCGATATAGGTAATACTGTAATAATTTTTATGATTTAGAATAGTTTATGAATCTCTGAATATTTTAATAGTATAATAAGTTACGCCTTCATGCATATTAATGATACACTTACGTTTAGTAAACCTTATAATTAAAACATAATATTTAATGAATTAAGAGTTTTGTACACTATAATTTAAGTAATTAAGAGTGGCTACCGTTTTTTGTTTGTAAAGTATTTTCTCCTTTTATGCTCTCAAGGTTTAAATAAATCTTTAAAGTCAACGTGAAAGGCTGTATTTTTATTGCAATATAAGACAATTAAATTGAGGTAATTAAAGTCGTGTTATAGTTCACTAAAAATGACAACAAAATCGGACGTAGGGTAGACAGGTTAATCTACTAGTGTTTGTCTAATACTTGGTTTTTCCCTACCATCGCAGTTTCTCTATCACCACGGTCCACGTAACTGGGTCAAAATATCGGCACAAAAATTCAAAACCGCTTATCTTGAGTACCCAATACATATTCAAATGTATCGATTCCGCGATAATACTAGTCTAAAATCAAGTATTATAATGGCTTCTAACACAGATTTTTAACAAAGTTTTGTTATGATTTGGTGGTGTCCTGGATAACTACTTTTAACTCTATAAATTACCGGGAGCACATAATAATAAATAGCATACTTATCGAGGATATTCCGTCTTAGTCTTCAGGGGTAGCAACAGCCACTAACTTAAGGTAAAATCTTAATCTCATCTGGGTTTGATTACAGATTTCAATGGTCAGCATTGACTTGATACCAATAGGTACTATATGCTCGTTTGCTGCTTCTATAAAATTATTTTCTTTCTTTAGGCAAATAATGCAAGATATTAGTTGCAAATAGTGTTTTTAAATATGTAAAAATATGAGTAACCATTAATTACTCCACTTTGAATGTATCCGTTAAAATGTTGGAATTTTATGCAACAATGAAGTCGAAATTACCATGAACACAAACTAAAATGCATTTGACACAGATTTGAATATGCTAATGAACGATCATTTGCTTGTGTAAAGCGATGTATTTAGAGTTAATTCTAATGATCTATAATATTATATAAATGATCTATTATTTATAACTGTACCTTCTTTCGTTCCGTTCCTTTTAGATTCTTAGTACCTAATACTTGTATTCCTATTCCATGTACTCCTAAGAGATCCAAGGTAAGAGAGGAATTGATGCTATTCAAGACTGACACCGCTAGACAAATTATTACTTTAATATTATGTTACTCGTCCTACCTACATTCTTTTGAGCAGAAAAAAAGTGTTAGAGAAAATAATAGACGTATATACGAGTAGATAGCGAGATAAAACGTATAAAGTTCGACAGGCGAAACACCACCGCCATTAATGTTTTAGCGTAAAGCAGTTCTTGTGTATCGATGTAAAAAAAAAAAACACTCTTTCAACACACATAGCCCCACAATAAGATTTTCTCCTGTGTCGTGGGTACCATGGACATACGCAAGACGAATACAAACACCCAGACCCAGAACAAGAATCTAAACTATCATTCAGATACCTGTCTGGCCGAGAATCGAACCTAGGACCTGTTGCACGTCAGACCGGTATGGACCGTTCCGCCACGCGGGTCGTCAAATGATGTAAGGTTGTGGTTGCCGGCTCACTTTTATATAATGCACCCATTCAGTCTTCGGGAGTAGCAACGTATCTGTGTAACTCAAGATAGAACTTATTCTGGATAAAGTGGCTTACAGATGTCCTTGGTCGGCAGTTAGCACTTACCATTAGTTGGACTGCATGGTCGTCTCCTAATTGTTTAAAACAAATAGGTGTGGCGATGATAGTAGTATCATTTCAAATCACGGAGATTTCCTCTCCTATCTTATCTTATCACTATATTGTTTAGATCAGTGTTTGTTACAGAAATAGGTTTTATAACAAAGCCGCTATTGAAATAGATCATATTGTATACAAACGACATAGATAGCACAACGCATTTCATTGTGGTCACGTTTATTTAGTACCCTCGCATAGAATACCTAAGGTTGCCACCCATTTTTCAGCAAAGTATATTGGCTATATTTTTTGCCTAAATATTTTTGGCTGGAGATAACTTTTAAGATGGGGCGTGGTGGTTGTTGGCGAAATATAGGTTACAGTAAGATTATTTGACGCTTCTGTAATTTGACGAGGAGATCAGTCACAAATATGTGATAAAAAGTACGTTTTGTGATGTATACCACTGACGTATTGCATGTTAGTTGGTACTATATTATTATTGTTTCTTTAAAATGTATGAGTGTGTACGCCTTACGAATAAACGATTTCTTTCTTCTTTCTTTTTTTAAGAAGTACTTTTGTTCCTCTACTCCTAAATAAGATGACTATTCTTCTTCTTCCCCGTCCACTCTCTAATATTCCGTTATCAGAATCTCTCCCTTCGGCAGACTTTTCTTTTGCCAGCTACTTTTCCCAACATAATTAGTTGCAGCAACTTGTAGCTGTCATGTTTCCTACCTTCAAGGTGACTATGGAAACCGTGTAATAATGTGATGTTTGTTTCACACAAAACTGCATATTTATCCGATTGAAATAGTAAACCTGCATGCAGTTGATCTGATGTTAAGTGGTCACTGCTACCCATGGGCATTTGTAATTTCATATACCATCTGAAGTCAATAATAAATGCATTGCTATAACCGAGGTAAAAGAGGGTCGCCGCATATAAAAGTGTGCGGCAACCATACCATTCCATCGAAGCGAAAATCTGCTACACTCTAGAAGTGTGCTTACGACAAAACATTTTTAAATCCCAGATCACACAAAATGGAGTGTTTTCGTGTACTTTATTCCTGTTATAAAGTAGAAACTATTATTACCTTAAAAAAAGTACAACAGTGTGGCAACCCTATGAATAGCGCCGCGTGTATCTAGAATTTTCAATTTGATGCTATTATCACCTTCGCGTTGTTCGCAATAAGGCTTATTATTCCCTGTACGCGTATATAAGATTTGGCTTTTGTATATACATATATGTGCCTATGTCGTCCCACTACAATTCGTAGAGGTTGACGTTTGAACCTATCAATCATAGCGAATTGTGCCTCATTTTTATCTGCTGCGTACCTCCTTGATTTTATTATTGACTTCTGTGCAGATTAAATTGTTGGAAGGTTGACGAATGATGCGATCACTAAATTTATTTTTTATCAGATTGAAGCAGCAAACGAGTATTAAATCCATGTAAGTTTAGTGCTTTCCATGGACATCTGTTTGTGAAACCATTAATGTCTTACTGAGCACGGGTCTTCTCTTAGAATGAGAGAGGTTTAGGCTATAGTCCAGCGCGCTGACCAAGTGCGAACTGGTGGACATCTGTAAGTAACTTCATATAGAAATCTATGGGTCACTGTCTGAAGATGTCGTTGTGGTACTTCTCCGGTATTGTTTTGATTTTAGTTACACAGCAAAAAATCCGCTTACAATTTTAAGAAAAGCAAGTTTTGATATTTTTTTTATCTGACTGAAGTAGCCAACGAGCATGCAGTCGACCTGATGGTAAGTGGTCACTACCGCCCATGGACATCTGTGATCAACTACATACAGAACATGGGTTTCATCTGAAGTCAAACACACGCGTTGCTACTCCCGAGGACTATAATGGTTGCCTCATGTGAAAGTGTGCCGGCAACCACACCTTTCTATCGAAACGCTAGAAATAGGTGTGGCGGTTGTACGTCCCCGGTCGAACTACGCTGGTTCTACTACCTTGAAATTTATAAACTTGATATTTATAAACAGTCTTTCAGTAGAATAGGGGAGTCATATGAGCACAAGTTGTATTAGAAATTATTTATTAGTTATTTCAGTACTAAGAAATTATTTTAACTACTAATTCTCCACAATATTAAAACTTTTTAAAGCCTCAAATCCAAAAGCCATGGTAAAAACTAGTGACAATAGGCAATAATCATTTGAGAAACTTAATAATTTATTTGCCATGAAATTGATAATTACTTCCGTAATTAATTCGAAAATTACAGTGCGAAATAAATCACTTACATCACATAAATTATTCACATATTATATGTATATAAAAACGCACACGTGTATTAAATAACGACATTACAACTTAATATCAAATCATATTTTGAATGCTGTTCTTAGGATGAAGCAGTTTTTGCGTTTCTGTGGAAGAGTGTGGTTGCTGGTTTTTGGTTGACTTTTGATAGAGCCTCTGTTCTATATGAAATTGCTAACAGATGTATTGGGTGGCAATGGCCATATACCATCAAGTGGATTGAATGCTCGTTTACTACTTCAAAGTATTAAAAAAATGAACAGCTCGTTTAATTTCTTGTATTTTGACAAGCATACATTCAATATTGCACATTTATGTTTTGGTTTAGACCATAACTTGCAATTTACTTAGAAATAGAGGTAACATATTAAACTCGTAGGTACCTATTGAGGGTACGTACAAGGCCTTTTTTGATTTTTTTTACAAAGGCGGCTCCGGGATCTCCAAAGGAACGCAACCGGAGTCCTCTGAGTGCGTTCCCCATCGGGCTCCTCCTAGGCGGCTGGGCCTATCTAATCTTTACATGTAATCTATACGACGTTTTGCGATCACACGAATGATTAGAGCTCCCACTCTGGCCGCCCACAACCTCAGAAGCACCTTTTAGTCGCCTCTTACGACAGGCAGAGGATACCGTAGCCCTATCCCAATAACAAAGTATTTTTTATAATTTAAAAAAATCTATATACCTTCTCTACCCGACGATACCCGAAGATAGCGGCGTCTATATTAAACAATTTATAGATGTCTGGATTGTATTCGCAGCTCATATTCGTTAGGTGGTCCTTTTTTAAAATAGATTTGTTCGTGCAGAACTAATGGATCAAAAGCTATAATGCTCCGATTTTTTCTTGTAATTCGTAAAAGGGATCTCAATTTAGAACGTGCTACGCGTCTTGTTTATGAAACAGTTGAGATTTTGATAAACCGACCATTTCGTAATAACATCTAGTAGAATATGCACTATTACGTAGAAATATTAAAAAGAAATAAAATCATTATTATGCTAGAAATGGTTATTGAAGACAACCGACATATATATACCATTATCTATTAATTAATTATTACAGATTTGTCTGAATAAATAATAATAAATAATATAATTTAAATTTGTGTATTTTATAAATTTGCATGTCTTGACAGGTGGATCTTGGCGAACTTATATGTCTACATATATAACGTTTTAATGTAGATCATTTTTTGCACCTATGTCCATGCAAATAAATAAATAAATAAAATAAATAAATGGATAGAATACTAACTTAACGTTAATATTAGGTTTAATGGATGGGAAGCTTTTGCTTCAGTATATAAATAATATCCGGATCAATAAACATGAAAGAAAAACGAATATCAATGAGGTAAGTTATGTCACGACAGCGACATTACGTGACACAATATACTGTACACGAGGAAAATATAGCTGAAAGAAAACTAATTGTTAGTCTCTTATTATAATTGCGTTCGTGTTAAGCAGATCTAATACCTTTAAACGAGCAATTCTTGTATATATATATATATATATATATCAACGATCTCGGAAACGGCTCCAACGATTTTCTGGAAATTTCGTATTTAGGAGGTTTAGGGGCCGATAAACCGATCTAGCAAAGTTTCACTATCAGAAAATGTCATTTTGTCCGTGTTTTCATTGCATAAAGATCGAAGAGACCGAATACAAAGAGAAATTTTGTCACCATTTACGAAGTTAGAATAGCTCGGTTGGGAAATCGGACCGCAGGAAGTCGGGGTTCAAATCTCGGTCCGATTGTTTTTTTTTTATTTTTTCTCTTTTTTTCGAGTTTTATTTTGTTAATTTTATTTTTTATTTTTAGTTCTATTTTCTATTTTTTAGCTCTACATTTTTTTTCTTTTTAGTTCTTTTTTGGTGTTTTTGTTTTATTATTATATTTCATTTTATATTAGTAAATTGTGATTTTCACCTTCACGGCTGCTGTTGCCGGTATTTATAGATACCCCGTCCTGTAACCCACAAGAAAAAAGGTATCTGTGTCCCCGCTACTAATTAAGTATTATATAGAGTAAAAAAACTATAAAACTATAGAATGTAATATATAATAAATTACAGGCTAACTTTAATCTACCTC
Source organism: Spicauda simplicius (assembly GCA_949699795.1). Classification (NCBI taxonomy): domain Eukaryota; kingdom Metazoa; phylum Arthropoda; class Insecta; order Lepidoptera; family Hesperiidae; genus Spicauda; species Spicauda simplicius. The sequence goes on from OX453060.1 coordinate 503,702, forward strand.
TTCTTCTTACATTTCACCGGCGGCGCATTGCAATTAAATTCTCCTGTATTTGTTGGTGTGGAATGATTGACTCTGTTGTGCTTGTAAATAATTGTTCTGATTTATTCTGTATGTTTGTTTCTTGCACTGTATGTGTTAGTTGCTCTGTGTTCTGGGTATTTTTTTGTGTGTTGTTTACAAAGACAGTATCTCCCGTTTTTTTTAAGTGGGTAATCCTCATGGATACCCAGCCACCCGGGGTGGCAGCTGGGTTATGCCGGACTCATACCGGCTAAACCCCGACTGTGTTTTCTCCTCGCACCGTACGGCGGAAACACGGGTAAGCTTTCGCAGTCATCCGCGAACCTGCCGGTGCTCGGCCGCTCCTGCAGCCCCTCCCCGCGTGGAGTATAAAGCTCCCCTCCAACAGCAAGGCGCGCCAGAAAACACAAAGGCGCGCCTTACCTCCAAAGCCCCCATCCGCAGAGGTCCAACGACGGTCCAACCCCGAGACCGCCACCCAGGGGCCGTGGGAATGGCAAGCCGACATCCGCAAGGCATCCGCACTGGCATCGACCTCTCACACCCAGCGGCAGATCCGTTGTTTGGTTCCGCACACATCACATCTCCTCTTCCTCTGCGGCCCCACCGCCAACGCATCTGACGGTGCGCCCCCGCTCGGTCGCGGGAGACAGGGTGTACGGCAACGACACACAGAGACACCTCTCCTCCCACGACCCCTCCTGGCTGCAGAGGCCAGAAAACACCGACCTCCATAGCCCCCTCGGATGCATCCAGAGCGACGACAAGGTGGAGATCCCTTCGAGGGGGAAGACAGTATCTCCTAGCACTTTACTGATTATGGTTGATGAATGTATGTATGTATGTACAGTTGCACCAATAATTATTGGGATGATTGCTGTTTGCGTTTTCCACGAACGGCTAAATTCATTTTTGAGAACGTGGTATTTACTTAATTTTTCGATTTCTTTAGGTCCTATATTATAAGCGGATGGTACAGATACGTCTATTAAGTAGGTTCGGTTATTAGTTTTGTCTATATATATTAAATCTGGTCTATTGTGTGTAATAGTGACATTGGTATGAACTGGCATCTCGCAAAGAATTTTAGCAGTCTCATTCTCTTTCACTTGGGGCTGTGATCATTTCCTTCCACCAAAGGCTAGATACTTCTATTTTATGCTTTCTAGCTAAACACCAGTAGACGTACTGCACAAGATTATTGTGCCGCTTTATATAATAATTTCCTGCTTATTTCTTCGATTGCAACATAGACGGGACATATTGGTTCTTTCAATATGTCCCGTCCATGTTGGCGTATCTTTATACATTGATGCTGTATGGCGAACACTGAAGATTCTGTAGTTGGAGATATTTGCTGCTTTTTAATCCATTTAAACGAGAGTTCTGTATTATTTTATTACTATATTTTACTATTATATTATTATTATTATCTTATTGTTGTTATTATTTTTTATTATTATAATGTCGATAAGATAAAATATATTATTCATATGATCATCAGTAAGAAATTTGCATAGTTATAAAAAAATATAATTTCAAAAAAACATGATGTACTCTTAGCAACCAAAAACACCGAGCAAAGCTCGGTCATCCAGGTACTTTTAATTGAGGTGAGATAATGATGATAAAACTATTAATTTAATTTTTTTCTTTATTTTTTTTTTGCTTTAAAAAAACACGCTATCTACGCTCACAGCGACACACTAGGATTTTCTCCTGTGTCATGGGTACCATGGCCACACACAAGACAAATACACAAACCTCCAGACCCAGAACATGAATCTAGATTCATCATTCAGATACCTGTCTGGCCGGAAATCGAACCCGGGGCCCATTGCGCGTCAGACCGGTATGGTAACCACTCCACCATGCGGGTCGTCGCACTGTTGACGTAGCAGTTTCATATAGGCAATGGCAATTTGAAGGTAGAACGTAGGTATATTGTTCGACCGGGGAGGTACCACCGCCACACCTATTCCTAGTGTGAAGCATTTCTTGCGTTTCGGTGTAAGGGTGTGTTTGCCTTTAACAACGTATCTGTGATTGAATTTGAAATAACGTTTGTTCCGCAAGAAGTTGCTTACAGATGTCCATGGGCGACAGTTTCCACTTACCATCAGGTGAACTGCGTGCTACTTGATAGAGGTGTTTTTTCATTGGAGTAGTAAAAAAAAATTAAACGTAATAAAATTAGATGCAGTCAAACTGAATAGGCCACTCATCGGTAATCCAAAGGAAGCTTAAAGCCCTAAAGCTTAAGTCCTTAAAGCGAAATAGGCATCTCTGCAGTAGGCATCTCTCTCAAAGGCACTTCAATCCATATAATAAATACCTCAAGGGAAAACATGAGTGCCTTTGAATATGATTTTTCTTATATTGGTTTGAGAATGGTACAATTTATTTCTGTCTTATGAAATCAACGTTAAGCACTGCATCTAATTGTGTATTTGGCCTGAGATCGAACTAGAAAACCCTCTACTTTACTACACCATAAGAAACGTCGAAGGTTTAGAAGCTTTACTTTACGTAAAGCTTTCCCATATGTAATGATTTATTTACTTGATTGAATTAGCATACAGTCCACCTGATGGTAAGTGGTGGACTGCATGCTCGTTTGCTACTTCAGTCAGATAAAAAAAATAAGTCCTGAAAATAAAAAAAATAAACAGAAATACGGTGGTACAGAAATACAGAATACGATCTTGAATGTTCTTTATTTATTTTAGCCAATTATTTATTTAAGGTGCACCAAAAATATCACTTGCATACCCGTCAATCTCATGTATCTTAACAAAGCAATTGCTAATAAACCAAGTAAACGATCGCTTAATTGTAGTTTAATTGATCAATCTGTCATCATAATTATGCATTTTGTTTGAGGCTTGTAATTATAATTATGTATCGATAACTATAATCTATAATTGGTTTTGTTCACGTCATAATTAAGCCACTAAATCCGTAAAACGCATTGTGATACCTTAATTATAATGATGTTTCGAATCTAAACAATACATTAGTTTCCTATTATGATTTAATAAGTTTATTTGCGTTGAAATGCGTCGATTGCAAGATAGTGAGATGTATGATTTTTTGCTATTATAAGTTGTTCTTTGTTCACTTACCGATACGATTTAACTTGTTGCCAAAGAGAAAAATATTGTTTGACAATTTTCCCTCATCTGTTAAGTCTCCCCAGGTATAAATGTTTAAAAAATACTTTCTCTGGCATTTATAATATACCAGGAAAAACAATGTTGATAAATAGTTTTAACTGTAGTTTGTGTGCCATTAGGTGTTATGATAAAATCATTGACAGTCACCATTTATTCTTACAATATTTCCAAAATAATGGCTAGCAAACAAAGACGGGCTAGATCACTAGTATAGCACAGGTAATTAACAATTGCATAATTGTTGCACGTTGGTTTTACAGATGACACGAGAAACACGAGCGATTATGCTAATCACACAACCTACAAATCCAAATAAACATCGTACCTTCACGCAGAAAATCCATCCAGGGATTAATATTTTTTTACTTACCTACCTATTACGTATTGTTATACAAATACTTATAAAATTACCCGCAAAGATGTAAAAATAATGCTCACTCACTTGCCTATTGACTATAGGATCATAGAATCAGTTTAAAAAAATTAAAAAGACGCTTTGATAACTATCTGAACTAAGTAAATTAGAATAATTTAAGTTAAAAAATGATTAATAATGAATTAAAAAAGTAAATTTTGATGTATTATTGAATAAATTTCCAATTATTTTAATTATTTTACAAAAAACGCAAGACCCGTGCCCAGCAGTAGGGCAAAAATGGGTTGACGATACTAAAACGTATTAGTAAGAGTAAAGGTATTATAAAATCGACCCAACGTTTTTAAAGCTATATTCTTTAATTGATAATCACCATATATTTTTTGTATGTAAAATTATTATGAACTTCTTAGTTCACCTACTGACAACTACGAGTTTTTCGCTTTTCCTAATATTATGTATTTTTAGTGTATAATTTTTGTTATCGACTGTACCTTCTTATTAAATCATGTTGTTTGCGAGTGTATGACGTCCATCATGTCATTGTATTAATATTATCTGATTTTGAATTGTGAACGAAAATTTATTAAAACAATGTTTTTTATTTCATCGATGGTCAAACGAATGCAGATTGTATCACTGCTTTTCATCAATTTTTGTTTTTAAATAGCGTAATTTAGGAAGAACGATAAAAAATAAATATCTTATTACATTCAATGTGATTATCTTCTTAGATAAGGTGATATTAAATATTTTGTTATTGAGATTGTTAAAAAAATACATTTTCTTAACAATATCTTTATTAATCATCTGACTTTATCTGTAAGTACCTTATTTATTATTTTCTTTCACAGTGTAAGTAGCAAACCATATATAAAAATAAATCTTTATATATCGCTTACATTGTATCTAGAAGAAAAAGGAATATGAAAACAGTTAATAATATAAAACGTACAGGTTGGAAAAATTAAAGTTTGTTGACCTTTTGTTAATACTATGTCCATGCTAATATTTGTACTCTTCGGCGACCCTTACTATATCTATATCCCATCCCATCTATATCCCAAGGTTGGGCATGAGTTTTTGTCCTGGAAACTGTGTCACAGGAAGAGATAGCCTAAATCAAAACATATGATACAGCTGCGATGTTTGGCTAGAGAGGTGAGTGGCCAACCCGTGTCGGAAGCTTTCAAACCACCCATAAGGACTTCGATATGGTTTAATGACAGAGTGCGATATAATCGAATCAGCGAAAAATTATCGAAGACATACCACGTAAAACCTATTTCTAGCGTGAATTTCTTCAGAACAACTTTATTACATTTCCTGAAAACAATTTCTATTTACTTTTCACCTATTAATAAAAATGTAAAGTACATTGCAAGTTATGGCCGAAAAGAAAAACGTAAGCGTGCAATTTATATTGCAATGTATGTGGGAAAATATAAAAGAATGTTTTAAGAAATCTAGTAAAATCGTAGTGAGGTGGCATTTCATGACTTTCGTTATAACGGTATGGATGGCTTCATCAAGAGGCGACGATAGTCTACACGAGTAAAATACCACTGTAATTAGTTTCAGTGAAGGACCCCTGTTCCACTTGAAGTTGCTTGCAAATGTCCATGATCGGCAGTGACCACTTACCATCAGATGTACTGTATGCTACTTTGACTTTGTAAAAAAATGTTAAATTAACACCAGGGATCTACAGCTGAATGTCCCCTGTAACGGTCACTCATATGACGTTATTTAACTTTGCAATATGTTGAATTGCGGGCGATTGTCGGTGATTGCTTCCATAAAACTATCATTAGAATACCTATTCCATTTCAACTGCTTTCCATGAAAAACAAGTCTAGTCGTGATCTGCAACACTTAGTGCTGATTGTAGGGAGCCGCGCTCATTACGGGACATTGTTAGTGATACAGTTTGTGAGTTTCGTCGATAATTACTTATGCCGTCATGTCACGTGGCGGGTTAATTATCACGTGGAATAGCTCGTTGGCATATGTTTTCTATCAAAAAACAACGGACATAACATAGATGAAACAACTTTTAATTCAACAAACACTTGGCTATATATCCTTGAAAATATGGTTTAAAGTTTGTCTGAGGTCACGTTACTCGAAACGTGGCCTGTTTATTGCCAAAAAGGTAAAAAATGTTAAGCAATTTGCGTAATATTTTGGAAGTAAAATTATTTTTAACAATGGTACATTGGTTGTGTTGGGGTTTATGTCTTTTTTTACTCTACCGCGTCAGAACTTACCGCTTATCATCAGATGGACTGCATGCTCGTTTTCTACTTCAATCAGATAAACAAGGAGTATATACTATATATGTTTGTATGTACTAGTACGAGTTCGGCATCCCCTATAGTTGGTTAGAAGTATAGTAACATATGAAATGTTAATGAAACCGACTCAGTTTCAGAGTGAGATAAGCTATATAACTTTAAAACATGGGGCCTGCGATCAAAGAAGAGAGGAGATTAGCTTAAAAACCTTCCTGTTGAATCACTCTATCTATTAAAAAAACTGCATTAAAATCCGTGGCGTAGTTTGGAAGAACTAAGCATACATAGGGACAGACAGCGAGAAGCTACTTTGTTTTATACTATGTAGTGATGTATATTGAGTAAATGGGCAGTAATAGATCCTTGTACTCGTAAAACGTCTCTAATTAAGACAAATCATGAAAAAAAATAATGATATTGTTATTATGATCAAAAGTAGGAAGTGACTGTGTAATGTAAATTCGTTTTAATTTGATAGTTCTGTTACACAATATATCAATAATTGTTTTATGTTCTACGGATAATCGGACAAATTATGTTAATAAGCGTAACCAAAACTGATTTCGCTCCGGGCTTGCGTTTTACTGGTAATATACATAAAAATACGAGTAATTATCCTAGCTAGGTATATACTTACATTTATCCGTATCCTTCCGTACTTAGCATGGCAATTATAAACATTGTTATTATTAAACCGAATTATTAAACCGAATATTAACATTGTTATTGTTAAACCGAAACAAATTTGTTTCGGTTTAACAATGTATATATACCATGTTATATGCCAGTTTTGTATAACCATAGTTTGGTTTTTTATAGCTATTGACGTAATTGAGCAATCTGAGCATTACTGATTGAGCAGGAGTTCGTCGTTTTTCTCGAAACTAAAACTATATTGAGTCATTAATTTGACGTGTATTTTTGTTTATATACTTAATACATAAACAGATATTCGTAATAAAAACAAATCCTATGTTGTGATTAACATGTACTGTTAAATTTCCTAAAACAGGGAAACAAAAAAGTACTTATATAGTAGTTTGTTATATCTATTGATATTTAGAAGGTATTTAAAAAAAAATGCCTGCTCTGCTTGAATTATCTGAGTACGAGTATTTCTCCACAATGGAGGGCCGGCTTGGAGCATACTTCACGAGGCTAGCCAATTAACGTTTCTTCATTATGGTAAATGAAAATATGGAATTTAAGACGAAAACAAAAGGCTCAAAATCAGATTTTTATATTCAACTCAGATAGGAAGGCAAGTGTTTCCTCTTAAAAGTCCTTCGGTCGAGCCGTGGTTGCCCGGAAGTCTGCGTAGGCTCCGCATATTGATTGAATTGTTTGTGTCAACTTTACTTGCAGGAAAACATTGCCAGTGCCCAAAGCCCGCGGATAAACGTGTTTAAATGGACAAACTTGTTAATAAAACATTTACTTTAACATACATATATACAATAACATTATTTATTACATAAAAATAAACGATTGGTTCGATTATTTGGGTCATTTTTATTACGTTATATTACGTATGTTATATTATTACGTAATTTAAGTTTTTTTAAATACCTATTAAAAATCCTTCTAATTTACAATGTCTATTAGTGAGATAATAGATAAATATTAAAATTTAAATAAAAAACTATAATATCTTAAGTATGAAGCCATTCTAAGATTAGTGTAATTGATTTCATGTATATAATTTATATACGTATTTTTGTACGATAAGTTTTCTTTCCCACGTCGATATTTGATTTTGCATACATGCAATATATTACGACAAGCAATTATATGGTACTCGATAATATATGTTCACTCGCATAAGCATTGTTCTTCAAACATTTTTCGTGCAATAAATTCGCTTTGGAAAATCCGTCTTCGTCAGTTTTTGGATATCTATCTTATCTTGTATCTGACTGAAATAGAAGACGAGCATGCAGTCCACCTAATGCTATGTGGTTGCTGCCGCCCATGGAGATCCGTAATCAACTGCATACAGAACACCCATCAGAAGTCAACCTCAGATGCGTTGCTATTCCCGAGGACTGTGATGGTCGTCTCATGTGAACGTGTGCCGGCAACCACACCCTTCTAACGAAACGCAAGAAATGCTTCACCCTAGAAATAGGTGTGGCGGTGGTAATCCCCCGGTCGAACTACACTGGTTCTACCACCTGTTAAAATCTATAATAATTAACCTCAAATATGACCGAGTCTTAGTACTTGAAAAGCCTCGCGTAACTGTCTCTGCTTCAGGTGTCGTCAGCTTTAGTTATTTTAAGTAGTATTTTTATATTAAAAGTAAAAACTAATTTAATTCACGTTCCATTATTTTTTTTTTACACAGAATATTTTTGTAGATTTATATTTAATTTGTTTTTAACTTTAATAATTAAAATAAAATTTATATTTTGCCATACCGCGACTGATTAGACTGATAGCCGGGATTCATCAGTCCAGCAGAATTGGCTGATTAAAAGCTCCCACTCTACACTAACACTTAATTTGCAAAAATTTGCTGCACCCTAGCACGTTAAATGGGGTAACCTTTAAGATCAAATCACACATAAAAGAAGAAATTATATATGTTTTCATACTTAGTTACTACTACTACTTGTTAGAAGAAGTACTAAAAAGCTAGTGGCATGATTTGATCATTTTATTAAACTAAGGAAAAACAAGTCATGTAGAGTTGATGTTTGTAAATGACTAAATGTACTAATACAGAAATGTTGAAAAATTATATACATCTCCGATTTAACGTGAGAAAATCGTATTACGTACCTTTAGTTGCGTAAAATATACCTGACATATGAGTGTTGTCAACAAATAATGCAATGATAAATTATAGCAATACATACTTCGGTTTATTAGCAATTCTATAAAATTATTGCTATATTTTGTTAACAAAGAGCCCGGAGTTTTCGTAGGTATCAGATGAACAGACAACTATACAAATAAACTACTTTGAAGTTAAGACTATCCCTTAGAATATATTTTTTTCTACACTTAGTTTGATTAAGTTATTCATGTTAATTAAAATATATTTAAAAAAGGTGTTTACAATATTCAATAAATTAATTTAGTAACAATTGTTTTTAAACATCTTTGACAATAATATGTGCTTACACTTTGTTCTCAGAATATATGTATACTACACATATCCTTCGTATTAATACCGCCTTGATTAACATATTATAATTAGATATCCCATCACGTTATACCTATACAGTTTTTAGAATTATCTAACTATATCTAAACGTAATAAAATAAATTAAAATTATAATTCCTATGATTTATTTTTCATTGTTATTGTATCATCAAATGATTTTCTCAATAATTAAATCTAAATGAACTAATTAAAATTTTATTGGAGAAGATTAAATTTAAACAATTGCTATAAGTAATGAATATTGATTTTTTGTTAAACCAGTCAAATAATGAAACATTTAATTTATCATCTTTATTTCTCAAAATTTACTCTAAATAAAGCAACTTTGTTTCATGTTATTGAGTCTTAAAATTTAACTTATGTATTTATATAATCCGTGTTTTATGTTTGGTTCTACATACCTAAATATGAGCCAAAAATATATATAACAGCGTTCGATCAAATTTTGATTTACTTGTAATGCAACCTAAATCCTTGATTTTAATAGATGTACCAACATAACCACTACAAACAAGTGATATCAAACTCAATATTTGTATGTAAATTATTGTTCAATCATTGAAACATAACTGCTTAAGCGGAAACAATTCATAGGTGGCCGTTAATTAGATTCACGGAGAAACTCTACGATAAACACATCTGCAACATGTAAGCGCACAGCCCGTGATATATTCATAAGCATAACAAAACAAGAGGAATACTTGCAAAAATGTGTGTAGTTACTCGTCGCAGAGGAGTATTAATCGCATTAACCTTTATATCTCACTCATTGTATTTTTCTTGTTGTCACAGGTCGCTGACGATGTGGTGAATTAGCTCTGCAATTATAATTCTTGGATCATTAAAATCAAAGTCTGGATCGAGTCCGGCGCCCGCGCCGCCCGCCATTCCTCCGCACGACGCCGCGCGGCTCGCACGCCTCGCGCCACGCTCCCCCGCGGACATTCCGAAACGGTGACTTAGTGTTGTAATCATAATCACTTACCGTTCGCAATATTCGTAATTGAGTGAATCCATCGGAATTACGAATCACGCAGTTTCTGTGAACGTTTTCTCTAACAAACCGACAAGTGCATTAAGTGTGGAGAAGGCTACATTCCAAACCGGTGTCGTTCTTTAATGGACGACTTGTGTACTACTGTGTGTATTTTGTAAGTTAGCTAAGTGACTGGTTTAAATGTAGCTCGCGACGCTCGGATAGAAACTCCCGTGAACGGAGAACGTGTATAACAACGTTGTGATATTCAGAATGTAATAGTGTTCACAAAAACTCAGGCTTATTGTAGAGAAAAATGGCTCGCGGCACATTGAGTGAAAACGAACGCCACTGCCTAGATTCAGGCGGAAAAAACCAATCGGAGCGAATGCAAGAGACTGAAAAACCCACTAATGATTCCAAGTCCAACGGGCTAAGAGTTCGCTTCCTGGACGAGGAGGGGAAAACTGAGAGAACAGTTAGTGCCGACGAAGTAGACAATGCAGTTTCACGCGTGAAAAAGATACACATCTTGAAGAACAGAAGCTCGAGTGAGACGAGCATACTTTTGAGAAATCCATCTTTGGCAAAAAGGCGCTCTAGCCTCGAACGTCGTTTCAGCGACGGTCAGAATGATAATCTCAATAACAACTCTTTAAGCGAAAATCTCAATGGAAAATCAATCGACATGGATAAAGCAGATAAGACTGAACACAACGCAGACAATACCAAAGATACGAGCCAGAGCTTTAAGAAAAACTGCAACGTGTATAGCGTGAATCAGGCGAAGACGCTGACGCCGGAGAGGAAGAAGTCGATTCCATTGACGATGCCGAAATTGATTGCCCACAAGGAGAACGGGCATGTAAAGTCAATTTTACCAGCAGAAGTATGTTTGGGAGATGGAGCATCAGGAAAAGATTTTACTGCGCGCGCGATCGGCAGGCTGTCCCGAGGATTAGGACGGCTACTACGTCGCACTAACAGCGTGCGAATTAGCGAACCCGATCCTGTTTACAAAGTGGCCTATCTCGGCAACGTTCTCACCGGCTGGGCTAGAGGTAAGTTTGTTGTTAGATTTACATTTGCTGACTTTTTGTTTACATTATTTTATGAAAGAAAGTTGACCTTGTCTTAAATTCAGCCAATACTTATCTCTTCAGCTTATCAGTTGATTATTTCATTATAAATATGTATATCTTTATGATTGACATTGGTCAAATCGGCTCGAAAATATTTGATTCCTGACGTGACCTAAAGTTTCAGTACATCATTAGTTTTGGTTAATTTTCATTTACTAGTAACATAAATGTAATCGTTTGTAATGAAAATGAAATACAAAGTTATAGTTATTTACACCTTATTCATAATATTTTAATGGCGTGCTAGCAGGATACATAATTGTAAAACACCTGCATATTGTTTAAAATTACGTAAACAATAATTAATAATCGCCTTCATTTCAAAATAATATCACGTGCGGTTACCAGTGCAAAGCCTGGAATATTGAACAATACTATTACAAGTGCTTCGACATTATGGTGAAGTCATTTTATTTGAAGGCAATTGGTTAATCATGTTGGTTTAGTGATTCTTTTCTTGTAAATACGAGTATATAAACGTATTTAATGAGGACTCGTGCCGCAAATATGATAGCACGGGCAAACAAATTTAAAACCATGTCAAACAAAAACTCTTATCATTTATACCATTATCCTACAATTTCATTGACTTAAAGCATTATTTAAAAAGAAGACAGAATCCAATATTTAATGTAATAAATCATCAAGACAAAAATAAAACAACTATTATAAAGAAAATATGGAAGGCGATAGAACTCTCTGCATGCATTTGCATACTGAATTATTTTTTAGCAAATAACTGTACACTCTTATGCAATATTATGAGTAATGCTCACGTTTCAGCCTATTTTCTTGAAAAATCTTTTCAATAATTTTCATCAAAATGTAGATTGAAGTTTATGTAGGTACTTAATAGTTATTGCCATAAAGTAAACACTTTATGGTTTGATACTCTTAGGTTTTTTAATTATTGATTTTTAAATGATATCGATTCCGATAACAAGTGTATATTTCCTCATAGATATCTGTAGTCAACTCAATGTAAAGTCTTATTGAGGACGGTCACAGGTGCGTAGCTAATCATGAGGACTAAGTTGCATAAAGTTTAGCGGCGATATCTCTGGAGTTGAACCATAAACAGTTTTACTACCTCTTAAATGTCTGCATTAGTATCAAAAGTAATTTATTAAACTAACATCATAAAAAAAATTAAAACCTGAGTTATATTAAAATGCACACCCTTGACCAATTTAAAAACCTGAAAAACAGAACCTCGTAAATCACAGATAAAGTTTATATCAAAAAGGCTACTGTAATCAAACTTCAAACAAGAACTAATATTCAACGTTATTGAAAACTGTTTGTTTCTTAATACAGATGCAGTAAAAAATATTATTTTTAACACTAAAGAGACTGAGCGCAGGGTTAACAAAGCAAAGGCCGGTAATGCGTAAGTAGCTCAAGGCAAATTGGAACGAGCGTTTTGGTCGTAATATGAAAACGAATTTTGATCAAGCGTTCAGCATTTAATTACTGAATAATGAAGCTACGAAGTTAATGGTTTTTAATTAATCAAACAATGTTACAAGAGTGGATTTGTATTCGATTGAAAAGGTATAGTGAACTGTGGATTTATATAAAGTTAATTTTATGTTACAAGAAAGTGTTTAAAATTGTAATGAAACTCTAAGTTAACAAATATAATTGGTTAAAGCTGACATCAATATTCACATCAAAGTAGTGTTAGATATACGTGATATTTACAATTTATACACATTACCGTAAGGTGTATCAAAAATCTTAATATGAATTATTATTAGTAGGTACATTTTTCGGTATCTTTGGTTTCTTCTCAACAAGGCCGGGTCACACTCCTATACGAAATGTGATAGACAAAATATTTGTCTGTAATAAACATAAGGTTGGTATAACTTGTCACGATTGGACTGCGGCAGTATCTCTGCCATACCTGCTGATACCTTAAAATGACAGTACAGTTCAGCTGTTTTGGTGGGATAGAATGGAGATAGATTTTTACTTTAGACAAAACTCCTGTGCTATCTGGTATTTGTTGTGTATATAGATAGAATAGATGCTATATATGGGCGGCAGTTGCAGATTATGTCCAACGTTGTATGTTCGTCTACTATTTCTATCACACAAAAAACAAACTATAATGAATAGTCACCCATCGCATCGGTCGAAATTCGACCGTAATTTAAATTAAAAAACTAAACTTCATATTGTTCGAAGTAGTAGGTACGAATATTTCTCAAAATTCAAATAAAATGTAATATTTTTTTTAAAAAGAGGTTTAATTAGCTAAGCCGCATTTAAAAGCAATAGCGGTATTTTGACAAAGACATCTGACATTTTTGGCGTTATGTGTTTTCATAGTAGGTAAGACATTCAATGTTCTATTTAGTTTAATAAGTATGTGTTTGTGACAAATTCACGGTAGTGTGTGTAAGCTTCACGTATTATTATAATAATAATATTAAAGTCAGTACGTGTACGCTTTGAAGTTTTTGTCCTGAATTTAGTTTTAGTTTCATGTTTTTCCATGTTTAAGTTATTAGAAGATCAACTTGCAAACCTGGCAAGGAAAAAATATTATATAATCATTACATTGCGATGGAATAATATTTATGAGATTATATCTTATTATTATTAACGTGTTATTTATTAATACTAGTTTCGAACTGGTATTTCAGTTGATGTCGTCGTTAATATATTTATTCGCGGGAAATTAATTTTAGGCAAATTAGTTTGCATACTGACGTCAGAGTGGTGATACATCATTGTCGGGCTGGGTTGTTAGACCGCAGGCGAGTAAATGATTAATTTGATTCATTTATATGAGCTTTGTAACAGGATTAATTAAAGCTTATTTGTTTGAACTCTGGTCTTGAATGTGCTATCATATAAAGACAAATTGTATCTCTGATTTTTGTGTGCTTAAATAAATTTTACAATACTAGCCGAACCGGCGACCTTCGTTTCGCCTAAAATTCAAAAATCTAAAATTGTCAATGTTCCCCCGCTATACATAAAAACCTTTTTCTTGAATCACTCCATCTGTTAAAAATCTGAATTAAAATCCGTAGCGTAGTTTTAAAAATCTTAGCATACATAGGGGCATACATAGCATACAGTAGACAAGTATGGGTCTATGAATTTTATATAACATTATCACAGCTATGTTTAGTGTATCAGCCAGTTTTGTGGCCCCTAATTCCAAAATATTTTGATCTTAAGAGGTCTTTGCCGCCTATAAAAGAGCCGTGTAATAAACCCAAATAACTTTAAAGTCTTACCTTATGTCATCTACAGTCGCGTTACTTAATTAATCAGTAGGCTTACTACAGCTTATTAAGAACGCTTTATTAGAGTTTTAACAGACCTTTAAATCGTGCTAATATAATTGCTAGGCAACTGCAATAACTGCAATACATTGCACCATTCTAAACTGATAATATGCATGCATTGCATTTCTCTATAATAGGTACCATATATAAACAGCGAAGATGGTATAAAATATTGACATATATTTAACATACACCTTAAAATGGATATATGCGTTTTATTCTATAAATTCAGCATTTAAGTATAGAATAAAAAAATAAAAAAAATAGTAGGCAATAAATTAAATAAAAAAAATAAGTATTAAAATATCATTAAATTAAAATATTAATTTCTTAATTTCCTATTTTTTATTTTTCTATATTAATAGCGTTAAATCATATATTGAATATATACGTTCATTTTCATTATCTTTGTTATTCGTTGGTGGTGAGGCCAGTGCTTAAGGCCAATATTTGATCTGGCGGATTTTAATGTTTTGCGAACAAACCAGATGCTAGCAAGCAAACAAGTAAACGCGCTAAATCAGCCGAATTCCACTTAATCTACGACGCTTTTTTGATGGTAAGATTAAGATAGGATATTTTTGAAAACCAGCAGTATATAAAACACTGCCAAAAATATTTCAAAAATAGAATTTCCAAGTCGTTTGAGAATAAGAGGGCGAATGCCATATTGGTACTTATGCCACGCCTAGTATTTTGCCACATCCCACATTTTGCCACTAAGCATATTAATTACTCCGCTGTGAACTCATTACTAAATTTGTTGTGACGCGTGGTACTTGTGTCACTGACCTGTGTACTTATGAACCACACAATAAAACAATAGCAGCCTTGAAAACTCTTTCAAATATAAAAATATATATCAATAACTTTGTACTTCGTAAAATAGTGAACTGAATAGTATTAATTTATGTAGTAAAACATCTAATAGCCACTCAGCTTCTACAATTATTGTATTCTAGCATATTTTCTTGGCTCCATCTTCTTTGGTCACGTTTACAAGAAAATCCCATGTGTTAATCTAGCTCATAAACTATATTTGTGGTCAAATTTCAGCAATAATTTATGACAAGTAGTGTTTTCTTGAAAAAGTAACTTAAACATATACATTTTCACAGAGATTCACCTTTATAATTTTAATCAAAGCCGGCGATGCATTGGCGACTCCTCTGGTGTTGCAAATGTCCATACGACGGTGACTGCCTTCCATCAGGTGGCCCGAAAGCCTTATCTTAATATATAAAAAAAAATATCAGACTAAAACTATTCATAAAGCTCTAATTGGCTGTATTTATAATCTAAGGATTAAAAACTTCAAGTTAGAGTAAACTATGTACATATATCATAACATAATAAGTATATACATATAATGCGCAATTTAATCGATAATATTGCATGTAAATTCTATACCTCTTAGGCTATGAGAACAGGAACTGTACAAGAGAGTGAAAACAGAGACCTTAACTGAGATCTAGCGAAAAACTCAGTGGGTTTTTCTTTTTTATTTGTACACCTTTTTTCTTTTCCATCTTGTCTATATATGGGAAAGGATTATCGCTGAGTAAAGCATTAGGAAGCAAAAGTAGCACAGAGCGATAAAATTATGTACGTATAACTAAAACAACTGAGATTAGAAATCTAAACGTTTGACAAGCGTTATTAGCGCCAGACATTCATTAAGTTTTGCAACGTGCGTTTCCTAATAGAGTTTGTAGAGCGAAGCGATCAGCATACGAACTTTCGTTTCGAGTCTCTACGTAGAGTTGTGGAATAAGTTCATTTATAGTGGACAGTGAGCACTTTTACTACTTTTACTATCACGTAAGAAATTTTAGCCTAATGTGAGCAGTGATAGACTAATGGTTGAAACTTGCCCTCTCGATCGGGAGGTCCGAGGTTCAAACCCAGGCACGCACCACTGGTTTATGTAATAGACATTAATTATCACTGTTTTGGAGAAGGAAAACATCGTGAGAAAACCTATACACCCGAGAGTTCTTTACAGAAAAAAGTTCTCGGATGTGCGTAAAGTCCACCAATTCGCACTTGGCCAGCGCGATGGCCTATGGCCTATAACTCTCTCATTCTGAGAGAAGACCCGTGCCCACCAGTGGGACAGTAATGGGTTGACGACGACGACGTACTAAAAAAGTAACGCTAACGCAATTAACGCTAAGTACACGCAACGCTTTTTGCTTTCCCATCTCTTACAACTTTTTATAGATATCGGCCTTATCTTGCATCCGAGTGAAACCGAATTGTGTACAGCACGATGTAGACCGCGCGATAGCGAGATGTGTAAGTCATGTTTGATGAGCGAAACTGTGCGCTAACAAGTGAATGTTATAATTTTGTCGAACAATTTTGGAACGCAAATTCTTGTGTCAAATACAAGAATTTGCGTTCCAAAATTGTTCGACAAAAGTCAATTGAATTTTTAAGTTACACAATTTTAGATGACATTTCGTTCTCAAATGTGTATATTCCAAGTTTATTTAAATAGGTGAAATAATCGAGTTTAAGCGAATCTTACTTATTAGTGTTCTATTATTTAAAAACTTATAGCCAAAATGTCTTATCCATTTTTATGGATACTGCACGAGTTGTAGGAATAGCGATTTGGCGAAGTTAAGAGAAGTAGAGTAAAAAAATAATATTCATGCGTAATAAGTGTTGTGTATTAAAATAAAATCAAAAATTTATTGCTTACATAACTAACAATGTGTGTTACATTTAATAATGTCAACTGTGCTATATAAAATCAAAGCTTTGTTTAAATGATAAACACTTTCAAATTATAAATATTATCAAAATTAAGAACCTTGCATGTTACACTTAGGAATTTACCACAAATTTTTTTGTTGTGTTATTTCTTTGTAAAAAGGGATAACTGGTAGCACAGATAACCCACTTACGAAAAACAATTCACAGCCACACTGATAGGTGTGATAAGTAAACTGTATTTTTAAATATTGTTTACATCTTAAATAAAACTCGTTAAAGCGACAAAAAGAGCATTTTTCTCAGTTTTGGTCCTGGTCCTTCGAGCCAAATTTTTAGATTTTCGAACAGAAAAATTGTATAAAGCTATTCCAAAGATATTGCTCAGTTTAAAATATTTTGTTAGTGCATAACATTTCAACACTAAATACTAGGAATATAAATCTGCACTGTTAGCCTGGTTTTATGATTTGGCAATGTCGATCAGAAGCGATCAGATAACATCGAACTAACATTTCTGAATTTCATTGAATAGTTGTAATAGAACACCACACTATACTATACTATATTAATATTATAAAGGCGAAAGTTTGTGAGTATGTATGTTTGTTACTTCTTCACGTGTAAACTGCTGGAGCGATTTTCATAAAATTTGGTAGAGAGTTAGCTGATACTTTGGATTAACATATAGGCTACTTTTTACAGTGGGAAAATATCTTATTCCCACGGGACAGTCGATTTTTACTAACTCGGGCGAAGTTGCGGGATTCAACTAGTTTTTTATTAGTTGAAGATATAGTGAACAAAGCCAGGGGCTATGTCTACTTGAAAGTAACTATTAAATTACAAAACTTCGGTGATTTCGATTTTATAAGTGAAAGTGACAGTTGTGAGTGGTGTATAAGATAATGTCACATCACAAAGAACCGCCATTAGTGATAGAACATTGCGAAATCGTGAACTAGTTTTGTTAATACAACTTATTTCTTTGAAACTGTCTGGGAGTCTTACGTGTACTGATAAGTTATATCTTCAGATCAAATATAAACAAACGATGAATCATATGTAAATAAACAAACGCAAACTCTTAAATATGTGCTTTTTTTAAGAATGAAAAAAAAAACAGTTGTCATGAATTGTAAAATAAACGAGCATGCAGTTCACCGGATAGTGGCTATGGCCTCCTATGGACATCTGTAATCAACCAGATAAGATCAGTCTTAGCTGAGGTTAGCTAGACAGATGCGTTGCTACCTACGAAGAGCAAGTTGTAACAGCTCGGGTAGGTTATGAGGTAGGTCTCCTCGATGTGTTCCGAAGGAGGTCCCGGAGTCCTCCATGCAGCACTGAGGACGGCAACCCCTCCGGTTGCCGTGTTTTCGTAAGGTAAAAATCCCACCATAACCCGGCATTGCTCCCACAGCGTTGGGTACCTTTTGAAGGTTTAACACACCTTTTAAACCAGAAGGAATTGATAGAGCACGGAACTGCTGGTATTAGGCAGATATAAATGTCGCGGTGGTGCTTCAGGAATTGAACCACACAGAGTTCTACCGCCTTAAAACGAATTCATTAAAAGTAAAACGAGAATCGATATAAAATTACAAACTTTAATCCACCGAAGTACGCCAAAATATAAGTGTTAATTTTTGAATGCTGAAATATAATCCCCAAATCGGTTAGAAACGAAAATTTGAAAATCTAATATTTTATGTACAAAATTACTCAGCATAGTTGTGTTGAAATGTACGATTTATATATCTCGCAAATCAACAACATACAGTTATTGGGAAATAATGTTGAAAATAACACAAGTTTCAAATTACATAGGTTTCTTTGACATTATGTAATTAGATATATAGCATCACCACATACATATCATATGCAGAACGTGTAAACTTCACTCGATATTTATTTCTACGTATTTCAAATAGTAGAAATATTATTGAATAACACATTTGGTAGACAGGTCGTAAAGATTTATACACAAAATATACTGCCTGCGTAAATATAGGTATATGACTTTTACATGTGTGTTATATGACAATATCTTTGTTTAACTGTTGTTACATTACTACATTGTATATACTAAATTTGTCCATTTAACGTATAAAGTAGTGGTTTTTGAGTTATATATTTTTATAAAATTAATGTATTACACGAGCATGCAGCGTACTTAAGTTGGTCACGACTACTACATAACTAAATAAAACGTCTCTACCCCTATTTTTATCGGATTGCAGGCGCAATAACTAAAAATGATGTAGCTTATGTGATTCTGCAATCTGAGCCGATTTTAATGATATGTCATAATATATGTACAATGCGTACAATCAAGCTGAAGTGTGTGCTAAAGAAATTGACATACATAGTCTCGAAAAACATTAACCTCCTTCTGATGCTTTCGGGTAAAAAGTATTGAATCCTAATGAAGAAGATATACTACCCACAGCCCTACATAAACAAATGCCTGCATCGCCTAATATCTCAGGCAGCGAGCGACGGTCATCAGATAAGCCAGATGTCAAGCGGTCAGCCGATAGTGAAAGTGGCGAACCTGGCGCACTCTTACTTTGTCTGGAAATGTGTCAAGTGCTCAAGTGGATAGATTTCTCAATATTTTGGATAACACTTCTTCGCTCACATTGATTAATACGGGGGAGATATGTTTATTCGAAGCGCGTTCGAAGCGTTTATGTTCAGGGGTAGCAATACTCGTATCAATAGCCAACCTCGGGGTAGACTTATCTTTATTACTTTCTTATCAGGGGTTAATTACAAATGCACAAGGCTGGCAGTGACCACTGACCATCACGCGGATTGCATGCTCGTTCGTTACTCCTAAGGAAAAACACGGTTCCCGATTCAATAAGAGAAACTACCACCTCGCTTAACCTTGAGACAGTAACGCATAACGATGACGTCACATTGTTAATATAGACCGAGCTTCATCAAACAGATGAAATTTGCCTAACGAGATCATCCGGCGTCGCTCATTAGACCTTGTGCAGTCTAATTGACATAGCATTACGTTATCTCGAGATAAAGGATGACATTAGCATCAGGCGAAGATCAAGGCCTCGGACGTGACCGGGAGATTAATTATAACCCTCCATGACTCCGGCGCGTGTTATCGTTCGTGACAAACACTGGTATTATTTTAATGGTGAATTTCCTTCCGCTGGAATGTGTTATGGGGGTGCGGTATGACCTTGATGCGTGTTTTGTCTAGATATGTTTAGTAAAAAAGCTAAAGTAAAAAGTGAAGTACGTGAGCATAAACTCAGAGAGACTCAATTTGTAAAAGAACAGTTTAAAGGTTATAATGTATTGATCTCTGTAACATCAACTTGGTCTTTTACAAAACCATGAAGCATTATGTATCTAATAACGTAGTGTTTTTCCTTCAAGGTTATAGTGCACTTAGTCACGAACTGAATGCAGGCAATAAATCATCATGAACCCATTACGGTCTCGCTCAGACACGTGGATCTATTCAGAATGAAAAGAAATTCAACAGACTTTCAATGTCTATGTAAATGTAAATGTATGTAAATGGAGATCATATAACGATTCACCGGCAATGGGCTGCTGTATTCTGGTTTGAAGAAATGGTAAGGGAGACAAGGGATAATTGTCACAGGCATTCTAAATTAGTCACGGCACAATTTCACACGAGGCGACCATCAGAGTCCTCGGGTGTAGCAACGTATCTCTGATTGACTTTAGATGGTACCCATGTTCTGTATTAAGTTGATTAAAGACGTCCATGGGTGGCAGTGACCTCTTTCTATCAGGTGGACTGCATGCTCGTTTGCTACTTCAGTTAGATAAAATAAAGTCTGAGGAGTAGCAACGCACCGGTGGCCAACTTCGGTAAGGCTTATCTTATCTGAGGTTGATACTACTACTCTAGTTTCTACTACCGTTATCATGATTTTAGTCGGCAGTAGCCCGTGGCTACTGCCGACTAAAATCATGATGTGGACTGCATGCTTATTCCCTACTACTCCCTTCTATTAAAAATAAACACTTTAACTAACTTGTAATTGATTTGGCTAGTAAGGTACATTAGGAACGCTGTGATACATATACTTGGGTAAAAAATAAACGTACCTTGAGTGCAGTAGGTTTTTGTATGCAACGAACAATAGAGCCGAGGTCCATGTATGCAACCGACCTTAAATGGAACAAAGATCCGATTAAGTGGACGTCGGCGTCAGTGCAACCAAATCCACACATGGCTGACTTTGATATGAGATCTAATAATACTGTTTCACTTATAAAACGAGCAATTTATTCTGTGACTAGGTTATTGTTTTCACTTGTTTACTTGGGTCACGTTAATGATTAAAATACCGAGCATGTAATCCATCTGATGGTAAGTAGTCACTGCCGCCCATGGACATTTGTAAGCAACTTCACGAAGAAACCGGGTTCTACCTAAAGTCAATCATAGATGCCTTGCTACTCCCGAGGTCTAAGATGGTTGCCTCAAATAGAAGTTCGCCGGCAACCACACCCTTCCATCGAAACGCAGGAACTGCTTCACGCTAGAAATAAGTATGGCGATTGTACCTCCTTGGTCGAATTACACTGATTATGCCACCTGGGAGACGTTTACCATGAGAACGATAATCCCATGTTTTAATTCGGATTATAAACAATCTGTGTGCGGAATTTCAGCAAAATGCGGCCTGTAGTTCTTGGGTGAAAGAGCAACAAACACGTATATGTACATACATCCTCACGAATTTTCGTCTTTATATATTTTTATCGATGATAATCTTATTCATAACAATAGACCATGTAAAATTTAAAAATATTTATCTTAGATGTTCTGTCATAAACTAAAAATGCGACTTACAGATAATATTAGCATGAATATGTGAGGTTTTAGTTTTTTGTATGAATTGAAACACAATATTAATTTTCACTTCATATTTCAATTCTTTAAGACTTTGTTTGACAGGATGGTGATGATTTATACATATGGTTAATTATACTGTTGTGGCATTACGATATTGCAATCATACCTCACGCTAATATTATAAAGGCGAAAGTTTGTGAGTGTGTAAATTTGTTACTTCTTCACGTCTAAACTGCTGAAGCGATTTTCATAAAATTTGGTATGGAACTTATTCCCACAGGACAATCGATTTTTGTTAACGCGGGCGAAGCTGCGGGATTCAACTAGTTTCAAATATTCCCGAGAAATCTATGTTGCGTCACCTGTAAAGATTACACGACATACAACAATAAAATCTTTTGAAAAATTGAATTAAATAAATATATATCCCAGATAAGGAGATGAAATGAGGCGATGTAAATGAACACCATAATAACTTATACAATCGTATGGTTGTTTATAACATCTTTTAACACGCTCTAATAAGATTATGTCTACAAATGAGTCAATGTAACCAATAACGGCTGTGGTAATGACTCAATAAAAATGATGTATGAGTACATACACAGTATCGTATTGATATGATTGCATAGTACAATAGGTTCTATTAATAAACCTATAGGTAGAGGTCACATCGTGTGGTGGATTGCCGGTAGCGCTTGATTTATTAATCAATTAAGACCCGCGGCGCAGTCACAATGTCGGTACGTCACGCGTAGTTCCGGGTTCTATCCCCGGCTGTCTAGGCATCAAATGATGAATTTAGTTTGTTCTGGGTCCGGTTGTTTGTTTATTTGTATTTGCGTATAATATCTTTGACACAAGTAAACGTAGTAAATTGGTGATAAGTGTAAAAAGTGGTTATTTATTATTTATTGCGGTAATTTCTAAAAGATTTTTATCACGTGCTTAAATAGACTGGGCTCGAACCTCTTCAGAATGAGAAGGATGTAAAACAGAACGCTATATGAAAATTGTAGATTAAGAACTTAACAATGTATTATCGTAAACCTTTATTGATTATAAAATTACAATTTGTTCACAATGGATGTGTTTGAGTTTTAAATATAGTCGCCTATTCGATACAAACTATTAAACTATAGACACCTATCATATATTTTATTGTACGACACACGCAGATCACGACACTGTGGTATTTATATGCGATCCTCAACCCATTACTATATCAGTATCTATTATGATATAATGTGGTAGAACGAGTACCATTCTACTAGAAAAGTAGCTAGTAGGCTCACCGGTAACACACCCGTACCTTTACCACGCTCGTTTGCTACTAATTTTTTTATAAAAAAGTAAACACAATGCTAAAAAATATATGATGTGGATCGATCGAATATGCGATGTCTTGAAAAGACGACAACTTATTTTGACAGCACATTATACATAATTCAATGGAAAAAAAATTTTGTTGACGCAACTTACAAAATATAAAATACGTTCCTTTTACTTAAGCCAAAATTAAAATTCTGTTGTAATGTGTAATAATGCAATGTTTTTTTGCAACAAAGTGTGCACTAAACATTGTTAAGAAGTTTTCAATGCAAATCGTCTTCTCAAAATGTGGAAAGCATTGTGTGTAAAACCAAGTGTCAAAATCGACAACACTCCGCTAGGCTAAAACAGAATTTGGCGGTTAGACGTTAGTCTTACTGCTAGCGTAAAGATACTTATAGAAAATACTAGTTGAATCCCGCAGCTTCGACCGCGTTAAAAAAATCAATTGTCCCGTGGGAATAAAAGGCGCCTATATGTTAATCCAGAGTATCAGCTAACTCCCTACCAAATTTTATGAAAATCGCTCCAGCCGTTTACACGTGAAGAAGTAACAAACATACACACTAACAAACTTTCGCATTTATAATATTAGTATGATAAAGGGCACGAAACATTTAGTTCAATATACAATTGCCTTAAGCGCAGATTACGGAATTTAGTGTAATTTGCCAAATTTGTAGCCGATTTCAACGAATTTTTCGTTGCAGAGCGATAATACTTAAATACTCGTACATTTATTTGACAAGAAATAAAACTTGTAGTCGTGTTAAATAAAATTTTAGATGAACGAAATTACGAGGGAAAGTTGATATAACTTATAAGTATATTCAGAAGTGGTATTTGCTGAAAGTGAGAGTTACGTGTTCACGAAATTATTAAAAAGGCATTATATTAAGAGTTACACGCTTATTGTATAACATCGCTGAAACAATACTAATTACAACCTTCGCGCTATTATGTAGTCATTATGTAGTATTATGTAGCTATTATGCTGTCATTCTGCGCTTTTAGATTACATTTAATTCGCAGTCAGGTCATAGGAGTTATCAATTTCACAGTGACATTATCGGGCAACCAGAAGCGTTACATTTCAAGCCACTAAGTCATTGTAATGCTATTATATGTATCGCTTATCTTTCCTCGCGTATGGTCGGTACGGAGACAAGTGGTGCACTCTATCGGCTTCGAAGTCAACGCCACAGTCGTGACATATTTGCACCATTTCGCTCAGGTTAAAGGTTCTAGTTCTGTTAGCTGTTGTGAGTGCGTTGTACGTTGTGAGTTAAGTGCGGATTTGTAGATGAAGTATACGAAGAGTTTATGATTGTCAGGGTTTCGTTTATGAAGGTTAACAACGGAACTCTCATAGGGCTCTATCTTTTACGCCGCACTAGACGGACCCCTGATAACCCTAAGGTTAAGAAAAACTTTAAAAATACATGGATTACTCATACAATAATGCAATATTCAGTATGCTATTTGATATGTTATGCAAGGTAATTGAAAAAAGGTTAAAAATTAATGTGGTTGCACGGAGCTCTCCGTGTATAGGTTAGATCTATAATTTTAACGCAAATTTTCTTTGCATGATACATTACGAGGATAATTATAAGCTAGCTTTGAATATGAACCCTTTATAAGTTTCCACGATTTCTCTATACAAATGACAGAAATAATGTTTATAATAGTTTAGTGCAGAAAATATGTCTATAGCTTAGTAAATACTAATAAAATGAATTTTATTACCTAAATTAATAAAATTTGTTAGCAGACTTGACATTACAAATTGTCATTGCAATTTTTCATACATATATATCCCTATTTACGATATTGACTTAGTTATTAGTTTTCTTAGACCATTTTTATCGCCACTTAAATTTGATGTGATTGCATTCCCTATTAACATTGAAATTTTATTGCATAGTTTGTTTGTTTCGTTGCTTTATTACCGCGGAAACGTTTTAATCTATAAATTTTACTTCCTACCTACGACCTCGAAGGAAATTTCTCAGGGTACTGTAAATAACTCTATTAATAAACAACCACAATTATTTATAAATAACATAAGACGTATTAGTGTATGTTATTTTCTCCTGTCAACCGGAAGGCAGTGGTGCAATAGTGCGGTATCATGTTGCAACAGATTATTATCAATACCTAGAGTGACTTTTAATAATATGAGGTGACTAGGGCTCACATAAATTCCCCTGTAGTCGTGGAGTAGAATACGGCTATGGTATCACCTGCCAGTCGTAAGAGGCGACTGAAAGGGGCCTCCTGGTTTTGCGGGAGCTCGAACCGCCCAGCTAGCAACCTCAAGAAGGATGGCGGTATATGTGGATGCATGTCGTCGTAGATACCATGAGGGGCGCCGCGCTAGGGGGGCACCTTTGTGTTCCATTGGAGATCCCGGGGCCCCTGCAAGCGCTGAGGAAGGCCACCGAGGTTTTAGTGTGTAAAAATCCCACATACGGGTTATGTGGGATTTTTCTAGTCTCTCCCTAGGCTCCGGTGTGCCTATTGAAGGTATCCTCCCCGTCACAAAAAAGGGCTCACATAAAAGGTGCCAGGAGTATCTGTGATAGGCTTGAAGTTGTACTCATGATCTGTATAGAGCTGATGTCTATGGGCGGCAGTAGCCACTATACCGCATACTGCTTGCTCGTTTGCGGCTTAAATAAACACATAGAATAAGGCAGAAATATAGCAGAAATATATGTGTCTTCTACCACCTTTTTACAGCTTATTAACGTTCTGTGTGGGTCAAATAGCCTTTTGTGTTATTTTTTTATATATGTTTATATTCCTCGGAATACAAACATAAGTTGAAACATATCAAACATAAATGTAATAGCGTGAACATGGACGTATATGTACTTAATTAACTTTGTAAGATGAATGATCATGCTAAGAATCACTAAATAGTTTAAAACATAGTCGCTTTTCGCTGCCTGTCCCAATGTATGCTTAGATCTTTAAAACTACGCAACGGATTTTAATGCAGTTTTTTTAATAGATAGAATGTTTCAGAAGGAAAGTTATTGTGTATAATACGTATAATAAAGTAGAGATACACCGATATAGTTTTAGATTTTTGACTTTTAGGCGGAACAAAGTTCATCGGGTCAACTAGTGCTAAATATCAAGTAGCTTTTTAGATATTTGAATATTTAAGATTACCGATATGGTAGCCAAACAAACATCCATTCAATTCATGCCGAACATTCTGGAGCTACGAACAATGCATTATTTTTTATATTTAGTTTCGCTTCATTCATGACGCGTCATGTCACATAGGTACATTATTCGTGTTGTAGTGTCGTGGGTCACGGGTGTATTCAGAAGAGGCTTTTTCCTGTGTAAGCACCAGTATATTACTACAAGTCATTCAAATACACCATAAAGTGAAAGTTGCACCTGTTCGTATATCGCTTACATTCCAGAGAGTTAAATAAGTAGTTAATGAATAATATCACTTATATATATATATATATATATATATATATATATATATATATATATATATATATATATATATATATATATATATATATATATATATATATAAATATTTGGTTGTCCTTGATGAGGGTTATTCTACATCGGGTTGGTCTTGTCATAGGACCGCCATTTAATGCGGCCCTACCACCCACTTGTACGCAACTGTATATTGTAATTTCGATTACGATCTTGCATATAATGGGACATATACCTATGTATACCTATTCTAGTGATGTAACGAATATTCGCATTTGCAATGTGAATTGTACGTATGTTTTGCGAATATCTAATTGTAGTGCTACGAAAAAAACGGTCTCTAAATAAAATTGAAGTGTAATTTATCGAACTAAAAAAGGTCGTCATATCTAGATCCTCCGGCCACAGTAGTAGTGTCATACAGTATTCTAACTCAGCCCTGTCCTTGAATTTTATACCTACAGATGCGCTGGACAAGAGTTCGCAGTTTTTTATTCAGTATATTAAGGTAATACACAACGCGTTCTTTTAATATTTGAGAGCCTTAATAATAAATCGTACGCAACTATAGTAATATTTATAAATTTCACACTGAATAATATTTTACCAACTAATATTACTAATACTACTAATTAAAATAATTAACACTGGACGTGTTTATATACAATTAAATCAATCAAAAACAGCCCAATATAGTTTACAACACCAAGTGACAAGCGGTCACTTAGGCACATTCGCTGACTGTTGCCTACCGAGTGCATACCGAAATCGAGGCGCGTTACAACTTGCGTTTGTTGCGCTTGTATGAAGTTAGAATACTGTAGATCCTATATCTGTGCTCCAGCCCTCTACGCCAAAAACAATAAGAAATATTCGCATTTGAATTCGCGAATGTTCAAATATACATTCGGTACATCAGTTGTAAATATATACAGTACAAACAAAATTCTGATATTCCTTCTAAACCAGTTATGAACATAGAAGAAAACAAGCCTATGTAATGTCTCACAGGAAAATTTAAAACAGGTTGAATATTAGCCCGTATATTTTTGCACCAGTCCGTAAAGTGAAGCGTAACGGTGTGTGTCAAAAATCTCTTCTAGTTCTGGGAACACCCGTGCCCAACAGTGGGACAAAATAATTGCAGACACCTTAATACTTTACGCGTCGACTCCAGCAGTATTAAATCTATGTTAATATTGTTTATTCTGTTTTGTTTATCGACATGTGTTCTGTCTTGAAAGGTGTGGAGAAGTAATTGTAACATGACGTCAGAGCATAGTCATATCTGTAATCAGATAGTACAGTTACTCTATTGGGAGTCGATTGTAACTGTTCATAAAACAATAAGATATGTAATTGAACATGCCCTTACTGTGTTCTCGGGATGGGCGTAAACAATGTCGTGTTTCACAATTGCAGATGTTCACGTAATACATTATGTTAATTAAGTTACGGAAAACATTCGTTAAATTATAAAATAAATGATAATCTTATAAGAATCTTATTAATATTTTAAATGAAAAAGTTTTTATGGAGTTTGTTACTCTTTTCCTCAAATCTACGGTCGGATTTCGCTGAAATTTAACACAAACATAGTTTATGATCTAAATTAACATAATAGGATAATTTCAAGGTGGTAGAACCAGTGTAGTTTGACTAGGGAAGGACCACCGCCACACCTATTTCTAACGTGAAGCATTTCTTGCGTTTCGATAGAAGGATGTGGTTGCCGGCACACTGTTATGAGGCGACCATCTTAGTCCTCCGGAGTAGCAACGCATCTGTTATTGACTTCAGATAGAACCCCTGTTCTGTTTGAAATAGCTTGCAGATGTCCATGGGCTGCAGTGACCCCTTACCATCAGGTGGATTGCATGCTCGTTTGCTACTTCAACCAGATAAAAAAAAATAGGATACTTATTATTCTGGTAGACTTGACCGAGGCATGTGAAACCACGGAAATAACCTAGTAGAATGATAATAATTTTATAAGAATAATTAATGAAAACACAGCAATAACAGTTCAGTGAAGAACCGAACCGAATGTTTGCCGCCTTGATGAACTTGTCTCTTTAATTTAAGATTAAATAAATGAGCGTTTCGCCTCGGTGCATGACGAATTAAATATATGCGTTGTCCTTTTAAATGTGTTCACGTGAAATTCTTATTGTTTTTGAAGGTCGTAGAACTCTTGTTTCGAGTTCGGAGGTACTACTTTTACACCTTTTGAAATTTAACGCTGTTGAACAGTTAAGTCGTGTATTATTGTGACGACAGCATATATAACTCCCAGTGCTAATGGGTCTGTATTAATAGGCCGTATAGACCAACCCTAGATATTTTAGTTACCCTAACATTGAAGTAGCAAACGAACAAACAGCCGATCTGATTACTGTCGATTATGAATATCTGTAAGTGATATCAAATAGAATACATCACGGCATTACTACTCCCAATGACCCGTATGACACGTCGCCGAACATGAAAACTAACCTGCAACCACGTCCTTCCAATGAAACCGATTCACGTTAAAAACTGTTCTGGCAATAGAATAGCGATAAAAGATAATAATTTTCGTAATTCGTAAAAGATAATAGATTTCACTTCATAGCTTAGCCCACATGAGATTTAAACAACTCTCTCGTCTCTTTTTCTCTCTCTCGTCAAGCCATTATTGTCCCAATGCTGGTCAGGGGTCTTCTCTCAGAATGAGAGAGTTTTAGGCCATGGCCCATCGCGCTGCCAAGTGCGAATTGGTTCACACACCTCCGACAATTTTTTTTAAAGATCTCTCGGGTGTGTAGATTTCCTCACGATGTTTTCCTTCACCGAAAAGAAAGAAAAGAAGAAGAGTGATAATTAATTTTTAATACGCACATAATTTTAGAAAAATCATAGGTGCGTGCCTGGATTTGAACCTCGGACCTCCCGATCGAGAGTGAAAGTTTCAACCATTAGGCTATCACTGCTCTCAACAGTTTGAACAACTAGAGATCATTAATCCAACTCCTACACCTGGCGTTGTTTTTATAAATACAATATGTATATACATATACTCTTTCATTCGCTTATCGCCTGTACAGTGGAACAAATCACACCAATTGTAATTACTAGCACGTATTAATGTCGAATTAATAATGCATTGTGTCCACATAATATTTGGGTGATGTAACGCTTCGAATGACATACTTACCGTTGGTGAAATATCGCGGACTATTTTGTATTACAAATAATTTGCAGCAATATTTATTCAGACGTAATTGCTTCGGAAATAAATATGGATATAAAAACTGATTGGTTCGGTGCATCCGCTTTTCATTTGTATTTTTGAATATTTACGATGGTTCTGTCACTTCTAGTTTCGATATCTTATTTAATTTTTCTATTTTATCTTTTACTTTATTTACTCGTTTCTTTCTATTTTCTTTCTTTTACTGGTACCGCCTTCGATTTTTCTGCACTTCCCAAAGGTTGGCTGGTAGAGAATGCTTTTTAGCATTAAGCCCGCCTATTGTACTACATTTTTTTATAGGTGCAATAAAGTGTAAATAAATAAATGGAAAATAGTTTATTGGATTCAACGTGAAAGAGAAAATAATTATATTGTAACTTTGAAGACCCGGAAATAGGTGTAAAAAATCGAAATGCTTTACATTTTATATTATGAAAATTATAGAAGCGAAAATTCTTGATAATATAATATATATGTTTGTTATTCTTTCACGCTAAAATTGCAGTAAGCGAAATCCCATCATGATTTCGCTTATTGCCACAGAGACAGTTACTTCCCTATTAAATACTAAATATACAACGAATATTATATCACTATTAAATGCCGATGTCAACTAATTTTGATAATGTTGTGAGACATACAATATGAGAATTCACCCCACTCTTCAACGACATTTTTGACCACCTCAGGCCTATTCTTACTCGTATTACTTCCATCTCGTGATAGCTAGAGATGTCCGTTGGACGCAGTGACCACTATCAATATAACTTATTCTCTGAGGACTAAGTTAAAATGCGTAGGTGTAAGTATCCTCCCTTAC
Source organism: Spicauda simplicius (assembly GCA_949699795.1). NCBI lineage: Eukaryota > Metazoa > Arthropoda > Insecta > Lepidoptera > Hesperiidae > Spicauda > Spicauda simplicius. Next base: position 534,628 of record OX453060.1, read on the forward strand.
CAGATTATCCATAGGCGACAGTTTTGTCCATAGGCGATGGTGACTACTTTCCATCAGGTAGGCCGTCTGCCTTATAATTATATTTAAATATAAAAAAAGATTGTTACGTGGGTAAGTATTAAAGGTTTGCTTTAAGGATTTTAATAATTATTTTACCGAAACATTGATTATAAATAAAAAAGATTGACTGTGAGTTCGTGTAAAGTATTTATTTATATATTTTTTGGGTTTTTAGGTATATTTGGTCCGTTTGCATTTCTCTAGCGTCATCTCGTGACTTGTTTACTCTATTACTTAACATTGCCTTGTTGATAAATTGTATTGCGATCTCTTCTTTACATACTTTTTATAAATGTGTATTCTATGTGCTGTATTGAATTATCAACTTTCGCTAGTGACCTCAAATATGTGAAATGAAATGTCTTTATTTTGTATAGGCCAACGGGGGCATTTACAAATTGTCAGTTACATTTTGTTCTTACACTACTACTGGATTGGAATACGACCTCGACTGAGAAGATCCGACAAGAAACTCAGCGGGTTTGTCTTTTTTCTTATTTATATCCATTTTTTTTTAAATATAATTACAATCATGTTTCTTTTTTACATAATAATGAAAGTTAGCTCCAGTATCTTGCCTTACAGTTCAGTAAAAGAAAGCTCTATGTGTGAGCTGATAATGTAAATTTTAAATATATTTCCTCTTGTAGGTAAACAGTATCCAAGTTGTTATGTAACGTAATTAAAAGTTATTGAATCAGAATAAAGTAGTAACTTCATTTTCAAAATAACATTTTACGGTTTGTAATTTTGGATTTATTCGACGTGTTACCGTCGAATAAATCCAAAATTACATTATTCTTGTAGCTACATAGTCAATTATGATTTCATACCTGCGTATATTTATATGATTATAAGTATGGATTTAAATAGCTTTAAATCAACGTAATCACTACTGAAGTTAGGTGTTTACTAACTGAGGTTGATTGTAACAAGTGTAGCAATTAATCTGATTGAAATCTATAGATTTAAACCATGGCCTCAATTGATTAGACAATTGTGTTTTAAACCTAACTAAAGACCAGAGATTACATCAGACTTCTTATTCTGGGAATATGACAGGAATATGGAATATGGAGATATAGAGGATATGAATATGGAGTAATGAATATGGAGGCTATGAAAAAATAGGTACTTCACGGCTACGTAACACCTCGGGGCCTATTTTGCCTAATTAACAGCGGTAACTACGAAACTAGAGAAGCTTTGTGCCCCTTTTAAAATTTCACTAACAAAAATCTCGACTTCCTGACATCGATTAATTGTCTCCAGTTTCCACTGGACGTTTTTTCATCGAATTGACGATTGTTTTTTATTTGAATGACATTATGTAAAGTTGTGATTATAATTTTAATGACGACCATTATCAATTTATAAGAATAATTAGTTTATATTCGGGGTTTAAATCCTGCAGCTGTAGGAATGCTTTACAATATCAATAAAACTAGTTTAATTTAGAAATACAAGTATCCTCATATGCCAAAAAATATTAGTAATGAGAATTATTAGTATTATAGTTCATACAAAGCGTTGTACCTAAATGTCATGTAAACCACAATGTCCGTGACCGCAGATCAGTCATAAATCTACATTTTATTGTTTTTGTTCAGTAAATGTATAGATGATTATGTCTTATATTCAGCTAACTCGCCATGATTAAGCTGAATACAGGACTATAAGTACTCCATCTATCAGCCTTTGAAAGTCCACTGCTGGACATAGGCCTCCCCTAATCTGCGCCACTCTGACTGGTCCTGACCCATCTGAATCCAGCAGATACCCGCCGTTTTCTTCAGGTCATCAGTCCACCGGGTCGGGGGGCGGCCTGCACTACTTTTGCCCATTATTGTCCCACTACTGGGCTCGAGCTCTCGGAATGAGATAGTTTTAGGCCATAGTCCAGCGCGCTGGCTAAGTGCGAGTAGAGGTACAATCATGAAATACATAATACTAAAATAAAATGTTTAATAACATACTGCAGGTGGCGACAAAGGCTGATATGGTAGTTTCTCTGAACATTTCTGACATAGTCCGGTAATAAATAAGTAAACATTATTTTGAAGTCAAGATTAAGTTATTAACATAACCCATGAGTGTTATAAACATGGAAATTAAACGAATTCGCAAACAAACGTACACAAATTAGTAGGTATTAAGTTACGCTACAATCACAGCGGGCTTGGCTTAAATCTATTCGCTTCTAGACTAGTCTGTTACATCATATTAAATGATGCCCATTTATGGTAATAGATAAAATTTATGTTCGATTCAATTCCAATATGTTTTGCATACGTCTTCAATTTATGTCAAAGAAAATTCTCGAATCGTTTCAATGTCACTTGAATATAATTTGTTATTGTAACGCTTCAGTTACGGAGATAGGAGGGTCAAACGTCAAATTATAATGGTATGCTTGTTTCCTTATCGCTTCATTCCCACCTGACTTGTATGGGTTCCCATAGTGATGTGATCCGAGTCGTTTTTACTCGAGTCATTCGAACCAATTTGCCAAAATCGTACTCGATTGAAAAAATATATCACTCAAGTGTCTATGCACTCGATTTACCGAATCAATTCGGCGCACCAATATAATATTTTTATCATCACTAAATGTCCCTTTACTCAATTTTTTATCTATGCTATGCTTGCCGATTTTACAAAGCAAAATATACGTAATTTTGAGTTTGTCGTTAGTTGATATCCCAAGTATTAGGGTATACTAATAAACGCGTTAATGAAAAGTCTCACTCGTTGCAAACTTATGATTCGAATAGGATTTTACTCGAGTTACAAGCTTGCAATTCGAATGATTCGAAAACTCGAGTATAATTCGAGTGATGTAGTAAAACTACTTGAGTGGCTGGAGACACAAAATTCTATTAGAGTTGCATCACTAGGTTCCTACAACCTGATCCCCCTTAACGTGCAGCGGAAGCGCGCTCCGATCAACCTGTCTCCTTCGTGGCCGCTATCTCGCTCGCACGTTTTTTCCTATCACATTCCGAGCATTATGTTCTCGCTCCCACAACACGCTCGAAAGCGTTCACTATTATTTCTGACTAGCTGAGTCCCGCGGTTTTATTTGCCTTTAAAAAAACGTAGCATGCTCGTTACGTGCTATGTGCTACGTAGGTATACGACTCGAGTTTGGACCTTCAAAAATTGTAGCAAAAAGCATTGTTTCAAATACTACTGATAGCAACTGACATTAGCGGCAACGATGCGTGTGGAGTGTACCCGTTTTATTGCATTTAACAGTTGTGAGCAGCATCCTAATTATTTTGTCTAAAATAGATAGTCATTAGATATCTGCCAGTGAAAGTCCCGTCAAAATCGGTAAACTAGTTTCGAGATTAGCCACAACAAACAAACAGACGGACAAATATACTAACAAACAAACTGATAGACAAATAGAATAGTGTAATTTATACCTTCATACGCATTTAGTAAAAGCAATTATTTATATGTTACAAACAGACAGTTCAATTTTATTTATACTTAGTCACGATTGATAAGAGTATGCATTCGTGGGGCCTCGCCACTCCGTTTCGGGTTGGTCGCGCACTGGGTATTTGTAACTCGTTACTCGTTGTGTACTCCTAGTATTTGTGTTTATGTTTGAAATTAGTTTTGTTATAGCGTCTTGCTTTGGTTTGCTTACTGGAAGTATTTTATGTAATCGTCTGCTGCTTTTTTGGGAAGAATGCTGATATAATAATTGAGAAATTCACATAACTATCAATGGTGTTGTAACTGTATAACTTCGAAGGAATCTCCCGCATCTCCCTTATATGGCATAGTAGTCATATCAAAGTTTTTAAAATGTGCAATAGTGCCACATTCTTGCGATATTGTACATCTGCTGAGGTGATTAACGTAACAAGTAAATAACTACATCAAAAACCGTATTTATAGGACATCAACAATGTCCAAACACCTAATACCTACAACAAAAATCCATGGTTTTATGGAGAACGTACATTTTTTACCTTTTACCTTGTACTTTGGTACCTCTTTTTGTTTACGAGGGGGAAACCTTCAAAAGATACCCGGTGTCGTGGGTGCGACGAGGTTTATGTGGGATTCAGGCAGAGGGTACCGTAGCCCTATTCTGGTCCCGGAACTACAGGGACATTGTAATAGGTACCCTACTTCTAGATAATGGAAGAATTACTTGAAACATTATAACTATGTAATAAGTACCCTTATACGTAATTTGTGATATTCGTCATGCCTTAAATATGTTTACTATACATATGTTCGCCGAGAAACTTAAAGTCGATTAGGTTCAAGGCAAGTCAAATCAACTACAAATTAATTTGGCCTATGATCTGAGTATGCCCGATAATAACGCGGAACGAATTGGATACGTTGCATAATGAAACGGTTCGCTTCTTCAGATTTTTTTGAGTATGTTTCTACATTTATTATTTAATGCTCGTAGTAACAAATGCGCATGCGGTCAAAATTCGTAGTCACTACTGAAGTTTTTTATATCTATGTTAAAATCGGCATCGCGTAGATTAAATAATATTGGTCATATTGTATTTAGTAATATTGTTGGTATCATAGTACCAATATTTATTGCTACAAGCCCGCCACAAAAAAAAATCAATAGTTACATCGAATCCTGATTTAATTTGCTTTAAAAAACTTCTCTGCCAGACAAAGAAAGTACACTTAGACGAAAATTAATATCAAGTGTATTTCATGGTAAGCGGTTTCTGCCATCAGGTTTTGTCTAAGACGCATTTTTGTCAGCAAATGCGTCGCTACTTCTAAGGATTAAATTGAAACGTCCCGGATAAACCTGACTAAAAAATGACAATGCAATTTATTGCTGTTATTAAGCAAGAAAAAACTGAATTCAGTGCTTTTGGAGTTGAAAAATAAAGATTTCTATCATCTTAATAATTTAGGCTAAAATATCTGAGCCGTCTACTCTTCAAATAATACCGCAGCATCATTATCCCAAACGAGCAATTCCTATTAAAAAACACGTTTTTTTGCGAGAATACTAATTATAACCACTTTTTATAACCCTGATTTAATATTATGACTTTATTGCTTGATTATCTCGATTATAAATTCGATACAAAAAATAAATGAGCCATTTACTAAAAGTTACATAAGCATTTAAATTCACTTGCAAAATTCAAAATTTTGCTAGAATTAAAAATGTTGTTTTACAACTACAATTACGAATAACAAAAAACACATAAGTTTCTGTTCTAACACGCATGATGCATTATTAGAGCGAGTTTCTACTTTTTTCATACTACGCCTTAGGTCAAAATTATTGCAATCCAACTAAAGAAAAGCATAATTACCGTAAAATCATTTAAATATTACAATTTTCTTTCCAATTGTTCTACCCTTTGGATGGATAATAGCCGTATGAATGGCGACTTTTAGTTAGCCTTGATTTTTTTTTATCTGACTGAAGTAGCAAACGAACATGCAGTCCACCTGATGGTAAGTGGTCACTGCCGCCCGTGGACATTTGTAATCAATTTCATACAGAACATGAGTTCCATGTGAAGTCAATTACAGACGCGTTGCTACTCCCGAGGACTAGGATGGTCGCCTCATACAAAAGTCTACCGGCAACCACGCCCTTCCATCGAAACAAGGAATGCTTCACGTTAGAAATAGGTGTGGCGGTGGTACCTCCCCGGTCGAAATACAATGTTTAACTACCACCTTTAAAACTTTTGTTCTACCCTTTGGATGGATAATAGCCGTATGTATGCCGACCTTTAGTCAGCCTTGATTATCAAAACTGTCCTACAAGGAAGAGTGGATTCGCGGGAAATGATCATAGTCATCAGTAATTGTATTATTAGCCGGTTGTTTTCCTGTTCCGGGCATCGAGAGAATGAGCTAGCTTCCGTGGTTTTGACGACGGTTTTTAATTGGTTGCGCAGTATTATATGTTAAGTTCGTAAATTTAGTGAACGAGGCGGTTATTATATAAATTGCACTAATAAATTGTGCTTAAGCACGTAATAAGTATATAATATAGGAGTTGATAAATGTGTTTCAGCACCCAACGTCTTCTCCCAATTATGAAGCTATTTGAATTATTAACAAATAGATGTATTATGTTCATCCATACAACTAATTAACTACAATATGTACTTCCATACTAAGTCCCTTTAATATAATAAATATAAAAGTTTGTACTGATGTATGTATTTTTTTTTTTTTTTTATTTCACTGAAGTAGCAAACGAGCATGCAGTCCACCTGATGGTAAGTGGTCACTGCCGCCCATGGGCATCTGTAATCAACTTCATACAGAACATAGGTTCTATCTAAAGTCAATCACAGATGTGTTGCTACTCCCGAGGACTAAGTTGGTCGCCTCATATAAAAGTGTGCCGGCAACTACACCCTTCCATCGAAACGCAAAAAATGCTTCACGCTAGAAATGTATGTTACTCCTTCGCTTTTATTTTGGACGAACAGAACCCCGAAGCTTCGCCCGCGTTAAAAAATCAATGTATCGATTGTCCGGTAGGAATAAGATATTTTCCCACAGTTAAAAGTAACCTATATGTTAATCTAGATTGTCAGCTTCAACAGCAACTTCCTACCAAATTTTATGAAAATCGTTCCAGCTGTTTAGACGAGAAGAAGTAACAAACATACACACTCATAAACGTTCGCCTTTATAATATTAGTATGATATGATTTCACTGAAATTTGGCACACACATAGTTTATGCCTTAGATTACCATATACTACTCATTACTGCGGTGGACATTATTGATGTGAGCGAAACCTCGAGAATAACATAGTTATAAATAAACTTTTTAAAGCAGGTGGTTGGATCGTCTCAAAACAAATGTATGTAACGAAACCATAGGTTCGTATTCTCACGTGCACATAACATTCATTGTGATTATAGTTCACAAAGTCCATTCAGTAACAGAAAACATGATTGCACCATTATAACAATTCGTATGACAATCGATACAGTAACGACCAAAAAATCCGATGACAATGTTCCATGGATTACGCAATCAGGACTTATAGACGGCTGTGCCGATGAAATTGATTTGTATTCGACAAAATATCTGCTATTTTTTAGAACTCAATTTCTAAATGAAGACTGCTGAAACCTTTTTTATTTGAACCGTTGGATGCCGGTTTCTTCACACAATACACGGCAGCTCTCAGGAGCAACAGAGGTAGATTGATGGAGGTAAATACAGATTAGAAGCCAGCCAGTGTCGTGACAAATTACTTACGAGGATTTTAAATTTTATACAGAAATGTTAACCAGGAAACAAGACCTTTTTTTTTTCTTTTTACGGGGAGGAAACCTTCAAAAGGTACACCGAATCCTTGGGAGAGACTCAGGGTTAGGGGACTCGGAAACTCCAACGGAACGAACCGGTGGCCCCTAGCGCAGTGCCCCTCACGGGCTCATCTCTTGGGGGACGTGTACCATGCCCCTTCATCATCCGGTGCTTACGGCGAGATGCAGCCACACATACCGCCATCCTTCTCGGGGCTGCTTGTTGGACGGTTCGAGCTCCCATTCTAGCCGTCCGCAACCCCAGAGGCCCCCTGTTAGTCGCCTCTTATGACAGGCAGGGGATACCGTAGCCGTATTCTACTCCCCGACTACAGGGTCACAGCACCGGAGAGACGTTATCTACGTCTGCCCCGGCGGCTCCTTCGCCGAACCAGGAAACAAGACCTTATGTTATCTCCAGAGGGTGTATAAAAATCTAACATATCCATAATAAGGATTCCTATTTTTAATTGGTTACATATGGACGACAATATCACTTATGACAAAGAACGATAGCCAGCATTAGACGGCAAGATATCTTATTAAAAAGATAGCCGTAACAAAAAAGAAAACAAGTTTTAATTTAATTAAAATGTTATTATCGGTCACGTAGAGATGACTATAAAAAATACAGCCAAAGAGGTAGACTATTCAATAAGGAATGACACAGCAAAACAACAGGGCGTCCAAACAAACATAACAAAAACTATTCGAAAGCGAAAACTTGAATGACAGGATAACACATAATGTATGAATCTGGGTTAACTACCGCAGATACTAGTAGTAAACTGAACATTGCTATGGGATGGTCATGGAAGGCTCCATTGGGAATACCATTATTAGTTACGAGCTCAAAACATACTGAATATCGCCTGAGAGATAAAAGTATTGGTTTCAAGTCTCCGTTTATGTGAGAAAGTGCTTTAAAAAGCAGTTATAGCATTCAACCTTTCTTAAAAATATTCAGTATATAATAATAATAATAAATGTTTATTGACCATAAATGAGAGTACATTTGAAACGAAGAACCCTGACTCCCAGAAAAGCGTGACAGCCTTAAGCGACAAGCGTTACAGTCTTAAATCTAGGATTATTAATCGCCTTTATGTAAAGTTAACCAATGAAAAAAATATGTGTATATATATAAAAGTAACACTACTATTAAACATTAAATAGTTAAACAGTAGTACCTATGTATGTTGTGAGTGTGCGTGTGTGTATGTGCGCGTGCGTGTGTGTGAATGTGTGTGTGCGTGTGTGGATGTATGTACATCAGTAGATACATAAGTTAGTCTTTTTCAAAAATATTTAGGTACATTATTCTGATATTCAATGGCAACGATTATTCTATGTATTGTATTTAATACGTTAGTAACGTGTAAATATTTTTTTAAATAACAATTATATTGATGTGCTATAACAATTTAATTAAATTTATTCGTATAGATAAGATTATATATAAAAACAAAATAAATGATGATAATTTTGCTTCATTTTAATAAAGATTTATGATAATATAAATAGGCACCTGTAAGATGAACATTTTGTCTTTAATAATTCTTGTCGTCGAACCCATCGTCGTTTTTGTCTATAGTCTACCGCGCTAACCCAGTGCGTGTTACACTACACACTCCTTTGAGAACTATTTTAAAGAACTCTTGTAGGTTTCCTCACGATCTTGAAGGTGGGAGAACCAGCGTAGTTCCACCGGGGAAGTACCACCGCCACAACTATTTCTAGCGTGAAGCATTTCTTGCGTTTCGATGGAAGGGTGTAGTTGCCGGCACACTTTTATATGAGGCGACCATCGTAGTCTTCGGGAGTAGCAACGCATGTGTTATTGACTTCAGATAGAATCCATGTTCTATATGAAGTTGCTAACAAATGTCCGTGGGTGGCAGTGACAACTTACCATCAGGTGGATTGCATGCTCGTTTGCTACTTCAATCAGATAAAAAAAAATGTTTTCGTTCATCGTAAAGCAATGACAATAACTTCTAATACGCACGTAATTATAGAAAATTGCCTGGCCTGGGATTTAAACCTCGGACCACTCGATCGAGAGGCCAGATTCAACCATTAGACTACCACTTCTCTTTTACCAATTCTGATCGCATTCTGAATTAAGATATAATTGGGTCAAATATCAAATTAATGTAAAGGAAAACTACTAACCAACCTGATTTTCGTATCATAATTATCGGAAGAATACGAGATGACATTAATACGTGTATTCATTAAACACTGATTACGTAGTGGATGCCCTTATATCGGAGAACAGATCTTGTGTGACCTTTCTCTCGACCACATGGCTTGATTATGTCAGCCTTATAGATTAATTCATTAGGTAACCTTACGACGAATGCCATTGTATTATGTTATTCTCATCTAGTTTTTGTAGTGATAGAGAAAATAGTAGTTCTTTTTATTTATTTACAACCTACATCTACATTATATGACACCTAAATACAGTATTTTTTTTTGTTTTCGAGGGGGAAACCTTCAAAAGGTACCCGACGCCGTGGGAGCGACGCTGGGTTATGTGGGATTTTTACCGCACTAAAACCCTCCCGGTGGCCGTCCTCGGCGCTGAAAAGGAGGACTCCGGAGTCCTCCTTTTCATCTCGAAACGACTTCAACCGGAATCCTCCGAGCGCGCTGCCCCATCGGGCTCCTCCCAGATGGGCGACTGCGCCCACCGCTCCGTCTAGTCTTTACGACGGTATGCGACCCCGGAAGCTCCTTTTAGTCGCCTCTTACGACAGGCAGGGGATGCCGTAGCCCTATTCTGATCCCGGAGCTATAGGGACAAATACAGTAGATAGACTATCAATATGGATATACCAATCATTAAAAACGGTTTCTACACTCATACTCCCACAGTAGGATATTCCTCTGTGTCGTGGACACACACAAAGACGAATACACAAACACCCAAACCTAGAACAAGTATCTAAACTTATCATTCAGATACCTGTCTGGCCGGGAATCGAACCCGAAACCCATTGCCCATCAGTCCGGTATGATAACTCGGCCACACGGGTCGTCGAAAGTTGTCCAGTTTCCCTCTAGATGGTGCTACTGCTGTATTAATTTTATCTTCATCAATTCCGTAAACCAATTACCCTGCCCATCTCGTACGTACATCAATTCATTGTTATTTACGGCTCCAATATATCTCGGAATTAATTTAAGCCGACTTAATCGCCCAGTTTTACACCTAGCTTAGGAACTTGGTCCATTACTATAAAGGAACGAGTAACTAGTTAATGGCCATCGTTAAACGGTATTGTTGCTAGTGGGAATGGCCAGCGATATTACGTTGCTTTCTAACCAGTAACTATGCTCATCTGGTACTATTTTAGCTTTCCGTACCCAAAGGGTAAATACGGGGCCCAATTACTAAGACTCTGATGACCGTCTGTCCGTCTGTCTATTACCAGGCTGTATAATATGAAGTGTTACAGCAACGCAGTTAAAATTTACACAAACGATGTATTTCTGTTGTCACTACCGCAACATATACAAAAAACAGAATAAATATATATTAAAGGGGCACCGATACAAAACGACATTTTTTGCCGTTTTTTGTAGCTAATGTACGGAATTCTTCGTACGGAACTATCATAGCATATCAAATTGCGGTTCTATGATTCCCTTCTCAACCTGGTGTAAATCATTTATCGCTGCAGATTAGGTACCAAGAACTAATGTGTAAATTAAATGACTTGCGATTCATAGGACATCGTCTCTGCTTTATCACACCTTACCAACAGTACACAGAAGCACATACCAGTGATGAAATAAAATGAAATGTCTTTATTTTGTATAGGCCTACGGGGACACCTACAAATTGTCAGTTACATTTTTTTCTTACACTACCAACGGATCGGAACATGACCTCAACTGAGAAGATCCGTCAAGAAACTCAGCGGGTTTGTCTAATGCTTTTAGGTAGAGAGATATATCTACTAATCTAAAATCACAGGTCTGTTTGCGGAGTTCGCGTGGCGGAGCGGTTACCATACCGGTCTGACACGCAGTGGGTCCCGGGTTCGATTCCCAGCCAGACAGGTATCTTAATGATGAGTTTAGATTCGTATTCTGGATCTGGGTGTTTGTGTATTCGTATCCATGGTGCTCACGACACAGGAGAAAATCCTACTGTTGGGCTATAAGTGTAGAATGCGTGTTTGTTTTGTTTGTTTCAGTGGCACGCCATGTTACAATTGTGGGGCTAACAATAGGATATACATTAATAATGAATTAGTACATCTGTATTTGATTAAGTGAGAAGTTAGCGATATATTCTCAGATCAGAATGACGTAGCTATTAATTAGTTAACACCCATTGTGTTTACACTTTGAGTTAGTCATTAATGATCTTGTCTGTCCGTGTTACTAACAAATTACACATGTTATGGTACTGTACGTAATTAGTAGTTTTACAATCAAAAAATTGGTAACTATCGGATTAACTTCACAACAAGGCTATAAAGTATGAAAATTAACGTCTATTTTTTTAACACGAGTATTGTTTATATGTAGTTAGTTCATTCGCACATCGTGCAAGCGACTTTGTAGTTAACAGCACACAGATCATAATAAAACATGTTGATGAAGGCATCAAACATTTCAGTTATATAACGCATGCATAATGTAGCATGCTTCATCCGTTGCATCTGCATTCCGTTTCTCGATCTTTCCTAACTTGGAACACGTTGGCCTAGAATATAGATTTAAAAATACGACTATCTACAAACGACTGTTATCAAAAAAGGTTTTATTTTCATTTGAGTGAAGTAGCAAACCAGCATGCAGTCCACCTGATGGTAAGTGGTCACTGCCACCCATAAACATTTAACATAAGCAACTTCATACAGAACATGGGTTCCCTTCGAAGTCAATCACAGATGCGTTGCTACTTCCGAGGACTATGATGGTAGCCTCATATGAAAGTGTGCCGGCAACCACACCTTTCTATCGAAACGCAAGAGATGCTTCACGCTGGAAATAGGTGTGGCGGTGGTACTACCTCGGTCGAACTACACCGGTTCTACCACCTATAAATTTGTTAAATGGTAAGATGTTTTGGTTTACATTTTTGTTAGGGATGACCTACAAACAGCTACTATCAAAAAAGTTGTCTCTTTTTAAATGATCGAATGATTTTATTTGACGACCTGCGTGGCGGTGCGATTACCATACCGTTCTGTCACGCACTGGGTTCCGGATTCGATTCCCGGCCTAACAGTTATCTGAACGATGAGTTTAGTCACTTGTTCTGGGTGTTTGTGTATTCGTCTTTGTGTATGTTCATGGCACCTGCGACACAGGAGAAAATCCTACTGTGGGGCTATGAGTGTAGACAGCGTAAATAAAATATATTTTGGCTAGGGATCATTCGGTACCGCTATGTTTTGAGGTCAACAACAATTTCGTTGTTTACCTGTTTAATATTAAGTAACTAACGAATCAAGTAACGTTGCTATGTTAATTAATACTTTGTGGCTCTGACATCTTCGTGAGAACTTTGCGGAAACTTATTATAGATACAAACAAATGTCTGCTAAACAAAGAATTAAGTTGTCTTCCGTTTATTAAAGAATAAATTACACACATACACACATACGCTCGTATATGTATTTTGTATGTATTATATGTATTTTGTCGTGTATGTATTTTATCTATATATTATGCAGGGTTATAGTTAATGTAGGGAAGGGGTACCTAATGCTAATATTTTTTTCAAATAATTCAAAGCACATACATAAAATCCACTAAAAACACATTACATACACTACGGTGCATTTGACACAAACACATCACTACGTAGTATAAAAAAATTTTAAACAAAAAATACAACCGACTTCCATGCCACATAAAAGTAAAAAATAATTTAAATACATGTTGGTTTAGAGCAAACACAGTTCTTAGTACATAGTCCCGAAGTCGGCGCTTACCATATTTTGCTGGATCATGACGAAACTACATGTATCTTATATGAGCGCCGACTTCGGGACTATGTACTAAGAACTGTGTTTGCTCTAAACCAACATGTATTTAAATTATTTTTTACTTTTATGTGGCATGGAAGTCGGTTGTATTTTTTGTTTAAAAATTTTTTTTTCACGCTTTTCAGTCACGATAAAATCAGTTATGGCTGTTGCTAGTCGTCCGCTAACCGGATGAATAAAATTAATTATTCGTCCGATTTTCGGATGAATAAAATTATGTGCTGACGTCATCATATAAAAATAGACTTCTTTGACACAACCGGTCGGGGGCGCTACCGCGCCCCCTCCCTTAGATTCTGAATTGGAAAAATCTGTTCGAACCTAACCTAACCGAATAAAACAACTTTTTCTGAGTAAACATTTATTTAAAGAATAGACCTATAATTATCAATATTTAAAGTAGAAAAAGTAATATAAACCTTATAACTAAGAGTATAATTCAACTGATACTGATAAAAATAACCCATCCAATTTAAAAAGGTTGGTAGTACTCTTGCATCTTTCAGGTAATTGTATTCAAAGTGGAATTTTTGATCATAATTATATCCTCTCCGAAACTCATTGTTGGTATTGTGAACAACAACATTATGTATACGTAAGCACAATATGGCCGATGCCTACGGTTTAAACTTGAAGGACCCCAGCATTATCAGGGTTGAGGAGTTGAAGGTCAAAATTATCATGTCATATCTTTGCTTAGTAATCTCATTACATATACGTAAGCACCATAGGGCCGATGCTTATGGTTTAAACTTGCAGTACCCTGCATCATCAGGGTTGAGGAGTTGAAGGTCAATTTTCTTATCATACGTCTTTGCTTTGTAAATATATTACATATCCATAAGTATCAAATGGCCAACGCCTATGGTTTAAGCCTGAAGTACCCCTGCATCATCAGGGCCGAAGAGTTGAAGGTCAAAATTATCATGTCATATCTTTTCTATGTAATCTCATCGCATGCACGTAAGCAACAGATCCCCAACTTCTATGGTTTGGGCTTACAGTACCCTGCATCATCAGGGTTGAGGAGTTGAAGGTCAACTTTTTTATCATACGTCTTCGCTTTGTAAATATATTACATACCCATAAGCATCAAATGGCCAACGCGTATAGTTTAAGCCTGAAGTACCCCTGCATCATCAGAGTTGAGGAGTTGAAGGTCAAATTTTTCATCTGATATCTTTGCTTAGTAATCTTATCAGATATACGTAGCGATCATGTAGCTAACGCCTATAGTTTAAGCTTGAAGCACCCCAGCATCATCAGGATTGAGGAGTTGAAGGTCCAATTTTCCACCGTATACAACCATTTTTCTAATTTTTTACCTTACATTTTTTTAAATATCATTTTGAATGCGTAAGATTGAAATAGCTAAGTTTTATGGCTTAGGCATTCAATACCCCTGCATCATCAGGATTGTGGAGTTGAAGGTCCAATGTTTCGTCGTATACCTTTGCTTAGCAATGTTATTACAAATCCGTGAGCAACAAATGTCTAACGTTTATGGTTTAAGCCTGCAGTACCCCTGCATCATCAGGGTTGAGGAGTTGAAGGTCAAATTTGTCATCGTACATCTTTGCCTTGCTATCTTATTATATATCCGTAAGCACTAAATGGCCATCACCTACGGCTTGGGCTTACAGCACCCTGCATCATCAGGGTTGAGGAGTTGAAGGTCATTTTTTTTATAATATGTCTTTGCTTAGTATTGTTATTACATACCCATAAGCACCAAATGGTCAACCCCTATGGTTTAGGCTTGAGGCACCCCTGCATCATCAGGATTGAGGAGTTGAAGGTCAAATTTTCATCACATGTCTCTGCTTAATAGTCTTGTTACATATATGTAAGCACCAAATAGCTAATGTTATAGTTTAGGATAGCTGTAACCCTGCATCATCAGGATCGAAGAGTTGAAGGTCAAATTTTTCGTCAACCTATATAAGCATAGATATATAATACATATTCCAAGTTTCATAAGAATCGAATCGGCAGAAGCCGAGTTATCTCAAATTATCTAAAAAACTTGAGGAGTGGTGGTGGTTTCCACCCCATAACTCAAAGAGTTAAGCATCACAGCATACCCATGTCCAAGAGAAAAAGTTGCGTGACGAAATTTCCTATCAAATGAAAGAAAGAAAATGGAAATCGGTTTATAAACACCCAAGTTATTCAAGATTTTAAGAAACCGACATTTTCCAATTTTCCGGGAAAACCACCGGAAGGTTTTCATTTTCCTCAATATGGGACTGCCTGTGAAACTAGTCGCATACAATGTCGTATGAATTGTGTCGGTAGGTCGACGATTTCTAGCCATTTCGCCCGAACATACATAAAAAAAAAAAAAAAAAAAAAAAAATATACGTGACGAATAGATAACCCCTTTCCTTTGGGAAGTCGGTTAAAAACAAAGTCGCTTCTCGCTGTCTGTCCCTATGTATGCTTATATCTTTAAAAGTACTTTACGGATTTTAATGCAGTTTTTGTAATAGAGTGATTGAATAGGAAGGTTTTTATGTATAATACACGTGTAATATAGTAGAGACACACTGATAATTTTAGATTTTTGACTTTAGACGGTACGAAGTTGGCCGGGTCAGCTAGTGTAATAATATGTACCTAACCTCAAAATTGGATACTTCTATTTATTATTACATTATGTATAATTAAATTACAACACGTTAATGGTCACTGAGTCTCCGGTTACTACGATGATTCATATATTATCGTTTGACGAAAGGCCCAAAGAAGTACCTATGAGTACTTCAAATAAATATATTATCAGTATGTACTCCCAGTGTGCGCCGGCGCAGACGTCACGGCGACAAACAACTGTAATCTGATGATTACCAGACCGCAATGATCGTATCGCCGTAAGGGTGTGTTCATCTACACCCTATCATTACTTCAATAAATATCTATTTTGTTATATTGAAGTACCGCCATACCTATTTCTAGCGTGACGCGTATCTTGTGTTTGGATGGACGGGACTGACGGCACGCCTTTATATGAGGCGACCATCATCCTCGGAAGTAGCAACGCATCCGTGAATTACTTCAGATAGAAAGATAGATAATATAGTGGAGGAACACTGATAGTTTTAGATTTTTGACTTTTAAGCGTTACGAAGTTCGCCGGGTCCACTAGTCATTGGTAAATTTGTCAAGATCGTACAAGAAAAAGGTAAAGGTTTAAAAATACATTTTACAAAGGTTCGTTAATTTATTACGCAGCAGGATGATTTCACCCAATCTTATATTAGCGGGCATGCCATCGCACGTTATACAAATCGCAAATTATACAAGTAAGGGTCCATCCATATTGCAGACATGATAATTACAGACACCGATGCAGTTCATTTTTGATTATATTAATGTTAACATAGAACGGATTCGTAACGGGTATTCATATTCACGCTAAGCGTTTTTTTTGATTTTTTGCCGATATTTCGACCCAGTTGAATAGATCGTGGGCACGTTCAAACTACGTTGGCGGGGAGAAATCGTTGAAAAGCGCTAGAGAAAGATTAAACTATCTATGTAGAGTCCAGTTCGTTTTCCTTCATATCACGTTTCGAATCACGACACTCAATACCAACTGTATCCCTAAGCATCAAACTTTGAACTACTTTTTCATGAACTTAACTCTGAATTTCACAATTACTTTTTGTTAACAGTGTATTTTCCTTATTGTTATCAGCGTAGAGCTGCTATAATAGTTTGGTGCAGACGTGGTTACTAATTAATGCATACAATACCTGTGATTAATTTGAATAGGATTCGTGTTCTATTTCATTTACATATGTAAAAAATCTACATCATGTAGATGTTATTGATTTCCTAATTTCAGATGCACACACGAGCAGAAATATATTATGTTCAATGACTTGTGTCACGTGGTGTCGTTTATCAATAACTAGTTGACCCGACGAACTTCGTTACGCCGTTACGCCTAAAAGTCAAAAATCTAGATTTATCTAGATTATAAACCTTCGTCTTGAATCACTCTATCTATTCAAAAAAACTGCATAAAAATCCGTAGCTTAGTTTTAAAGATCTAAGCATACATAAGGACAGACAGCAGGAGGCGACTTTGTTTTATACTAAGTAGTGATACCATGATTCTTTCTCGTGGATGCCATAGTAGTGTCCTACGGGACAAAACCCTGGAGACGGGCAGCAACGTTTTATTGTCTTATCGTTTTTGTAACACTTATGCAAGGATGAAATACTCTATGTCTATGAATAAAAATCAGAGGTCAGAAAGAGGCCTACAACAATATATCTAGATGATGGTAAAGTATTGAGATATTCTAGCAATCTAGGTGATACTGTAGTTATTAATATTATGATATTTACCATCAGGTGGTCTGTTTTTATCTTGAAGTTTAAAGAAAAGATTGTTATGATATTGTGGACTAACCCTTACTCTGTTTAATAACAACACGATTACGCCACTGAGTCCGTCCGTCAAATTCGCGGAAGGTACGAAATAACGAATAAAAGGATATCGCCAATTATGTATTATGAGTTTATATGGACATTAACATTAAATACTTTTAGCCCCGCTCTCTCCTACCTATGTAACCAGTCATTTACTCATTACAACTGTCAAAAGTAATAATTTATACTAGTCACCCGTAGCATCGGCCGAAATTCGACCGTAATTTAAATTAAAAATCAAATGTCATCTGACATTCTTGACGTTGTGTCTTTTCATTTTCATTTACTAAGTACATATGTGTTTGTGACAAATGCAAGGCAGTGTGTGTAATGTGTTTTTAGTTGATTTTATGTATGAAAAATGCAATATTTGAAAAAAATATTAACATTCTGCACTCCTTCTCTACGTCCACTATAACCGTGCAAAATTTCATACTAATCCGTCCGCGGCATATTACTTAAAAATCCGTCACAAATTTTTTCTTCACGTATTAATATAATAATTATAAGAATACACTGAGCAGCAGATTTTTTTAATTTTTTTAGAAGCGGGCCAATGATATAGGCAATATATATATTTGTGAAACTGTCGCTCCCGTATTACTGCCCTTAACTCTAATATTAGTTTTAGACACTTACTTTTAATTCGTATTAATTCCAAAGATTTGTTCCATTTCAGTCTGAAAATCTCATTATAACTCTTCCTAACATAGAACAAAGAGCGAGACGTAATCCGTTGCACCGGATAATGAGATAACACTATGTGCAAGACTAAAGTGTCCAAACGGTAACTATGATACGTACCTATACGCAGTACGAGAGATGTAATTGAGATAAATTATCTTTGTCTGCGACAGTCGTGTTATCAGAGTATGTTTTTTTTATTGATTGAAGTAGTAAACGAGTATGCAGTCCACCTGATGGTAAGTGGTCACCGCCGCCCATGGACATCTGTAAGCAACTTCATATAGAACATGGGTTCTATCTGAAGTCAATGATAGATGCGTTGCTACTCCTGAGGACTATGATAGTCGCCTCATATAAAAGTGTGCCGGCAACCACACCCTTCCATCGAAACGCAAAATAATGCTTCACGTTAGAAATAGGTGTGGCGGTGGTACCTACCTTGTCGAACTACACTGGTTCTACCACCTGCAAAATGTATGTAAATCACGGACGGAATTATACGAATAAATAAAATTGAAATGTCTGTGTGTATGCAACATTTCTGACAACCCGCAAGATGGAGATCATCATATCAGTCTAAGAACCACACGGGCAGTTTGAGTTTGCTCTGCACACGAACAGGTTTCAAAATTTTGTATTAAAAAAACCTTTTTTAACAGAGAACATAAAAAAGAACTGTTTAAACAGTTTTTTTGTGTTACATCGTTCATTGTTTTATCATATATCATTCATTGTCGTTCAAACCAAACGTGTATGCAATATTTCAGCGCAAGCTAATTTGTTTGAATTTCAGTGGCAAGATGTGATCTTTACACTCATGTGAACAAACAAGGTTTGTTAATCAACGCTGGCAATGATAAATTTATATTTTTAGACTTAAATACTTAAAACGCTTTCTACACTCATAGCTCCACAATAGGATTTTCTCCTGTGTCGTGGACACACACAATACGGATACACAATCACCCAGACCCAGAACAAAAATCTAAACTCATCATTCAGACACTTGTCCGGGAATCGAACCCGGGACCCACTGAGCGTCAGCCCTGTACGGTAACCGCTCGGCCAAGCGAGTCGTCAAACTAGACGAAGGCTATCTCTAAATCATTTGAAAATGTGCCTTCCCTTCAGCATTTAAAGCATGACACCCTTCCAGTCATAAGATATAAGAAGAGCTGTCTCAGACGAATAGCATGCTGCCACCTGTAAAGTATTTAATATATCAGGTGCCTTAAGCTGTTGACGCTCAAACAGTTAACGTAAGATATCCAGGGAAATCTTGCGTCATGTTCGTTTACTACTGCTTGAAAATAATGTAGGTATACACTACTATAACGCTACTGTAGCACCGCGAAAACCCCATAGCGGCCACGTCGGTGCGATGTTTGTGTGAGTGTGCCGTTTTCGAGCGCTTATAGGCAGTTTTCCTACTGGTCTAATATGTCTACTGTGCTACTACTATACGATATACATTTGTCCTAGTAATCAAAACTTATCGATTCGTTCTAATGTCTACAAAAAATACAAAAATATTTATTTATCTCTAGAACATTTCCTTTACAATTAAAACCATGGTTGAAACCACATATTAAACATAGGCATATGTTTGTGGCAGGTGGCCTCGCTCTTCCTTTAGTATTTTACATAATCTTTAAAATAGGACATGTATTAGTACATAACTTTTGTGTGTATTCGTGTGTGTGTATGTGTGTGTGTGTGTGTTTGTGTATCTATTTTAAAAGGTTCTCTGTGGCGTTGTAACTTAATGGCAGAAGCCATTTTACCAAAGTATTTTTACAAGTATATAATTTTAAGTTATAAATAGTTAATTTGTCATTTATGTTGTTATAGATTATTGCTGATTGTGCATGGTATTGTCTTTTAGCGAGCTCAGTTTTAGTAAAGTATGTTGCAGCAACTTTGTTTTTACGTCTTTTTGTTAGAAGAGTGGAATCAAATGGTAATGAACTGTGTAGTTTTAATGTTATGTGAAGGATATATAATTTTCTTATAGACAATAATTTGCAATCTTGGTATAGCGCCTCAGTGGGAAATCTGAAAGGTTTAAAGTACATAGTTTTAATTAGACAGCTACACATGGACATTAAATTAGTGTGCTAATTAATACAGTACTTATTAACGATAAAATTATGTGTGAATTATTGTTAATTTAAATATCAATTAAATTTCTACTGCGTATTATTTCTTTGATCTTAGGTATATCTTAATTATAGTATATGTAATGATCTCCGTTATTAAAATTAACTTAGCACCAGTATTTTTTGTCTCTCGTTCTGTATTATGATAATATTTTCCATAATTTAACTATTTAGTTATTTATAAACTTGGTAGAACTTATCATACCTACAATCCTACAATGTGAAAAACTAGAGTTACGAATTCCAATTAAAAGTCGGTAAGTGTTGCTACCTGTACCTTTCTTCATTTTAATATATAAGATTGAAGTAGCAAACGAGCTTGCAGTCCAGCTGATGGTAAGAGGTCACTGCCGCCCAAGAACATCTAAAAACAACTTATATAGAACAAGTTTTTTATTTGAAAACAATCATAGATGCTTTGCTACTACCGAGGACTATAATGGTCACCTTATATAAAAGTTAAGCTTCTATCGAAACGCAAGAACTGCTTTACACTAGAAATATGTGTGGCTGGTTCCACCACCTGATAAAAATAATAAATAGTCAAATATAATGCAACACCATACAAGATCTGACAGACGGTCCTTAATTAATCCGAAATAGCATACTAGTGTATCCCACGTTACTATCCAAGACAGTAATCTAGTTATACTATAACATATCGGCACCAGGAAACGTATTAAGTCTATTATACAGCTATTAAATACCCATTATCGTTTACCTTGTTATTCAGTTGTAAGCTAGCATTTTACCCTGTTATGTTTGTAGTTAGACTGCAGTTATTAATAACTACTTTTAACCCAGTTTCTGCCTTCGTCTGTTGCAAAACTAGTAAGTTATACTGTCTTTACACTCGTTGCTCCGTCTTCATGGAATTTATAAAGACCTATCTTCGGAATATATCTATAGAAAATTATGGGTTTATAACATGGACGAAATTTGAATAGTTTCACGAAGTAAGGAAAATTACATACATTGTTTATTACGACTAGGTAAGTCTTTTGGATAATAACAACATTATTAAGGTAACATAGCTTCTGGTAGTTAATCATTTCGACAACCCGCGTGGTGGAGCGGTTGCCATACCGGTCTGACGCGGAATAGGTCGCGGGTTCGATTCCCAGCTAGACAGGTATCTGAATGATGAGTTTAGATTCATTTTCTTGGTCTGGGTGTTTGTGCATTTGTTTGGTGTGTACATGGTACCCACGACACAGGAGAAAATCCTACTGTGGGGCTATAAGTGTAGAAAGCGTATTTTATTCAATTGCTTATTCTGACACGGAATGAATTACAAATATGCAATAAGATAGGAGGATGATCTTATTTTAATTTAATATAAAAATTATAATAAATGTCGATGATACGTCATGTGATTATTTAATAAAACCTAAAATTTGAGTTGTTGTCTAAATTGATCTATTAACATCAGGTGAGTATGGACTATTCATTTGATTCATAGTAAACAATATTTCAATGACTAGTCATTATTCGTATTTCGTATTATGAATTTTTTTGTGCATGACCGCACAATATTCTGACACGGAATGAATTACAAATATGCGTTAAGATAGAAGGATGATCTTAATTTAATTTAGGATAAAAATAATAACAAATGTCAATGTTACGTCATGTGATTATTTAACAAAACCTAAAATTTGAGTTGTTGTCTAAATTGATCTCTTAACATCAGGTGAGTATGGATTATTCATTTGATTCGTAGTAAACAATATTTCAATGACTAGTCATTATTCGTATTATGAATTTCTTTGTAAATGACCGCACAATTCTTAGAATACACTTGAATTGTATCAGGTGCGTGGAAATTACTCACGTAAGAATTGAACCGTTATTTAACTTAATTTTCTCAAGCAGGCGCTAATGGCTCACTGCCACTTTTTATAGCAAGTGCTCTTCTGATTACTAGGTGTTGTTGAAAAGTGAAAACTCAGGGATTTTAAATAGAAGATTTTAAAATGGTAGGTTTTAATTCAAAAATATACAGGACCACACAAAAAATCCATAGAAATGGAACAAATGGTTTTGGGACACATACTTCGTACAAACCTTTGAATGCAGATATAAGCGGAAGTAAGCTGTATACAACCTAAATATTATCTTTAACGTACGTCATTACTAAACATTATCACAACACTTGCAGTAAAGGAGCACAATGTACATATATAGAACTTAATAATAACTCGTAAACAACACTATAATTAGAATTATTATCTAAGTCTTGCGGAATATAATAGTAATAAAAGGATTTATGATGTAGATTTCATCTCTGTCTCATTATGTATACCAGTTTCATTACGTTCTAATTAAAATTCTATAACTCAAAAATACTTTGCATATTAAACGACATTCAAGGTATAGTTGCTACGAGGAGGACCTACCTTTACACCTCACTTTCATATAAAAAAATACGCTATAAAAATACGCTATCTACACTCATAGCCCCACACTATTTTCTCCTGTGTCGTGGGTACCATGGACACACACAAGACGAATACATAAATACCCAGACCACAACATGAATCTAAACTCATCATTCAGATACCTGTCTGGCCGGAAATCGAACCCGGTATAAAAGTATATTAAAATGTAAATACATATATAGAAATTTATAATATCTCTAACCTTGAAGTTTATATTATTTATGTTAATTATATACAAGATTTTCCTTATTTGGCTATTGGGTCGAAGCTCTATCTTAAGGGAACATACATTATTTAGTACCGCCAGCACTTATTTATGGATCATCACTTAATTGGCAATCTGGGCGTGGAATGAGGAATTACGACGGAGACTTAAGAGATTGTCTTGCTAAAATATTTATACAGAGAGAGTATAAACACAAAAAACCGTCAACAATAATTATATATATAGGCAGGATGGCCTATCCTATATCAGTCATGGTAGCGTTCAGTAGTGTCAGCGTAGTCAGCGTAGGAATTACTTACTAGGAGATAATTACGACAGTCAATTTAGTCACTATCACACTTAACGAAATTAAAATTCGGAATAACGTATAGCTATAGTATAGTATATCATATCAACAAGACCTATAGTATATCAACAAGACCTTAGACCTTAGAGACTATAGGTATAAGTGGCAGCACGTCCAACAAAGTGATCTCTCAACTAACTCAGCCGACCAACTTTTCGCACGACGATCGCACGACATAATCTACGGCTACCCGCTCAGCCCTGCGTTAAGAGAAGGTAGATGCTACCCTCACTTGTCTATGTTAATAGATTACGAACTATAAAACTAAACGGCGTTAATCATGAAATGTACGTAGGTTTCCCATCATCCACCGACATATACATCTTAAAGTCGGTTCAAGAAGATTTTAAGTTTGAAAGCCCATTAATATTTTATAATTATATTTTTGGTCGGCGTATGAATCCATCATTTACTTTTACGAGCCATTCTTTCGCGTAATTACCTTAAATCAACGGAAATTGAACTTTCTTTCTGATGAACTGATTGAACCATCGCCTGCAATGAGCAGGCGATGGTAACATAGCACAAACGTAGTACAATCAGGCCAGCGTCGGGTCGTTTGCTGTTAGCTCAGTCAAGTGGTCACTGCCTACCGGGGACATATCCGAAAGCACCTTTATATCTGATTGTAGCAGCAAACGAGCATGCAGTTCACATGGTAAGTGGTCACTGCCGCCCATAGACATCTGTAAGCAACTTTATATAGAACATTCGTTCTATCTAAAGTCAATCACAGATGCGTTGCTACTCCGAGAACTATGATGGTCGCCTCATATAAAAGTTTGCCGGCAACCATACCCTTCCAACGAAACGCAAGAACTGCTTCACGCTAGAAATAGGTGTGGCGGTGGTACTTCCCTGGGTGAACTCTACTGGTTCTACTACCTTCATACATAACAAGGATTCTATCTGCATTCAATTATAGATGGGTTGTTACACCCAAGGACTAAGATCGCCTCATATGAATTTGGTGGCAGCCACAACCTTCCACCGAAACGCAAGAACCGCTTCAGTCTAGAAATAAAAGTGGCGGAGTTACCTTTCTGATCGAACCACATACGTTCTACGACCTTGCATTAATGTAATTGCTAAATTTTATATAAAATAATTGACGACCCGCGTGGCGGAGTGGTTACAATACCGGTCTGACGCGCAATGCGTCCCGGGTTCGATTCCCGGCCAGACAGGTATCTGAATGATGAGTTTAAGTTCATGTTCTGAGTCTGGGTGTTCGTGTATTCGTCTAGTGTGTGTCCATGGTGTCCATGGTACGGCACAGGAGATCCTACTGTGGGGCCATGTGTGTAGAAAGCGTGCGTGTGTAATTTACTTAACTAAACCGAAAACCAAAATCCAAGTACCTAAATCAAAAACTCTTGCGAGTGGGGTTCGTTCAAAAACATAACCGTTAAAACGTCACATCGCTTTGCATCAATTGTTTGAGTAAGGGTTATCCCGTTCTACAAACAAAAATTAAATTCAATGCAAAACCATTCTTACAGCCTAGTTTATAACGACCATTTTAATTTTTCACCTGGAATACTTTTAAAACTGGTTTGTGGGGGACCGAGCCAGTGAACCATTTTCGGTATTTTTACCCAGAGTACAAGGTCGACGGGTTGATGTATCGTGGCATTTTAAAGGAACCTTTTCTGGTTCGATTTCGAAAGCGCCACCGATTTACCCATTTCTGCCTAACACAGTGGTGTTAAGCGCCACTGTATACTGTTTTAAAGGTTGTGTTCAAGGAGCAAGGAGTACTAACTTAGTCCTACATAAGTCCTGATAAAAACTTTATTACTAATTACAGACTGGCATATAAGAAAATATCTTGCGTTATGCGTATGTAGTTGCGTTTTGTACTCGTGTAATCGTATATTATACCTACGATTACACGAGTACAAAACGCAACGCAAAAATTTACAAGTATTGTAACTTGGAAAGTATTATCTATAATCGGATTAAAATAGATTGTTTTAAATTGAATGAAAGAAAAATGAAAGAATTGTAAGGTACAGCCTTAATTAATTCATTATTTTTTTTAATATGTCCATAAGATTTTTGGCCAATATACATAGACAATATTTAACAGGAAAATTGCGAGACAGTATTGAAGTTGTTATTAGGTACAGATATTCTTGTCGAATCACTTTACCGTACAAATAAGCGAGTAATTTATAAAATCACTTTCTACCTTTTACTAACTATCGAAAAAACTTCTCGAATTGCCTTAAAATGTGTTCGGAAACTGAATTTATTATGCAAACACGACGCCAAATGTATGCACATAAATGTAAATTTTCCATTTAAGCCATCCCCAATAAATTCATTAAGGTAGAACATTCTCGCGAATTCTAAGTAATCTGCCAATTAACCTGAATAACTGCTTCTAGCGCCATTTGGTTATCGATGTTCCAGTTGTTAAGTTGTATTTAGCTGGAATTTCTTACCTCTGTAATACTACTTTGATTTTGTACGTACGTAAACTTAAAAATTAAGAGAATACTTGTTAAATTGAATATTGCGTAATGAGTTGTAGTATGAATTTCAGTCAGAGATTTCAAAAGTGTTAATTGGTACTTGTTTAAACGGGAAAAGAAAACATTCAGAAAACCAATGTTCCTAGGGAACCTGAAAGAATTCGATAAATTGTCAGAAAGAGAAAAAGAGAAAAAGGTCTAGCAATCCACTCTTTTCCCGCGTGGTGAATCTCATTATGTTTCTTTTTAAAAATTTCTAGACGGGACCATTTACACTGTGCTATAAGTATTACAAATATCTCTCGTATCTCAAATATATCTCAAAAGATACATATAACGAGCGATAAAATGTTATATCTCAAGATGTAGCAGGTATATGTTATTTTGTATCCCATATTTAAAAGCAGGTTTGTCAAACATACCATACCAACCCTTACAAACTTTCCCATTAACAATATTAATAAAAGTTAATAATACTAGTCACCCGCTGCAACGGTCGAAATTCGACCGGAATTTAAATTAAAAAAAGTAAACTTCATATTGTCTCTTTTTACGTTTAACGCACCCGTTAAAGGTAAGGAGAGGTTTAATTAGCTAAGCTGCATTTAAAAGCAATAGTGGTTATTTTGACAAAGACATCTGTCATTTTTTGAATGTTCTATTTCGTTTATTATGTATGTGTTTGTGCCAAATGCAAGGTAGTGTGTGTAATGTGTTTTAGTTGATTTTGTGTATGTTTTATGCATTATTTGAAAAAAAAAATATTAGCATTGTGCAATCCTTCTCTACATCAACTATAACTGTTCGTAATTTCATACGTTTGTCAGCGGCAAGTATCTTAAAAACGAATCACAAGTTTTTTCTTCACGTATTAATATTTAGAAGAGAGATTCAATCGCGCTAAGTTCGCGATGTACGTAGGCGCCCCGTCCTTGCGGGTCGTCGCCTCTATGCGCTCTGATTTTTTCACAACTAAAACCGTTTATGGGATTTATGTGAATTTTATGCTAATCACCGTAATGTATGGTCATTGACATTTGCCATACACGCCTAAACGTTGCCAAATCTGTTTTAAATTGCCTAATAGTTAATGTGTCCTTTTAAATCTAGTTGGGAATTTCGTAACTTTATGAAGTAAAAATTAATGTAAAGTAAACTGATATATTTCTTTAAATAATGCTTATTAGGATTTAAGGAGTGACAATTAATAATATTAATAAATACGCTCATATTAAATAATAGTAGATATGATCTTAAGTATAACTTTATTGAAAGTCCAATGACGAAAAACGTCGGTTAGGCTCTGCAGATTTTTATATCCACACAATGTTAATAGAGGGCGGAATCCTCAAAAACTCAACAACAAAGAAAACAATAAAAAAAATCTGTTTATAAACTTTTCTGTTTTCTTTAGCATAGAGCTACGGAGAAAGGTTGACGACCCCTATACCTCGTTCTTATATACGTCCATGAATAATAATAATTTCTTTAGTCTTAGCCTTAAACTAGGATAATGTCCTGGCCTCAATACGAAGACAAGACTAGCCAGACCCAGGAGGGAAATTAATTCAATATTTATATGTATTCGAACCTAGAACCGGTGTTAATGATACATTTAACTATATATATATCGTCAGCCCATTATTGTCCCACTGCCGTGCACGGGTCTTCTCTCAGAATGAGAGAGTTTTAGGCCATAGTCCACCGCGCTGGCCAAGTGCGAATTGGACATCACACATTTTTTTAAAGAACTTTCCTCACGATGTTTTCCTTCACCGAAAAGCAGTGATAATTAATTTCTAATACGCACATAAATCAGTGGTTTGAACCTCGGATCTCCTGATTGAGAGGGCAAGTTTCAACCATTAGGCTATCACTGCTCATTTAACTATGCATGAGCCAAAACGCCTCAAAATAATCATCTACAAATATACGCAAACACATACGGCATCCACCAAGTAAAGTATGTCGGCGAGTGAAAGTAGACGCACTTGAGGCTTTCCGACCTGCAACAATGGCTCCCACTGGAAATACACTTACGACCTGCTATCGACCCCGTAGCTCTACCAGGTATTTCTTTCCAGTTTTTTATATGGGAACGGTGAGCTGCAACAATGTTTTGCAGCTCAGGTCTGGTCGGTTGAGGCGATTTATATAAACACGAATGTATATTTGGGACTTCGTACGTACAAAATATATGGTAACAAATTTCGTCATTTAGAGAACTCATAAGCATGATTATTAGACGAATAACAGAAAGAAACCAAAATTTATTTTTTCGTATCAATTAATGTTTTTCTCTGAATTCACTTCAAAATTTAATTCAATTCAAAATTTATTTTTTCGTAACAATTAACGTTTTTCTCTGAATTCACACAAACATAGCTATACAATATATACGTTACTTAACTTTATTTTAAACGTATAAATATTTTAAGACTCTTTACTAATCAAAATATATGAAAAATAGGATGGCTAATATACATAATCGAATTCTACTAATCTCTGTTTTTTTTTGTTTACAGGTAAGCGCTTTCAGTTGTTTGGTAATCTACGTTACGTGAGTACAATAACCTACAGTAAAACCTATACAAATATAACGAGATAACGAGAAATATGTCATAATGTGTTATTAATAAATACTAGTAAACAGAAGTGTTCTGTGTTCCTAGTGAAAAGAGGTATAAGTATTATTTTTGCTAAATTTACTGTTTATTCCAAAATTGTAGAAAAATGGTGAGCTACCTATAGATTTCCGTGTCATAGAAATAAATATTTATATAAAAATATCGGTGTTACAAAGATGGAGATCTATTAAGACATCCGCTTAGATAAATATAAATCTGTTGAAAAATCACCGTTTTCCTAAAATTTTTGGAAGAACATTATTTTGAAAAAAATATGAGTTACACCCGTTTCCACCAGGGCGCACAGATTTATGCGTGTAATTAAAGAAGTCGTAATGTGTGGAATGCAATTCGTTTCGTTATCGTCGACATTACTCATAAGGAATGGCTTTCTTTGCACATTCCCGATTAAAACTGCGATAGAAACCAAATAGCGAAATAACGTCCGAAGATTAAATGTCTGACGCCGGAAATTGTAATTCCTAACTTATTTTTATTTATTTCAACTGGCGGTATATAAGCGCGGTTTCCCGTGACTTGAAAATGATAAGTGTTATAAGAGTTCATTAAATGAACAGACAAGGAGCGTATCAGTCACAAACCGTGTCTGACAAAATATCGTAAAGAACATATGTATATATATGTTTTTATTGGCTAGCTTGGAGATGATAAGTGATCTACACGAGTGATGTACTCGTAACGAATGCTATTCATTGAAAGTTCGAAAAAGCGAATTCGAATATCCCTTAACTACATTCGTGAATATCACTACATAGTATAAAACAAAGTCGCTTCTAGCGAGAAGCTTCTATTAAAAAAACGGCATTAAAATCCGTATCGTAGTTATAAGATCTAAGCATACATAGAGACAGACAGCGGTTTGTCTCTATGTATGCTTAGATCTTATAACTAACGAGTATAATACATGTATAACATAGCGGAGAAACATTAATGATTTTAAATTTTTGACTTAAAGGTGGAACGAACTTCGCCGGGTCAACTAGTGACATATAAGTTTTAATCTCTTAGTCGTTAACTTCCATGTCGTGGTAATGGAGCTGTGTGATGGAATATTCTCCAAGCTTCTCCCAACTGTGGAGATATAAAAAACATACTTTAGAAGACACCAGTAACATATACTACTGTTAGGCAATACAATACTGTTTATTTTATTGCAAGTTTCAAATTCTTCAACATTGTTAATACTTCTATTACTCATTCCTGTGGTCCTTCGAGCCGGATTATAGATAGTCATGGGTTTTAACATTTGTGATAAGGTTTGTTATTGTTCACTACGTTGTTATTTTGTATATGCCTTAATTTAAAGGTGATGTAAGTTATACATTAATTTATTTCCACTGTAAACACATAAAAAAATGTAAAAGGCGATAGTAGTCTTTCGCTACTTAATTAAAATCTGACTGAAAGAATATACAAAGCATTAATCAATAATTCTAATAACATAACTCCTTATACAGAAGTTGAATTCTTTACCCTAGATAAATGCACAAAACAATTTCGGAAAAAAAATACTATAAATTACTTCAATAGACACTAAAAAGTAGTATATCGTCAACCCATTATTGGCCCACTGCTGGGCACTGGTCTTCTCTCGGAATGAGAGTTTTTTTAGTGAAAAGTAGTAAAAGTTATCAATCCCAAAATCCGCGAAACTTTTATCAACTTAGTTTACTTACTATTAACGTACAAAGCACAGGTAGTTCAAATCATTTGAATAGCAATACAAAATGGTGTATAGAATTAAATTCCATTACAAGCGTTCCTCGCAGCCGGGACGAAGGAATCCAATCCCGTTAGTAACGGGAATCGCAACCATTAACCACTTAATCGAACGCTACGCAATAGCTATTGCCACTGCTAAACCGAAAATGGTTAAAATAACTAGAAATTTTGGACTATTTCACAATACACAATATTTGTAGTATACTAGGTACATGGAAAAGTGTGTATGCGGGCTGATTTACTTATGAGGTGATAATTAGCGCACTCGTCAGAAGGAGAGTAATATTTTTCGAATAAGTATGTTCGAGTGTTTATGTTCGTATGTATATATCGTCAACCCATTATTGTCCCACTGCTGGGCACGGGTCTTCTCTCGGAATGAGAGAGTTTTAGGCCATAGTCCACCGCGCTGGCCAAGTGCGAATTGGAGGACGGTTCGTATGTACGTATATATGTCTGTTCTTTGGTGATTGGTGGTTCAATTGTTAGAGTGATATAGGTCTTATTATTTTTTATTATTTTTAAATTTGGCACCTGCGAATAGAGAAAATTGGAGGGTAGTTTATGGGTATAAAATGAAAGCTCTTGTATCTTGTATCTAATTGAAGTAGCAAACGAGCATGCAGTCCACCTGATGGTAAGTGTCACTGCCGCCCATGGACATCAGTAATCAACTTCATACAGAACATGGGTTCAATCTGAAGTCAATCACATATGCATTGCTACTTCCGAGGGCTACGATGGTCGCCTCATGTGAAAGTGTGCCGGCAACCACACCCTTCCATCGAAACGCAAGAACTGCTTCACGCTAGAAATAGGTGTGGCGGTGGTACTTCCCCGGTCGAACTACACTGGTTCTACCACCTTGAATGCTAGGTAAGCTACTATATAGACCAGTAAAAATATAAATATTATAACACTTTTATGTTACTACGTAGATACAAGATGCAAAAAACGGTTAATTAAATGGGTTATTATAAACGCCAAAGAAACACTGTCTAAAAACAATAAACTGAAACTGAAAACGAATCGATCATTGTTAAGCAGTTGGTTTTTTGCCTGAATAATTTAACAATGTTACTTGTCTTTCCTTATCATCTTTAAGAGTGTCTCATCTATCATCTTCAGGTAAACCGTTGTTTTTTATGGAGTGATTACCAGGTAGAACCGGTGTAGTTCGAACAGGGTGGTACCACTGCCACACCTACTTCTGGCAAGAACTATTTGGTGGGGTTGTCGGCACACTTTTATATGAGGCGACTGATGGATTTTTGATAGAACCTGTGTTCTATATGAAACTGCTTACAGATGTCCATGAGCGGCAGTGCTTACCATCAAATGGACTGCATACTCGTTTGCTACTTCAATCAAAAAAAAAAGTTGGTAACAGTCCATGTATTGATATAAGCACTTATCATCAGATTGACTACTTGCTAATTGGCTCTTTTAAACATTATATGAAATAACGTCTTAATAACGGCATTATGTAAATTGATTTTAATAAAATATTTAATTTTGTTTTCGGAGGTAACATTTATCTAGATTAATTGTAATGCAGTAATTACGGAGATTCAAAATTTTATCACGCCACCTTATATTACATAAAAATACATCTGAGTAGGGAATATTTGAAGATTTATACAATAACTATATACTATGATAGATATTTACGCTGTGGATTACATTGTTTGTTTTATATCAGGCTATATTTTTCTGTTTCTTAAAAAAATATTAAGTAAGAAATGAAATAGCATTCAATGAATGGTATTTCATTTCTCTTTAAGTATAAGTAATGTTGAGCTATTAGACGATAAATTATTCTGTTATCGGCAACATAAATGAAAGTAGATAAAAATAAGATGAGCAGAATGCTTCCCGGCTCGCTCGTAGTAATGACGACATGCGTGAAAGAACATTCACGCACGCACAGGTAATTTGTGAGATCTTGTGAAAAATATTGTAAAGGGAAACCGGTAGAACAATAATGACGATTGAATAAATTTACAAAATTATACGGAATGTTTTATGAAGTGGCAAACGAGCCTGCAGTCCACCTGATGACAAGTGGCTACTACCACCCGTGGACGTGTGTAAGCAACTTCAAATAGAATAAGATTTGTATCTAAAGTCAGTAACAGATACCTTGCTATTCGAGAGGATTATGGTCGCCATATATTAAAATTAACTAGCTTAGCAAGCTTCAGTGGCGTGTACTTTGTTTGTATCTGTGCTTAACATATAATTAATCTATACATAACATATAATAAACATATAATTAAAAAGTTATTTGGCAAGTAAGTGTGGCGATATTATCGGCATTGTGAAATATGACTATTAACATTTAATAATATTTTCTTATTCATCATTATGTGCTACGTCTATTTTATTCGTATAAATAAAACCTTGAAAACATATCCCAAACGGTAAAATAACAGAATTTATTATGAGGAAGTCCTAATAATTGGGTGCGTTTAATGCATTAGTTAAAGTATTACGACTATTATGTAAAAAATAAATCAAATCCTTTCAAATGGTTTTAATAGTGAGTTCGTTAACCTTTCCTCTCGCGCGTCTTCCTGGTTTAATCAGGTTTGTTTGATTCTAGCAAATCCCATTAATTCCGCCGTTTCCGTGTACATTGTTTATTAGCTACATTCCGCTGGATAACTTTGTTTCGTTAATTGATTTTATGTACTTTTGTGAGATTGACGTGGCAAGTGAACATGCACTTCACTTGATGGTAAATCACTTTGTGTGGACATCTGTAATCAATTCCGGATTGCTGAGGAGGATTACTGAGGTTCACCAGAAATGAGTTGTTACTTATATGAAATTTAGTCAATTTCATATAAGTAACAACTCATTTCTACGTCATCAACATATTTTTTTCAATCACATAGAGTTCATAGTTCGGTGTGTAAGGATACGGTTAGTGTTGTGTGTCGTGATATGGAACCTTAAAACGAAAAACGAACTAGACATAGGGTAGATAGGTTAATCTATCACTAGTGCTTGTCAACGGTTCCTCCCCGCTATCGCAGTTTCGCCATGACCACTATCTGTGCAACTGGGTCGAAATATCGGCAAAAAGAATTCGAAAATGATTCAAAAACCGCATATCGTGAGTACCCGTTAAATATTAAAGTGTGTCAATTCCGCGATAATATTAGTCTAAAATCATATGTTATCAACATACAACATGCGTCTACGCGTTGCTTTTTGTTTGCAAGTTCGAATGTCTCGTGTCTTTGTGTCTATCAGAGCTCTTATTAATATTTAAGTTATGAATAACAGGTCTCACAATAGTCTCTATTTGAAAAGATAACTTTTTGTTACTACATATTGTATTATAATTAATTCGTTGCCTAATTATGTTCTATGGTAATTAGTGCTCTGCGATGATCTAAGCACAAAAAATAGATTGCAGCAAGTTTGGTTTAATGGAACAATGATAGTTACTCCTAAGTAACCAAATTAATTGGTAATTAATATTGGATAATTTTACCTAAACTTTTTTAGCATACTGCTGGACACAGATCTCACCTAAATGATTTTGCAACTCTGTATTTTGCGTTAGGATTTGTTAGTTTTTTGAATATTTCACGTTTTTTTTTTGTTTCTCGAGGGGGAAACCTTCAAAAGGTATCCGACGCCGTGGGAGCGACGCAGGGTTATGTGGGATTTTTACCGCACTAAAACCCCCCGGTGGCCGTCCTCGGCGCTAAAAAGGAGGACTCCGGGATCTCGAAACGACTCCAACCGGAATCCTCCGAGCGCGTTGCCCCATCGGACTCCTCCCAGATGGCTGGCTGGGCCCATCGCTCCGTATAGTATTTACGACTGTATGCGACCACACATACCGCCGTCCTTTCCGGGATCGCCTGACCGAACGGTTCGAGCTGCCACTCTAGACGCCTGCAACCCCGGAAGCCCCTTTTTGTCGCCTCTTACGACAGGCAGGGGATGCCGTAGCCCTATTCTGATCCCGAAACTACAGCTAATCGTTTTGTTAAATCCCCTACTTTGGCAATAGCCGTCTTCAGGGATCAATGATGATTTTAGCCCGCCTTAAAGTGATCTCATTGTAATGACATTAAAATGTTATAAAATAATTGTTAATATAAAATGTTACGTAGTTTTATAGTAGGGAGTTCAGATTGTTTATTATATTATATTAAATTAATACCTCATGTCAAAAAAAAAACATACTTGTTGTAGGTGTAACTCTGTTTGAAAATGGTTGTAATTTTGTTTCTATTTATGAAATAATAAAAATATCTCATTGTACATATGAATTTGCATCATGATTTAATCCTAGTTCTATTAATAGAACACTAAAACTCCGTATCTTTACGAGGTATCTCTTAATTTAGATAATAATATACCACCTATACGTACTAATATTTTCGGTTAAATTATAAATGTTGTATATCATAAACTCACAAAAATGAACACTCCTATGTCTTGCGTTTCGGTCGTGGGATGCACTGCTTTGATGACTTACATACTCGTAATATATGAGATGACCATGCTATACCTTAGAATTGATAATACTCCTGTTAAATGCGAAGTTGCTTACAGATGTCAATAAGCAACAGCGGCTATTAACTTTGAGGACCACAGGCACCTTTGCTTGTTCCCTCTAATACTTACAATAATAAAAATAAATATCTTTCCATCGCAGTGATAATATAATAGCTCACTAGTATATCCGCAAAATTAATTAACAGAGGCAAAGCTTAGCAAAGCGGAGATGAATACGTGAAATATCGTAATAAGGAAACCATGATACAAATTAATCAGATTAAATTGATGATAATCACTCGATAATTGTCTTCATATCACTGTAAATATGTTATTTGTGGGTTTGTTGTAGCGTCGTGCTTAAACTACAAACTTGATTTTAATGGAAGGTTTCATACTTATAATGTGACTTTTATATTTTATATATTAAATGGAAATAGAAGCCAAAGGTGTAGTTGTTTTTAAAGTCTTAATATATTTTTAATTCGCAAATGAAGGACTCTATTGAGTTAAATCAGCACTAAATATCAAGATATGAGAGCGACGGGAGAGAAAACAAAACATAATTAATTTACGACTATTTTAGATATTAAGTTAATATTTTTAACATTACAGAGCAAATTGATTGTATGTAGTGCGTAATTTTCACTACGTAACTACTGAGATTTTTTGTATATATCTAAAGTTAAAAATTAAACGACTAACTAAGATGTCATATATAATTAATTTCCCAACTAATTTCGACCCGAACGAAACCGTGGACATAAGCTAGTACACTATACATATGTACAACATAGAATCACGTGTGAAGGACAAGACGGCGGGTAAAAACTGAACTGGTTTGAGAATCCGAACTGGTTCCAAATGGCACCCAGACGCAAAGTGCCACCGAAGTAATCGACCATACTCTAAGTTTGATAATATCAGTCCCAATGTTTTACTTTGTGTACTATATACTAGTGATGTGATGAGTTCGCATTATTCGCATTCTCATTTGCAAGAATTGTGCGAATGTTTTGCGAATATATTGCGAATATATTAACAGGTGGTAGAACCAGTGTAGTTCGACCGGGGAAGTACCACCGCTACACCTATTTCTAGCGCGAAGCAGTTCTTGCGTTTCGATAGAAGGGTGTGGTTGCCGGCACACTTTTACATGAGGCGACCATCATAGTCCTCGGGAGTAGCAACGCATCTGTGTTTGACTTCAGATAGAACCCATGTTCTGTAAGAAGTTGGTTACAGATGTCCATGGGCGGCAGTGATCACTTACCATCAGGTGGACTGCATGCTCGTTTGCTACTTCAGTCAAATAAAATATATTGGACGACCTGCGTGGCGGAGCGGTTACTATACCGGTCTGACACACAATGGGTCCCGGGTTTGATTTCCGGCCAGACAGGTATCTGAATGATAAGTTTAGATTCGTGTTATGGGTCTGGGTGTTTGTGTGTAAAAATCCTACTGTGGGGCTATGAGTGTAGAAAGCGTGTGGGTTTTTTAAATATATTTTTTTTAAATATTTTTTTACCTGACTGAAGTAGCAAACGAGTATGCAGTCCACCTGATGGTAAGTGGTCACTGCCGCTCATGGACATCTGTTATTAACTTCATACAGAACATGGGTTCTATCTGAAGTCAATCAGATGCGTCGCTACTCCCGAGAACTATAATGATCGCCTCATAAAAAAGTGTGCTGGCAACCATACCCTTCTATCGAAACACGGGAAATGCTTCACAGTAGAAATAGTGTGGTGGTAGTACCTACCGGTCGAACTACACTAGTTCTACCACCTTCAAAATATTTTATGCAGTGCAATATTGCATTATATTCAGTATTTTACAATAAGGGTCGCTAACTTTGATTCAAACTAATGTTTGTTAACCAAAAAAATCTCGCCAAATTTATGCCCCCGAAACCCTATTCCAAGAACTGACAAAACAAACATTCACATTTGCATTCGTATTCGCGAATTTTGGTATGGAAAATTCGCATTCGGATTGGCGAATCAATTCATACATCACTACCATATCGCACATCCTCTGAAAAACTGGCATAATACAAAAAACAAAGTTTTGAGAAAATCGCGTTTTTATTTTTTTGTTCCTCAAAGAATGCTAATGCTTATTTACTATTGCTGATTTTTGAGAAATTTATATTTTAACTGATGTAGGATATTATTAACTTAATTCTAGGATTTATAAAATTGGCGTATGAAATAAGTACGTTTATTTATAATAAAAATAATTAAATCAGTCCCATAATGCGACTCTTTTGCACATTAAAAACAATCATAACTTACATAATACTGTATTCTTCTTTCAGCAAATATTTAGTTAATTATTTACTAAGTCTTTGGAAATTATAATAGGAACTCTTATGTACATAATATAAATGTCGAAAGTAATAAAAAAAAACATAACAATATCTTAGAATAATCATTAAAGTCAAAACAATAGAAAGTTATCGTTATCGCTCAATGGGAATCAAAGTTGAGCATAAAAACTAAAATAAAAATGTGGAATGTGATTGTTATCTACTAAACTTAAAAGATCTCTTTTTTTATTCTCTTTTATTTTAGGTCGACATTTAAAAGCCTTTCTGATCTTCACATTTTGTATAATTAATTTCCGTGAGATATCTGCTTCTTTAAAATCCTCGTCTTTATACGAATGTTTATAATAAACTTTGTTAAATTCACCTTGAATCACTTTCAAGACTTTTAGATCAGCAGTTTTCAAATTCTTAGCATTAAAACCAATATCATCTGCTAAACTTTTCATTGAAAAAAAATCTTTGTAGCTCATTTCGTTGACGTGATAGGGCTTACCCTTTTTTTTGGCATTTTTAATGATTTGTGCATACTGGCTGGGGACATAAATGGGACCCGATCTGAGATTTTTCTTAATCGCTTTTTCAATAGTAGAGTGGACTGAATCGCCCTCATTTTGGGTATGTCCGGTAATAAGGTACTTATGAGTTATTGATTTTATGTTGGGATATTTAATAATTGCATAAATGTACATAGAAAAAATAAATTTATTTTTCTGCTGCCCACAACAATTGTCCGAAAAAAATAGGAATTCTATTCCAGGTCCCTCATAATCTGCCATAGTCTTTTCTATGAAATGAAGTACGCAAGATCCTATTTCATCTGCACCTCGGTTAGCTTCTCCTTCGTGCCATAAGTAACATTCCGTATGATCAGATCCAAGTTCACTTATAGTGAAATTAAAATTATTTAATTTAGATTTATAATAAAATACAGAAACATCTCCTTTAGGGGTTTGAAGCACAGCCTGAAGATCATAGACTGCGACTTTGTAGTCATTACTCACACTAGCTTTTTCTTTTTCTTTCTCAAGCCTGGAGAGTTCTTTTTCTTCCAAGTGTAATGTGTATTTATCTTTCAATTTTTGTTTTCCAGACTCATCTGCATTTTCATAACTAACACACAGCTCGCAGCGATCTTTTTTAGGAATAAAGAAGCTTATGTTAAATTCCTGATTAAAGATTTTGGCGTACATTTCATAGTGAGCTGCTGGAACACCTCGCTCTAAACACTGTTTTTTGTAGTCTGTATGTAAATCTGCTATACATTTACCGCCGTCGATGAACTCTCGGCTAGAATTTTTTCTAATATAGTGGCTTTCAATGCGTGGTATAGAATTTATGTGATCTCGAACAGATTTCTTAATGGCTTCATCTATTTTTTTATGGTGCCCATGTCTCCCTCTTTTGTCTACATCAACAAAACCTAGTTCTCTCTTACTAAAAACTGTTCGTATAACTCGGTCATTGATATCTAATGTAGCCATAAAGAATTTTTTGCATACCCGTATTTGTTCATCTCTGACGTTAAAATAATAGGCATTATTGTAGCTACGAGGTTTTTGTTTCCCAGTAAAGCGAACTGCAGGAATAATAGCTTTAGTACAGTTATTTATGAAACTTCGTTGCATGTTAATATCTCCCATTTGCCAATATTTAGTAAAAATATTTATTCGATCGTCGTTTCTAATTTTTACCGGACATTGCATTTTACAATTACCTCCACAAGGTGGCTTCATGGATCGCGCTGGAATCATTTTTTTTGTTTTTGATCTTGAAACGTAAGACTGACCGGTATTACGTAATTTCTTTGCTTTTACACTTAGCCACTCATCAACTCTTGCTAACCGTTTCTTACCTTTTTTTACATTACTGTCGTCCTCTATTTCATTCAAACAAATAATTTCTGTAGTTTTTTCGTCTCTACTCTTTGGTGCACATTGTAGTTCAATACTGTAGTCGCCTTCTTTCTCTTCGTTCTCCTGTATCGATTCTTGGAATGGTAGTGGATCATTGTTTTCTTCATTTTCATTATCTGTATTTTGTTGTGCACGTATTAGATACTGTTCACCGAATAGTTGCTGATCATTTATTTGTATTGGTTGAGTTCTATTCCGGATTGCAGAACTTGTGGAAGACCTTCTTGAAGAACTGCTTTTGGAGCTGCTTGACGAACTAGACGATCTACTTGAAGAACTAGATTTGTAGTTAGGGTCTTTCACTGAATCATCATCATCTTCAGAAAATGGTTCCATATCATTTAGGACAGCGTATGTTGATTTACTTTCAGCGGGGCTATGACTGCAATGTGCGATCGGATCTATGTATTCAAAAAATATTCCGGTACTTTCAGCACTCTCAACATCAGGTTTTGTGACTGGGTTTTCTGTAAAAAATAATTGTATTTTGCAAAATAGAACATACAATACTTTATGCGACAATAGTATATGTACATAAATTGATATTGAGCATACAAAAACTAAGATTCTACTAAAGCTGTGCTAAGGTAGTTGGTGCACTCAGAAAATCTTACTATACAAAAAATGTAATATAGTTCATTGATGCAACGAAAACGTTGTAAATGAGAACCAAATCTTAAAACTCACCTGTCTGGTTATTACTGCAATTTTCTTTATTTTGGTCGCTATTGCACATTTCCAGTAAGCGTCTGCTGCGGCTTTCTTTGAATCGGCTACTCATTTTATAATCCTACATACAAAGATAGAGAAAGTCTCAGACACATTCAAATTGACATTAAACTGCTACATACCTACTTAAATTATTCACTAGACAGTTAAAATTATTTGCGCCAATCGGCAATGACTAAAAAATAAGTATAACGCTTAAATACATATAATCACAGTTATAAGTTATTAGAAAGAAAAATAAAGTAACAGCAATTTACGTCTATTTAGTACAGCCCATATAAATAATAATCGGGAACAAAAAATTCAACAAAGTGTCTCAACACAGGGTACATCTTTATTTCTGCAGAATAAAATACTAACCTAAGAATAATCTATGACAAATACCGTCATAAAGTATGATATCATCATTTTTTCGACTATGCTGAACAAAAATAACGCCATAACATATGATGTGGCACTTTTTTACACTGACCTGTAAACAATTATAAGGTTGTGAGTGTAAAAAAACAGTCCTATAATGTTATACGACTGTTTTACACCCTTAAATCAAAATGTAATGACCACAAAACTTACCTGAAATAAAGTCCTAACACAGTTTATGACTATTTCTACGAGCACTGATACACGCCTATCTGTTACAAGCAGTAATACGTCACTGTCGTCGAGCGGGGGGCACGCGTTTTCGGTCAGCGAAAAACAGACATCAACACCATCTTTCGTGAACTACTCACACTAAAATTATGGCGGTTTTATCGATCGATAGAGAAGAAAAAATGGAATCAAACTGCATTTTTATCTCAAATCAATGGTTTCTTGTGTTATGACAGTTTTTTAGAGGATGTGCGATATACTTATCATAGTATGGTACGTATTAGATTACTTCCTTCGAAATTAATATGTTAATTTTGGGTTATTATATGTTAGTTATCATAATGATATGCCTTTAAGATAAATCTAAGACAATTTAATATTTTTCAAACATGTTATTATGATGCAATAATACCTCCATAACAGGTTTGCAAAGTGCGCTGAATAAAATTAATGTAGCGTTTTAACTTGTGTTATATGAAAGTTTATAGGAATGATTCATCTCGTAAGAGGCGACTAAAAGGGGCTTCCGGGGTTGCAGACGGCTAGAGTGGGAGCTCGAACCGTTCGGTCAGGCAATCCCGGGAAGGACGGCGGTATGTGTGGTCGCATACCGTCGTAAAGACTAGACGGAGCGATGGGCCCAGCCGGACATCTGGGAGGAGCCCGATGGGGCAACGCGCTCGGAGGATTCCGGTTGGAGTCGTTTCGAGATCCCGGAGTCCTCCTTTTTAGCGTCGAGGACGGCCACCGGGGGGGTTTTAGTGCGGTAAAAATCCCACATAACCCTGCGTCGCTCCCACGGCGTCGGGTACCTTTGGAAGGTTTCCCCCTCGAAAAAAGAAAGGAATGATTCATCGCTTAGTATTCAGTTTATTATACTGACTACCCAATAAAACAGAAGGCAAGTACGGTTTTATCCTTAGGAGCATGGATTTTCATTGTTTTTTTGATAACCCACGGTCGGCTGCCATATTAGTTTCAAACAACGTGGATTCCAGGTTTGATTCCCGACCTAAGAGAATTAATTAATTTAGGCTTCTGTTCTGGGTGCATGTGTGTTAACCTTTGATTATGTCTGTGAAACCCATAACGCAGGCGAAAATCTTAACCTGGGTTTATGAGTGTAAGATGCATAGTTATTTTTATTTAGGTATTATTTAGGCTCTACTTTTCATGTATTTCACTCCCACCTAAGGATATTTGAGATAGAAGTTTATCATCTCCATAACTCTTAAAAGCCACTTAATATTTATCGATGCCATCAAAACAAGAAATAAAAGCCCATATGTGTACACAAACCTCGGCGAGTGGCTGACATCGACACACTTACATAATATCTCTGTTAACTTAACGCCGGTTACGACACGGCCTTTTAGGTATTCTTTTTTTTTTTTTTTATTATTTGACTGAAGTAGCAAACGAGCATGCAGTCCACCTGATGGTAAGTGGTCACTGCCGCCCATGGACATCTAATCAACTTCATATAGAACACACAGATCACAGATGCGTTGCTACTCCCGAGGACTATGATGGTCGCCTCATGTAAAAGTGTGCCGGCAACCACACCCTTCTATCGAAACGCAAGAAATGCTTCACGCTAGAAATAGGTGTGGCGGTGGTACTTCCCCGGTCGAACTGCACTGGTTCTACCACCTTTATATATTTTTTATTAAAATTGGAAAGCACACGGGCATGCAATCTGCAAGGTTTTACAGGCATCATAAAGTCCCTAACCATAGTACTAAAAAATCCCTTGGAAAGAACGGAAGCGCGCATATAATTACTAAAGCACACCCATCCGACACCTGATGGCACTAGACAAATTAATTTCGTCAAATTTGAAAAGTAGACACTTGGAGCTACAATTTGCTTTTTTTTGCTGTACGATTAGTTTAGTCGGAGTTACAGCTTGTTGGAAATCACCGTAAAATTTGGATTTTTTATTATATCCCTTAAATTTTGTGACTAGTGTATAAGTCGCAAACTATGTACGCTTCTAACTTAAAAAGTTGCAAATATAAGGCGAAAGTTAATAAGGATGTATGTTTGTAACCCTTTTACGCTGATATACTGGGCAAATTTTCTTAAAATTTATGACACACATGGTACACGACTTGGATTAATCACATAGGATACTCATTAACGTGGAAACGTTACAAAAACGCGCAAAACCACGGGAATAAGCTAGTAAACGATACGTGAATGTCGAATTGGATGTAAATAAGTAATTTATACTTATAGGTAATTATTATAGTAAGTGGCATTTCATGAACATCTGTTTCACAGTTACAGAGTAGCGATAATGTACAAGAAAAATAAGAGATGTTTTTTTCTCACTGTATTATGCAAAGTGTCAATAACAACGGTAAATGTTATGTTTTTTCTGTTTGCGTGTTTTATCACTCGTAAATAAACAAAACATGCATTCTTATACCTACTTCCGTGATTCAAATTATCATTACTTAGTTTCTTATGATATATTACTTTAATATTATTGTGTAAAGGAAATATTTATCGTGCAAACTTTTAAATACGTTCATCAGTCTTTTGAAATTTACTGAGATCTGCTGGACATAGGCCTCTCCTGATGAAAGTATTGTCAAGAGTCACCGTGCTTGGCATGCGTGTTGGTAACCGCAGTGCGTCGTCCCCACGGCGTCGAGTACCTTTTGAAGGTTCCCCCTCGACAAAAAAAAACCGCAGTGAGTTTTGATGTTACATGGGAAGACGGGAAGCCGTTTCTGCGCATATTTATTTTTTGATTTATTTTTTTATTATAATACATAAACTCCACTGAGAGATCGTCCTTGCCTTTTATCACAACAGTTCTTTTTTTAACTTAATTAGTCTGTTTTTCTTAGCTCCACGTTAGGTCATCGCTGTCACCATCACAATGTCGTGTGCGATGGCAGGGTTGGCTATTTAGGAAATCTTATATAGGACTCTTATTATATAGGACCATTTTTTTGGTATGTATAATTTGGTACATTGTACATAGATGTATAAGTGTTATGATTTTTTTACATATAAATTTTAAGTTATTGCATATAATTCCAAGAACATTAAACTCTAATTACACAGTTATTACTGTAAGCAGCCATTTTAGTTCTTTCCGGAGGTCACTTCGAACATGCAATTTTGAATGATGATTTTTGAGTTCCCGCTAC
Organism: Spicauda simplicius; assembly: GCA_949699795.1. Classification (NCBI taxonomy): domain Eukaryota; kingdom Metazoa; phylum Arthropoda; class Insecta; order Lepidoptera; family Hesperiidae; genus Spicauda; species Spicauda simplicius. The sequence goes on from OX453060.1 coordinate 578,424, forward strand.
GGATTGCCTGGATTTCGTTCTTAGTTGCCACCGTATACACCCACGGGAGTCGGAGTAGCGCTATTGAAGACTATCACCAAACGGCCCTATAGAAGCATTTAGTAATGTATTTCTAGCAAAAACAGCAAGAATGTAAGACTCAGTTGTACAAATAAAAATGTATACAATGTTACTGGATATATTGTTAAACAAGTTCAATATTCATACAGATGATTATTTTTTAATAGCCTTGTCGATCAAATATGTTATGTTATTTGAAAGCCTAAAGCTGCATATTTTAAATAGCCTATTGACGAGTCTTGTGACCCCACATTAGAATTTCCTGAATTGTGAATGCCATGAACCCAAACAAAGAAAAATACACAAACACTTAAACCCAAAGTGGATATCCTAATTTGTTTTACCCTGGAATCAAACCCGGAATACCCTACGTATCGAACCGGTTTAGTGATCGATTCGACTCTTGAGTCGTCAAGGCCAACTTGTTTTATACTGAGCCACTAATTAATGAATCCAAACACTTTAAAATAAATAACTGCTCCTTTTAAAATCAAGAAAAAGACCTGTTTGTTTTTATCAAAGTTATCTTAACTAACTAGTGTCAGCATTCGCGTTAAATAAGTGACAATTGCCATATTTTTAGCGGAATTGTGTACAATGTTGACGAACCGCGTGGCGCAGTGGTTACTATACCGGTCTGACGCGCAATGGGTTCCGGGTTCGATTCCCTGTTATTTCCGCGGCTTCGTCCGTTTTCGTTACTTCTAGCAAGTAATGTATGTATTTGGTTATAAATCCAATATAAATAAATTGCACACACATTTTTGCTTGAAAGAGTACTTAACTTAATTCCAAAAAGCTTTTTGCAAATATAATCAAGATACAGACATGCCGATCATTGTCTTTATAAGTACAATTTATTTATTGCACCTCTACAATACAAATTTACGATAGGGCAAGTTTAATGCTTGATGGCATTCTCTACCAGTCAACTCTCGGTGGTGGAAAATTTCCGGCTAGTGATAATTTTAAGTGTACTATAATAATAATAATTGGTATATCAAGTTATAAATACTTGCATAAATATCATGAAATATATACATCTTATACACAACATAAATCTATAAACAAATATATATTATATGATAATGAAATAATAGAAGACTAAGAGAAAATAGTGGCTTGGAGCAACTTTAGTAAGTGTATTTTATGTTTTCTCAAAACATGAATTGTGATTGTTTTGTATTTGAATGTCCATGGCACCCACTACACAGGAGCAAATCCTACTGTGGAGCTGTAAGTCTAGAAAGTGTGTGTGTGTGTGCGCGTGAGTGCGTGAGTGTGTGTGTGTGTGTATTTTAAATGTACCTATGTGTTAAAACAAGAACAATGCCTACTATGAGGAAACATGATAAACTGGTATTAAGGATACAGATAATGCACTCAGACAAGCTATATAAAACTAACACTTGCAATAATTGCATGGTCTCTTTCTGTATTTCATACAAATGATATAATTCGACTTCACCTTGTGCCGATTACAGTGTTCGTTCTTGAATTGAATAGTGCCCGTCACAGAACTATAAGGCTCTAAAATTAATTTTATTATTTCAATAAATGTCGATTTGATTATTCGTTCAAAATAGTTAATAATAATTTGTATAGTTCATTTAATAAGTTTGACATTTCTATGTTTTATATTATTTTTAGGAACAATTTGTTTTGAGTCATTCTTTGGTCAAGTTTTATGATATTTTTTTAGACTATAAAAACATAATTTGTATTTTAATATAGTATTGTTTCGAACCTATTTTATAATAACCTATTGTTTTCTTTTAGAAATACGTAATGGGTATGCTTATACTTGTTAAAATATATTTTCAAAATCTACTTTCAATACTAATTTAATAATAGGGGAAACGGTATAGTTATTGGCCAGTTAAGCGACTTTAAGATCTAAAAATTTTATCAAAATTAAAACGCTAAGTTGAAAATAAATAAAAGTCATGACATATGGTTCAATGTTAATGTATTTATTAGTTATAACGTCTTACATACACTGTTATCAAACATTTTCAAAATAAAATTAACTTTAAAACTTAAAACTTAAAATTACAGTAATTGGCCATAACATTGTAGTTATTGACCATGAGATCAGACAGTAATTGGCCACATTGAAATATATAAAATATAAATCGAAACTTGAACATTTTTAATAACTAAAACATATCTTCTTGATGATCATCATTCTCAAAAGATTCAGAGTCATCATCATTTAATAAAAAACATTTATGGCACACAAAACCAGACAACTCATCATCATCTGGTATGTGCTCTTTATGTTTGCTTGGAATGCAATGCTGATGATAAAATTTGTTGCAGCAATCACATAACAGGGATTTATTTTTAGCTACTAGACGATGGCACGTATCACAAGTAACTACTTCAATATTCGACAGTATCTTTGGTTTCATATTTTCTTTTTTAACTTCAGTCTTGTCGTCATTATTTTGTATTCCTTTTTTTGTTTTTTTTCCTAAACCTTTTCCTTTGTTCGTCCTTAAAGCATTTTGTTGCCGTTCAGCTGCCTTCTCCTCTCTTATTCTTTTTCTTTCCATTCTTTGATTCTCCTTTTCTTGCTTTTCTAGTTCTTTTCTCTCAATAACTGACCTAAATTTATCAGAAGTAATGGCAAATGGATTCTTTTCTGTCTTTCGAATAAACTTTCTCGTATTTTCTGGTGCATTAGGTAAATAATCATTAATTGACTTGTTGAAATGTGCAGTTTCTGGTAAAGTAGTAACAGTAGCAGAAGTCGAAGGCTGGCTCAAACTTGTAATTTTTGTAGGGGTCATAGTAATTTTTAGTGTAGTCACGTGGTTTTCTCTGGTAAAATTTACATTTGTTGATGTATTATTATCGTATTGTATTTCGATGTCAGTCGAATCCTTCTGTTGGTGACCACTTTCAAAAAAGGACCAGAGTTTAAATAATGTAGGAGATGAATCATTCGTGGTGACACCTTGAGACTTAAGCACTTTCAACTTGTCTATCATGTCTACTCCTACAATGTTTTCAAATTCTTTTAAGGACATGAGCTTGTTTTTATCATTGTACTCTTCTGCATTTTTCAGTGTACCTAGACATTTGGAGTAATCTATTGCATTCTCATCAAAGGGACACAAACCACATGCTCGAAAACCATTTATTATAATTTCAGGCTTCAAATCATCTACGACAGTTTTTAGAATAACAGCGATATTTAACTTCGTTACCACCTCTCCAATGTTTTCTGATTGAAATTTTCGAACTGCGTTTCGGTACATTTTTTTTATAGGCCCAAAGACGGAAACATCTGCAGGCTGAGTGATACGGGTTGTGTTAGGGTAAAGAGCAATTAGTTCAATACCTAGCTCTTTACAAGTCAAACTAAGCTGTAAAGTGATATGACTTTTGTGACCATCTATAAATAAGATAACTGGTTTTATGATACTGTTTTCAGCGAGGTATGGAGCAAATATTTCGGTGATGAACTGGTTAAAAACATCCGCTGTCATCCATCCCGTATCACTTCTTCCTATACCCCATTTAGGTGGCACTGAGGAAGCAATTTTTTCAGGGAGTCGTTTATAGGGAAACACAATTAAAGGAGGACAAGTTGTGCCATCAGCAGAAAATGTAAATAATACGGTTACATTTTCCTTGGAGTTCCCTAGCTCCACAGAATAAACATTTCTGTCTCCTTTAGCAGCAAGCACGCGACCAGTAGATGGACAGAGCTGAAATCCCGTCTCGTCAGCGTTGAAAACACGTTTTGGATCTTGAATTGCCTCTAACAGGTTTTCACTCGTGAAGTAGTTTCTTATTTCAAGAAACCATTTCTTTATGTCAGCTTCAGACACGCAGGCACTGGCTTTAGTTACTCCCTCGCTGGTTCTTTTTACTAAACTAGGGTGACGTTTTAAAAAAGCTTTTAGCCATCCCTGACCAGGTCGGTTATTGACAAAAGGAGTAACGCGTGGATTGTCAGTCAAAAATTTTTGAACTGTGTCGAGAACATCATCTGACTTTCTAGGAAAGCCTTTACGTGCCATTTTAATCAACCATTCTGTAATAGCATTTTCTTCTTCAAATGTTAAATACGGTGTTGGTCCAAATTGAGATTTTGAAGTAGGATTTTTTAGTTTAAATTGTAAAGTAGCTCTCGGTATATTATATTTTTTTGCAACTGCTCGCAAGGACATAGTTTTAGTATTAATTTTTTCTAAAGCCTCGTCAAGGGCCTCTTTTGTGTATTGTGGTGTCTTCGGCATTGTTTTTCCTTTATGGACCTGATATAAAAGAAAGAAAGTAATTTTAAACTAACTTATTCAAAATGAATAAAAGTGTATATAGTAATTGGCCTCCTTTTTCTACAAGTTTTTTTGACGGATAACATAGTTATTGGCCTAGGCCAATAACTGTTTACAGTGATTTTAAAATGATGGTAATGGAATATGACGCTTATTATTGTAACAGAAGACGTTGTTTTCATTAACAACGCTATTTATTTATTTAGTTTTAACTATAGCAATTGGCAATTGGTAACAATAACTATAAGTCATTCAAATAATTGTGACAGCTATTGGCCACTACACCATTTTGAGGTTATAATGAAAGTAGGTTATTTTACGTCCTGAAACTGTTTATAGCACTCCTCAAGACACAATTTTATAGAATTTGAATATCGAAACTAATACATATACTTAACAAAATATTGCATTAAAAAAAAGTGACAGTCTTAACATTTTTTTTAGCAAATTACTTACATTGTACCTCCCGGCAAAAGATCACTCGACGAAAAGGAACCATTTCACCTAGCGGAGTTTTATTGAAACTATTTGACAGTTAATGAAAGTGTTGCCATTGATGCATTTTTAAAACTACTATTATAGTACAGTTTTGCTTATTCTAGGTCGTCAAAGTCAAAATGGCCAATAACTGCGTGGGGGCCAATAACTATAGTATTTCCCCTACCTAAAGATTCGTAAGTCTCATTCATTGGATACTTTTGCAAAAAAATGTTCACAGAAGTGAAATAAAAGATCGAACCAAAACTATTAAAATTTATTGTAAGTATTGAAATAGATTTATATTTAATTTTATTTTATTTCTATCAGTTTTATCAGAAGTTCTTACAATTTAAAGTATGTTGCATTTTTTGAACGCGGATAAACAGCTAGAAAGCTGTAACCCGCAATTCCATATATCGCAATTAAGATTCTTCTTATATTATAATTCCAAAGACAGTCGTAAGGGACCTTAATCATAAGGAAGCCTTTTTTTTGTTCTCGAGGGGGAAACCTTCAAAAGGAACCAGACGCCGCCGTGGGAGCGACGCAGGTTTATGTGGGATTTTTAACTCACTATAAACCCCCGGTGACCGTCCTCGGCGCTATAAGGAGGACTCCGGGAACTTCAAAGGAACGCAACCAGAATCATAAGGAAGCCTTACCGTCTACATAGTTGAATGTGTGCATATATGTCCAGTATTTATTTAAAATCTTATTGACTATGAGCAACCCGGTCAATTATGGAAGGGGTCAACAGTACTCAACTTGAAATATCCATTTAATTAGTTATTTGGCGTAGCTGGACGAATTAATTAACTTGAAGTATGTTTTCCAATAATCAGGTTGTTCTGAGCTTCGAGCTCTCTAAGTGGGTATAGGCGAGGTATATTCGCACACCTCTAGGGAACGATATTGTCGCTACGTTGTTTGGCTTTTGATTTACTAGCGAGCCTTTTATATTTTACTAGCAGAACCCCGTAGCTTCACCCGCGTTAAAAATTTAATGTATCGATTGTCCCGAGGGAATAAGATATTTTCCCACGGTATAAAGTAGTCAATATATTAATCCAGAGTATCAGCTAACTCCCTTCCAAATTTTATGAAAATCGCTCCAGCCGTTTAGACGTGAAGAAGTAACAAACATACACAATCACAAACTTTCTCCTTTATAATATTAGTATGAAGTATGATGTTTATATCAGTTCCTGTATGTACCTACTATATTCGAGCAAATAAAGGATTTGATTTGATTCCTTATTATTCAACAAGGATTTTGCCCGCGACTTCAATCGTGTCACTTTAATATGACTATTTGATAATATTATTATTCGCATTTATACGACGAAGACATTCAATACTTGTTTATCTTTTAAAAATTATCTGTGTTCTATTTCTCACACTTTTTACTATGGATTTTTTTCTGTAAAGTTTTCAACAGCAATATTATTATACAATATAATAATCATCAACTTTTTCGTAAATCTATACTAATATTATAAAGCTGAAGAGTTTGTTTGTTTGTTTGAACGCGCTAATCTCAGGACCTACTGGTTGGAATTGAATCTATACTAATATTATAAAGCTGAAGAGTTTGTTTGTTTGTTTGAACGCGCTAATCTCAGGACCTACTGGTTGGGATTGAAAAAATATTTTTATGTTGAAAAGACCATTTATCGAGGAAGGCTTTAGGTTATCATCACGCTGCAACTATTAGGAGCGAAGAAATCATGGAAAATGTGAAAAAAAACAAGGAAAATTATTCATCCTTGAGGGCTTTCGTTGCGTGCGCTGCGAAAACGGTTCAAGATACCAAAAATATATGTATGAAAGAAATATTCCTCTTGAATGACTATGTATATGTCATGTATTTTTTAAGCGCGGGCGAAGCTGCGGGTTTCAGCTAGTAATTTCATAAAGTATTATATTCATACCATACTGCCGCTTGAGAATAGATTGACTTTTATATCTAATCAAACTAATTTGTTTAAAAACAAAACATGAATGGTCAGTGTAACTTTCTTAGTGAAAGGACTATTAGAATCGGTCTAGTGATTTTCTAGCTTACGTCTGGCAAGTGTAAACAACGCAGTTCCTCGTAATATGATTATGTTATCGGCCTCCATAAGAGCCTCTGGAGAGCCTCCGTCTTATTTCTCATTTTGATACGATCTTGTGTATACTTCAATATTAAGTTACGAAGAGGAAGTAAATAAATAGACTTCTAATCAATTTCATTAATAAAATTATACCTCGGAAGATTGATCTCCTGATTGTAATGGCATATAATTAGACTTTCTATTATAAAGTTGCAGATTTCGGATTCCAGTTCCGAACCTTTCTGGAATTTATATTTATATTTTTTAGTTCCTTAATTTTATTACTTTTAAAGTCTTCCAACATGTAAGTATAATATTTGGTTAGCGTTAAGTAAGATCATAAAACACCATTCTGAAAGGTGACCGCTACCAGTAAGACAGAGATGATTAATGAAACACTTTCATTTAAGAAAATTCTGAGAACCCATCATGTAATGAATTAAACTCTTTTGCTAAAAGTACACGCTATTGGATGGGTTACATTAACCTCGATTTGGGTAACATTGAACATTTTTTACAATATTTGTGATATTATAATCTGTTTTATATCTATTGCACCTTGTTTTTATTAAATGAACAGTGTCCTTTTTAGCTGGTTTATTAATCTAACACAATAAATTTACGGAGAAAACAATTAAACTATCCACAATTACCCCTAAAACTCAAATTCAAAGTTATCCTTAGTTTTGGGTAACTTTGAATATAATTTTTTGAGGATATAAAATCCGTCATTAATCGAATATTTTAAGGTCTGAGTAAAATTAATTAACATATTTTTGTTAATTAAAACCAAATCTATAAAAAATACATTTATTTTGATATATAAATACAATAGACATCTTGGTCTTGCCATATGAATCAAGGTCGATCAATTTGGTGGTAAAATAAAATACTAGTTTTTTTTTGATTATTTATTCCATCCATCCATAGGATGGACGGAACGTCGGGTACCTTTGGAAGGTTTCCCCCTCGAAAACAAAAAAAAAAAAGGATGGACGGAACATGGACATAACATAGGCCTCCCCTAAATGGCGCCACTCCAACCGGTCCTGTGTCCTCTGAATCCAACGGTTTCCCGCTGTCTTCTTCAGGTCACCGGTCCATCTGGTAGGGGGGCGACCGGTACTCCTTTTGCCTAAACATGGTCGCCACTCGAGGACCTTTCTTCCCCATCGGTTATCGGTCCTACGAGCGATGTGGCGGCCCATTGCCACTTCAGCCTGCTAATTTTGAGAGCTATGTCGGTAAGCTTCGTTCGTCTACGGATTTCATCGTTGCGAATCATGTCTCGTAGCGAAATTCCGAGCATAACCCTCTCCATAGCACGCTGAGCGACCCTGAGCCTCCGAAAAAAATATTTTTTTATGATACAGGTAACTTTGAACCGTTCAAAGTTACCCATATAACATCCAATTTCGACGTCGTCAAAAGTTTAACAGTTTTACGCAATATTCAACATGGGATACGGATAGTACAGTTTCAAAATAATAATATACAATATACATTTTAAAGATAAACACCAAAACACACCTGTTTACGGTAAGTTTTATATTATAATTGCTATTTCAAAATGAAGCATCAAACACTTGCAACAAGTTCACTACGGAAAAGGCGGTATTTTTTAAAATTATGACATTCACAGGTACCTTTTTTTTACTTTCATTGCTATTACAACATTTTGGCAAACCATTTTACGCAGGTACGATATTGAAACAACAAGAAGTTTCCATGTAATAAATTAATATATTTTTTTCACAACTTTGTTCAAAGTTACACCGCTGTTCAATGTTACCCAAATTGATTGTACGTTAATTGATTTCTTTTAAAAATTGAACCACGTGTTATCTCTATAATTAATAGACGTAATGGATAATATACCAGACATACACATCATAATATGATTCATTTGGATGTATAATAAATAAAAGTTTGTATTAATTATAATATGCGGGCACGCAGTCTACCGATTGAGTTGATTTTTACCGATTGTATGAAAGTTATTTTCCTTATGATAACAATCTATATTTTCCTTTATATGTTTGATCTACTCTAAATTATTTCTTGCTATCCGGTTTTAATATAATGTTTGATTATTGACAGTAAATTACTACAAATGAATCCACTTTGACAGTGGGTGCTGGGTTCGATTCCCGGCCAGAGAGGTATCTGAATAATAAATTTAGATTTTTGTTCTGGGTCTGAATGTTTTTGTATCCGTCTTTGTATGGCCATGCCACCGACACCGACACAGACGAAAATCCTACTGTGGGGCTATGAGTGTAGAAACTATTTTATAAAAAAAAAAAAAACTTTCTAAATTGCCTCATATAGCCAGGGAATAGCATGCTTATATACTTGAGAAGTAATAAACTTATATAGCTGACTGACTGAAGGTAGAACCCAAAACCTAATAAGTAAGTACGATATGGCATAATGCAACAGCATGGGCAGGTCCTTGATATTACATATATCTTCATCAATAGCGTTGTCATAGGGACATCGCTGTTGTAATTTCTCTTTTATTGATTTATATATTTTTATCGAACGTGTTAATAATCGCATCCTTTATTTATCTGAGTTTGCAAAAAATCCTTTTAGTGCTTATCACATTGTATAAGGAACTACAGTGATCACAACATGACATGTGGACTCGCGGAAAGTGTTATCGTGAAACGGACGAAACTCAGCTGCCATGGAGATACGAGAAACCATGACGCGTGTTTTTGTCAACCATGGGACGGTGTCGGACGGCTGTCAGTGCAAAACAGTTTTTTTGAGGAAGATATTTATTTTGCGCTATTGGAATTGAATGGAAAATGGAGATAAATTAAACCAAATTATATTAAATTTTACACTGTGAATAATACATACCTGTGTATGTGTATATACATAGTATCTGTGGAAGATATTAATTGACTACTATGTAATGGACGGTATATTGCGTTGTTTTTCGAATTAAAAAAGGTTAAATTATATAACATAATTAGACAATTTAATAAACAAGCATGTTTACAATAAATGGAACTTATCTGTTTATCAATTAAGCAAAAAAAGTCGATCGATGTGATGAAGGTTCTCGTGAATACTCGTATTTAACTTGATTCGAGAAACACGTTATCGGGCCGGTTGTTTAAACCGTGGATTCTAACTTATTTACTTTTGTAATATAGTTCATTAATAAATTAAATAATTTGCTTCGATAATTTGATAATTCGCATTTGACAGGCACGATGGAACATGGCCTGAAACTCCCTCAGTCCAGGTGGTAGAATCAGTGTAATTCGCCCGGGGAGGTACCACCGCCACACCTATTTCTAGCGTGAAGCATTTCTTGCGTTTCGATAGAAGGATGTGGTTGCCGGCACACAATCACATGAGGCGACCATCATAGTCCTCGGGAGTAGCAACGCATCTGTGATTGACTTCAAATGGAATCCATATTCTGTATGTATTTGATTAAAGATTTCCACGGGTGGCAGTGGCCACGTACCATCAGATGGACTTCATGCTCGTTTGTTACTTCAGTCAGATAAAAAAAGTCAGGAGACTAGTGCTCAGCAGTGGGACAATAATGAGCTGGTGACGAAGACATAATAAAGAGCAGTCAATCAGTCCAGAAGTCTCTCTGCGAGTTAATTCATGTTTTTTATAGCCCCTTTCGTCCGTTTTTGGATGATTTGTAAACTAATAAAATTGGTACAAATCATTTGGGTTAATTCAGTTTAACTTAGTAGGAACTAAAAAAATATGAGAACAATGAATAACAATCACAAAAGATTTAAGTAGATTTCAGTTCCTAGTACCTTTTAGATAGTCTTTGTAACTTTTACGAGATTAGGTTTTTGCTACGTTGTTGTTTTTCTACAAATGTTCGGGTATTTTCGATTAATCAGACTTCCAAATAGTTCTCTAGCTTCATTCAGTTCATTATTTCTGAAAACAAGAACTCGTTTGCCCATTTATTTTATCATATGAATTTCGATTCGAACTATATCAGTTTGAAGCATTGTATCATTATAAATCCAATAGATGGAATAATTGATAAAATATGCAATAAAACGTTATTATGTATCTTGTCCACCTATTCGCACTTATACGTAAATATGAATAATCGATTTCAGAAACTCCCCTTAATGTAAAAAAAATTGATATTTCCACAAAATGAAAATTTTGCCTTAGGTCTTTTATCCTTGTCCTTGCTTTAAGTAAATAATCTCAGAGGGGTAGCCAGAAGCTCATAGCACAGGGTATCCTAGTTAGGGTTCCTGACTCCCAATTATTAATGTAACAATAGAAAACTTTTAACCTTAGTACTTAAGACTATTCGGAGTAATAAAAAAATATATATTATTTATATTCTCATCAGTATATCGTTCTAGGCACACAAAAAATTGGGATAATTATTATATTTATTTACTAAGCGGTCATTAAAAATAATTAAAAGTTGTAAACATTTAACTACCAATCGCCATAGATTGTACATTAATGTTCTTGTGATAATGACGTCAAACCGAATTATAATTTATAACGGAAGATTTTACACTAGACAGCTAACTGTTTACGTTATGTTACATTATAAATACGTGTTACGTTTTTTACGCTATCAATATATAAATTGTTGTATATAGTATATATAGTTAAATTAATTGTATATTATAAATTGTATATACTATAGTTCCTTTTTATACATTCAGCTGTGTTTTTAAGTAATACTTTCGTTTATTTTTTTTTACTAAGGCTTTCTACACTCATAGCCCCACGCTAAGATTTTCTCCTGTATCGTGGGTACTATGGTCACACGCAAGACGAATACACAAACACCCAGATCCAGAACATGAATCTAAACTCTTCATTCAGATACCTGTCTGGCCGGGAATTGATCCCGGAACCGTCGCCAGACCGCTATGGTAACGGCTCCGCCACGCGGGTCATTAAAATCTATTATATCAATTTCAACCACGGTGAAAGGTATACATTTTAGTGTTGTCTAAAGTTTATACAAAATTATTTCATTGGTTACTAAGTAAGTAATATGTACTGCACTAATATTAATACTACAAGCATATACTAAACATTTATATCAATGACTGTGGAGTCATAATATCCTCCATCATTACTTCTGCCTAATCAACAGTGTCAGACATAACTCTTTCATAATAGTTTTATAGCAAAAACGTTCTTACATTAAGCAGAATCTAGTCTGAGCAGAAGTTATTTTTATAGTCATACTATCTACGAATACTCTGTGTTTGTAACTCGTATAGTAAAATTATTGTCCTTAGCACCAATTTATTACGTTTCCTTAAAACGGTCAGGCTACGTCTTCGAATACATTGCACGTTTACGTTTTGTTTTTTCGGCCACACCTTGTAATGTGCTTTACAATGTTTAGCAAAAACTTACAGTAATTGTTTTAAACAAAAGTCCTAAACTCGTTCCCAATGTAAAATTAACTCTATTTTATTAGATAGAAAGTATTCAAAGTATGACTCAGACTAAACGAAAGAGTTAAGCAAAAGTTACAACAAATAATTATGCAATATACAATGCATTAGCACACTAATAGCTTACGTAACCGTAATGACATTACAGTAATTCCTAGATCATTACATAGAAGAAAGTAATCTACGTATCATAAGAACCACGTATTATAAGATTATATTACTTACCGGCCACCCGAGTGATGTAATGAGTTATTTGTGCGATAGTAAAAGATATACAGCTTTTTATCTACATATTATTCGAAATGAAATATTCAATGTCTTACTATAAAAACACAACGTCAAAAATGTCAGATGTCTTTGTCAAAATACTCGCTATTGCTTTTAAATCACCTTAGTTAATTAACTCTCTTTTTACATATAATGGGTGTGTTCAAAATAAATTGAAAATGATTACAATTTATTTAAATTCGAAAAATATTCGTGCTACTTTCGACAATATGAAGTTTAGTTTTTCATTTAAATTACGGTCGAATTTCGACTGTTGCGACGGATAACTAGTTAAATTAACTAGCTATGCTCTGAGGTTTTATCAGCGTTAAAAAATCTTAGTTTAAATCGTTATAATAATCATTTTGACAGAATAATTAAGAATACATGAATTAATGAAACAGATACGAGTACATTACATTACGAGTACAATTAATGATTGTTTCATTACTACGTGTTTAATCAAGGTAAATACTATAAATACTTTAAATTTTATTAAATTCAGTAGTTTGGGTTCCATGACTTCTTAAATTTGCAGTTAAATAATAGTTCTAAAAATTTTTGAAGAGTTTATCATTAGTTGTACTAAGTCCTTCAAACAAAAATGTTTATATATGATATGTACAAACAAAGGGAACTTTAATTTTCGGTACATACCTAGGTAGGTATATGGATAAAGTAATTTTTTTTTTTTTTTTTTTTTATATTTGTACCTAACGATAAGGCAGACGGGCCACCTGATGGAAAGTGGTTACCGTCGCCTATGGACATTTGCAACACCAGAGGAGTCGCCAATGCATCGCCGGCCTTAAATAAATAATAAATGAATAAATGAGCAGTCAAGTTAATTATAAATAGTACTACACACTAACGCCTGTGGTTTTATTATTCTATGATTATGTAATCAACCCCAAATATAATTGGAACAAGAACACTAACTATTATATATGTTTTAACGTTTTATGTTTACATTTATCCATCTCACAGTCAGGGCCTGATTAACCCTTAGGCTAATTAGGCTGTGGCCTAGGGCGCGAGCTACTATTAATCTAGCATCATTACATCTAACCTCCATATTTCAACTAGACCGAGTCAAAACACTAACACAAAGCGAAGATGTAGGTTTGGTGACCTTTTTCTTGTTCGACAAGCTGTAATTAATACTTTTAGGCCGACTGTTTAAAAGTATTAATACACACACGCTTTCTACACTCATAGCCCCACACTAGGACTTTCTCCTGTGTCGTGGGTACCATGGACACACACAAGACGAATACACAAACACCCAGACCCAGAACATGAATCTAAACTCATCATTCAGACGCCTGTCTGGCCGGGAATCGAACCCGGAACCCATCGCGCGTCGGACCGATATTGTAACCGCTGCGCCACGCGGGTCGTCAACTGTAACACACCTGGTGGGGGCGCGTCCTTATAATTAGCCTAGAGCGGTCAGAATTCTTGATCAGTCGCTGCTTACAGTAAACTGGGCCAAAAATATAACGACAGAGCAGCTTCAGGTTTCTACTTTGGTTGTTAGGACAAAATAATAAACGCAAATTTGTTAAACTTGCCTCGCAACAGAAACTAACCAGAAATTTATCACCTTTGAAACATCTGTGAAAAGCTCATAAGAAATGTTTGTTTGCAGAACTTGGATCTTTGCCAAGTAAGCCATAGAGTAACAATTTAATAGAAGAATGCGAGGTTTAATAAAATGGATCTGGTCGCTGAGTAAATACAATCCTACCTTTTTTTATCTGACTGAAATAGCAAACGAGCATGCAGTCCACCTGATGTTAAGTGGTCACTGCCGCCCATGGACATCTGTAATCAACTTCATACAGAACATGGGTTCCATCTGAAGCCAATCACAGATGCGTTGCTACTCGCGAGGACTATGATGGTTGACTATGTTTCGACTCCGGGAGCATCACCGCCTCATATGTGACTAATAACAGCAATGTGCATTGTTTTGCAGTATGTGGTAAGAAAAATGTTAAGTATATGGACTAAGTTGCAACCAGACAGGTGACGACCTTGTCCACAGTGGTAGCTACGTATTTATGTCCAATTTAAGATAATCCTTAATTTTTCAAGGTGGTAGAACCAGTGTAGTTCGGCCGGGGAAGTACCACCGCCACACCTATTTCTAGCGAGAAGCATTTCGATAGACGGGTGTGGTTGCCGGCACACTTTGACATGAGGCGACCGCAACCGCGACTCGGGAGTAGCAACGCATCTGTGATTGACTTCAGATGGAACTCATGTTCTGTATGAAGTTGATTACAGATGTCCATGGGCGGAAGTGGCCACTTACCATCAGGTGGATTGCATGTTCGTTTGATACTTCAGTCAGATAAAAAAAGAAACTTATTTGAGGTTGATTGTAACTACCACTGTCCATGAAGAGTTATCTTCCCGTGAATTGCACGATCGTTGCTGCTGTTATATTAAAATAAAAAATAATAATACGCTTCTACAATTCAATACTCAGCCTCTGGAACTTCTATAAGAGAGATATTCCATAAGAAAAGGAACATCTCGTCATGATCGTAGAATAGTGACGGTTTTGACAAAATGCCAAAAATGACATTTTGCTTTAATTCGATAGAAAACAATAGGGATTATTATACCACGATTGAAAAAAATTGATTTTACACATAGTTTTGGAATTACACAACAGGAATACCGACGGATTTGACTAGCGGTCGTAGAAAAATGGCGGGTGTGCTTGTTCGACTGTTTATTACGCGCTGAACGTCCGAAACATCCCCTCCCGCGCCCGACGGACCTACGCATTCGACACTTTCCGCCGGACTCCCACGCATTCTGCGTGATTTTTGTTATTAACTTATAAAAAATTATGTTTACGTTATATTGTACTATTTGTTATCTGCAATTTATTATGCAAATGTTAAAAAGGTTTTCCAAAAATAAAATCAAGAAGGCTGAACTATGATTAGATTATTGTAAGAAGAATCTTAAAAAAAAGAAAAAGTACAACTGAAAAAATCTACCTAAGATTATTACGACGATGACGAGGAATGCATACCAGGAACTCCGGATTAAGGAATTATTTAGTTAGAATTATTTCTTTTATCAATTTCAATAATTTGTACCAAAATATAACAAAAGTATTTAAAAACGTCGAATTTAAGTATCCGCCACTCTTCTACGGAAGTTTATTAATCATTTATTGATTTGATTTTTTTATATTATATTTGACGCAGTAACAGTAAAGATTAATTAGTGCTTTTGTTTTGTTTTTTGTAACAATTATTGATAATTGGTAGTGTACGTAATTTTACAGCATTTTTCTAGGGACATGCCAGAGATGGATGGTCACAGCCGACGATGTTCTGCGGAGACGGTTTTGAACTTTAGTGTCGTATATGTACTTCCAACTTTTTTTTCAGAACTGAAATTTACATCCGTCCTTTTTCTACTGGAAAAAATCTACATTTTAAATATTTTTTTAATAACCTTTTTGCACCTGCTAACTTCATATTATGAAATATTTTTTCTGTAATTAAAAACAATTTTGCTCTTACTTTAGTTATAATTTTCATAACTACAATGTGTTCTTATGGAATGCTCAAAGAAGTCTGAATATATCTTCAGTTTTATTTCACTTACACAATATATATATATATTATTTTTAGAATATTATTCCCAACCATATCAACCGCTAACACCTCATAATATTATTGAAAAAATAAAGAATTTATAAGTACACCTTTTAAGATGACGTCGTACATGTGTGTGGAATACGTTAAAAACCATGAGATAAAGAAAATTTAAGCCTAAACATAGCCTCACCGAGTTCAATTCTAAATAGAGATCATGTTTTGCCAGTGAGTCATAAATAGTACTCCAAACTTACCTCCAGTAGACAATCTTAAGCTGAATCCTTAAACATCCACTCACCTCAAACTCCGTTAGATACCTCTCCATAAGTCACCAGAACTAACAAACGAGAATTTGCGAACACCTATGCAAACACCAGCAAGAAGCGATAGCGAAGCCAGTCATATCCAGCTCCTGTCATCCGGTATAGGGGTAAAAACGTCTCCGCGAAAATAGTAGGTGGGGTGGGAATTAAAAGAAAACGTCTAAAAATGAGAGCAACCTACTGCTCAAAGAAGGGTAATGTTATGTATACTAGGGTATACAAGAGTAACAAAAATATTTCATTTAAGTGGAATGAAAGTATTGCTAAACGGTGGAAAAATGAAGAAGCCAGTAGCGTGTGTGACTTTACAAAAAAATATTATTTACAAAAGGGTGTAAAAAAATTGGATATAGTCTGGTCAGAATCGCAACCGAATAGTTTTTTTTATGTTTGCTCATGCAGCCAAAAAAATTCGTGTGACTGTAACACATAGATTTCTGAAGAAGGTGCACATCCAAAATGGAGGAGATTTGGTCCATAGCGTTTTAGAAAGACCCGCCGAACATAAAATAATTTGCATGGCAGACGATTGGAAATTCAATGTCTGATAGGCAAAGATAACGACGGGTTTTCTATGAAGTTATAGATGTAAACTATAGTTTTTGATTTTAAAGTGGTATTTATAATGGTATGGTAATATTGGATCAAGAACACCGACAACCATAAAGTTACATAGACTTCTTTGACAGCCGGTCAAAGAAGTGCATGTCGAGGAAACGTGGAGTAACAAGATTCGATATAAGTACTCTTTAAGCGATGATTATATGATGCTAGTTCCTAGAAAGGAGACTAGAAATTTATAATATCCCAAGCATATGCAAAGCTTACACAACCCAAATCCCATCAGTATCTATAAGTTCAAGTCTTTGCTATTCGAGGGTAGTACCTAATAAATGGTTCTTAGGTACCATGAAATATTCGAGGGTAAATTCGTTGACAAAACGTTTGTAATAATGATAATGAATCGAAATAGGTAAATCCTATCGAATAAAAGGACTGTTACTACTTATTATTTTTATTTTATTAGATGTTTTTAAATAATATGATCCCATTGTTTCTATTGTGTGACTTTTATTGTTATGTAGTTAAATATATAACTTTATGATGCACGAATATCATACGTAAGTACGTATATGTAAGTAATACTTACAACATCCTTGTAATCCCGGGACCAGAATAGGGCTACGGTATCTGTCTGTCGTAAGAGACGACTAAAAGGGGCTTTCGGGGTTGTGGGTGGCTAGAGAGGGTGCTCGAACTGTTTGGTTAGACTACTCCGGAAAGGACCGCGGAATATGTGGTCGTATACCATTATAAAGACCAGTTGGAGCGGTGGACCCCACCGCTCACCTGGAAGGAGCACGATAGGGCAACGCGTTCAGAGAACTCCGGCTGTATTATTTTGTACATCCGGGAATCCTCATTGTAGCTGTATCCACCTGGGGGTGGCCGCCTTCAGGTGGCCTCGGCGGTTTTAGTGCGGTAAAAAATCCACATAACCCTGCGTCGTTTCCATGACGTCTGGTACCTTTTGAAGGTTTCCCCTTCAAAAACAAAAAAAAAATAATACTTGCAAATAAGAATTACAAATAAGTAAAAGATACTTTATTGCTTAGCTTAGTATTTTTAAGTAGGTACAACTGAATATTATTTAGTTCATAAAAGCTTGTAAAGTTTACATTACATAAAAGTATATTATTCCAGTTGTTTTATACACTTAGGTAAAGTGTATAAAACAATAAAACTTAGTAGATACTGAAAGATTCTTTTATTTTTCAAAAATATTTCATATCCGTCAACATTATTTCACCGTAAGTTGGTAGAACAAGAGCTTAAAGTAAGATCCGACATTTTTTTAGCGTAGATTTTCGAAGAACAGTGTCGGTTAAGATCATGCAACTGTTAAGACTCCGAAGTATAACGAACCATGTGAATTTTCTGGAAAACTACACATATATTTTGTATTATTTCTATTGTAAATTAAAAACAACCCTTTTTATAAGACGCATGTAAATTTTTAACTCATTTGATTCTTAATTAAAAAGTATATGACCAAAAAACCGTTGCAAAAACTTCAAACGGCCGCCACGGAAAATATGATTTTTGCAGATCCGACACTGTTCTACGATCATGACGATCTGGTGCCGTTCTTTTGTAAAAACTGTTTGCTGGTTGATTTGAGCTGTTAAGTAAGATATATAGAACAGTTTAAGGTTCGACTAAACTGTAATTTAAACTACGTTCGATTTTTCTCCCCCAAACAATATTAGAGGAGGTCTGTTACGTATTCTTTAGGTTTATCCCAGTTGGGAGTTTTTTGTATATTGATTTCAATGTGGTTAACCCTTATTATTCAACTGCTATGATTTGCTCTTAAAATAAGAGTGTTAAGTCTGATCCTTAAACTAAGCGCTAAATAATTCATTACATACCTTTGTAAACGTTTCTAATATGGTTTAGAAAATAGTAGATTCAATTGTGTGGAGCTGTTACCACCAACTCTGTTTCTTCATCATAGTAATTCGCGATTCTATTTTAAAGGGTGTACTAGTTAAGGACACACTTATACCAAATTTGCTAATTTTCTTACGGGTAGCATCGCGTCTGAGACGGACATGACGATCTCCCGATTTACCTGTCTTTATTTATTGATGTACATAGAAAGTTAAATCTATAATTTAATTTAAATCTATAAAATCAAATGAACAGACTTAGCAAGTACATCGATATTGGTTTTACTAAATTCCACAGCATATTTTACATAACTATTAATATTGACAGGTCAGAGGTTTAAACCCAGGCCCGCTGATTTTTCTAAAATTGTGCGTCTTAGAAATTTATTGTCACTGTTTTCCGTGAAGGAAAACATCGATAGGAAATCTACACACACGAGAGTTCTTTGAAAAAAGCTCTCGGAGGTGTGTGGACTCCACCAATTCGTGCCCAGCAGTGGGACGATAATGGGTTGACGAGAGATTAATATTGTAAAGTACTGCAGAAGAACCTTGGAATTATTTGACAAATAAATTGGCAAATCTGTAATGTTTGCAAGACAAATAAAAATGTTAGACAGATATTATCTCAGAATATTTTAATGGACTTGTTTTGGGCTCTAATCACGAGATGATGTAATCGTCTCTAAATTTCTAGAATTGTCATGTTAATTAACATAAATTATTAGCATTTCTGTTTTTTGGTTATAGATTTTTTCGAATTTAAATATAATATTTAGTATTCTATAGAAATACCCGTTCTTGAAATCGACAAAAGAATATTACGATTTGTATAAACTAATCTACGAAGGCTGTTGAATCTGGTGTTCAACTGGTTACCTTTTTTATAACAGTAAAAGGTTGTATTTGATGAGTCAAAGGAAAAGTAATTTATATCAAAGCCGTTTTTCCAGTCTCTTTTTGAACTTTATTTTACGTTTTATACAAATGTAAAAAAATGTACGAAATAAAATAATTTATGAATTGAATCTATTTAAGCGACTTTTTTTATACCGACTTTTGTTCATATATGATGTAAAAATATTATATAAGTTACATTTTTCAGTGCATTTATAACATTAAATTATTGAACTCTACTACAATTTTTAACAGAAGTTTTGAAGCTACTTAATATAGTAAGTTTCTTATTTTATAATATGAAACTATGTTTTAATGAGAACTTGATATTTGGGTTTATGTAATTTAATTTATAGTTACTAAATAAAATAATTTAAATCATAATTAATTTGACCGGTTTTCGCTTTTATTATGATATAAGAAATAATAGATTTATCATTATTTTATAACAACGTCGGATAATATATTCACGTACTCAACATAGCTTTATGTTCCATACTGACAAAAAATAAAGCATAATTAATATAATGAAACAGATATCTGGGCTTAATAATGTAATCTGCTTTGTTTTTTTGTTACATTATGTTATTAATTTTACGCTAGTGACCGCGGTTTGGTACGATCTCTCATTACATTTGTTATAATTTGTTACTTAATTGTAATAAGGTTACACTATTTACGTAGACCCTTCTCACCTTCTTTTGTATAGCTACATACAGAAGCCTTAAACTTTCGATGAAGCTCGTGAGGTGCACTCACGCGCATGCCCGGAAGCCGCGCCGCCATTTTGACCACGCGTGACTTCCGTCTCGACGGGTCAACATAGTTTGTGATGACCCTTCATATACTTTAAGTGTATGAAGATGTTGGCGTTACACTCACTCATTTGTTACAACTATGCCCGTGCTTATTTCAGTCTTAAAGTGCATATGTACATACTTCCAAGGCATTCATTTAGTCCTCGAAGATGTCAACATCTAAAATGTTAAAGTGGTTTTCAGTTGTGAAGATTTTTATGTGACCTACTTTGTTCCTACTTCCTAGATACTTACTAGATTAATTGTATGCGGTTTATATATTGTCATTAAAATTAGTACACAGGTATTTATGAATGGATATTGTAGTTGTAATTTTATTTTCTACATCATTAAAATGAGAAAGATATGGATAAGGTGGTAGGATCAGTACGTTTAGCCCAGTGAGATACTCCCGTTATGCGTTTCTTCATAGGTTTGGATGCCGGTTGCCTTAAATAAAAGGCGACCATCTTAGGCCTCGAGTATGGCAACAAATCTCTAATTACCTTTAGAGAACCCTTGTTCTATGGAAGATGCTTACATATGGACAAGGGCGGCAGTGACCACGTAAAATCAGTTGCACTACATGCATGATTGCCACTACAATATTAAATATATAACACCGAAAATTTTCATACGCAAAAATACTTTCGGAATGAACGAAAAAATACCAGACATTGTCTAAAGAGCATAGAAATGATAAGACCGCATACAAGTATGACTTTCAGCGAATATCTAAGTTTGGCTATATATTTATAGCAACGAAGCTTGTTCTAGATATATTTGATGACCCGCGTGGCAGAGAGGTTACCATATCGGTCTGACGCGCAATGGGCCCCGGGTTCGAATCCTGGCCAGACAGGTATCTGAATGATGAGTTTGGTTTCATGTTCTGGGTATGGGTGTTTGTGTATTCGTCTTGTGTGTTTCCATGGTACCCGCGACACAGGAGAAAATTCTAGTGTGGGGGGTATGAGTGTAAAAAGCGTGTGTTTATATGGTTGACTTCTGGCCTGCTCTTCTTGCTTATAAAACGTACGTAATCAAATAAAGCTACGGTTAAAGATTTCGTACGTCGTTGTACTCAATAAATCATTAGCTTTTTTCCTGTAATGAAATTATAATTTTCGACTAACGTCATAATAAGTTTGGATAAGACATGACATAACTATATATTAAATTGTAATGTCAAATTTTAATGCCTAATTACAAACTAATGACACAAATGTACATAACGCTCCACGTAACTATGTACATAACATATTTTATTAAGAATGTATGTATGTTTTTTTTTCTGCTGCGCCACTTTACATGATAAAGCAAATTTAATTTCATAAACAGACTTTATTCGACTAAATTTTTTTATAACTTATACAACACTAACTTTATATCCCGATTTCAAATGACACATCATGACAATTCATATACGTTTTACGTTAATTGTATATCTTTAACATTATTTCAACCTTCTTTAGTTAACACTACAGATAATACAACACAATCTTAGAAAAAAAAGAATAATTAAAATCGGTTCACTAATGGCGGAGTAATTCTTGTACATACATAATATATATATATATATATATATATATATATATATATATATATATATATATATATATATATATATATATACACTTAAATAGAACAATGATAATCTGAAAATTATAGATATTTCTAAATTCAGCCATTTTACACAAAATACAGAAAAGCTTTCCTCGTTTATGACTCTTTCCATTAGTGAAAAGCGTATAAAAGTCCATTGGGTACTTTAAAAGAAGATAGTGGTTAAAGAGAAAAATAGACATTGAATATGTTTAGTCTATATATTTTTTGTTACAAATGATGGATCTTAGTTATGAATTATGAATATTTATAATCTACTCCTGTTTAAAATCTTATAAGGCCCATCAAACATGTATCACTAGTCCTATGGATAAAAATAACTTAGAACTTCACTTTTTGGCTCCAAAAAAGTTGTAAAGCAAAGTTACTATGTAACGCAGTCTTTCGTATACTTCTAGAACCGTTTTACAATCTATTAAAGATGAGACAGAAGATATTAAACTTAACATTCAGTGAGTGTCGATCCAAATATTACGAACGCTATGCTGTGAATAAAATGTGAATATTACGCTAGATATTCGACTATAAAATGCGCACGGCTTACCAATTCTCGTTTAATCCCACGTGAATACATTTTCGTATATTAAAAACGAATTATCTTGAATGGCTACGCACAACTCAATTACGATTTTATAACACGAGATTAGAAACTGAAAGGTCAAAATAATCGATATAAGTGGCGTAATCCACGTCCAATCGAAACTAGAAAGTAGGTGTGTCTGTACATACGGGGTCATGCACGCTCGAAACCGAATGCAAAGCCGGAAGCGAGTGTTAGTATCGTGATCATTCTAAGTGGAGTTTGAGATTAATGAAATACGTGTTAAGATTTTATGTCAATTTTATAAACCTTACATACAAAAACAATAACAACAATTATCTGTCAGCCGATCTTTTAAATGTGCACAAGTGTAATAAAATTTACATAATTGTGGAATATGTTAACATGTACTTAAATTATATTATATCAAATTAGATATTAAGCATACAATATGTAAAAGGACATATAAAGGTGGCGCATTTTTTATGGTTTGTCTCCAACGACACCGACTCTACAACTAGTTATTTGTACTCAACAAAAAATTTATATTCTAAGTACATTTATATGAGAAGAACTTTTTCCTCATAGATGGCCATACAACTGGGGTCGAACTCAAATAAGATTTCTATTCTATTTTAATCTTTTTTTAGATGTCCATGACGGTGGCCACTTAACCTTAGTTAGACTGCGTGCTCGTGTGCTAACTTAATAATATGAAGAATATATAATACATTACTTATTAAGAATATGTAATTCACAAATACATATATATTACGTACGTAAAATGTTTAAGTTTTGATATGAATTTCTAAAAAAATTCGGTTTGATTAAAGAGATCAAATCTTGTTTGTTTTGATTGCAAGATTATTGATCTTTGGTTACTTAGAGTATTTCTTATAAGAAACAGATTATGATTAATACATTTCAATCGTTAGTTTTTTGGAAATTGGTACATTATGTATTGATATCTACTGTTAATAATCAGGGGATTATAATCTTGAGCAATAAATAATGATTTAATCAGTCACTGGTCTACCGGTTCATATATTCGCATCTGTTCGACTTGTAAACTTCCTTCCGCATGCCTACTTAAATATCTTTACTATAATAGAATCATTAAATTAATAAAATATTTAAATTAACAAAATATAAAAACAAAAACAAAAACACATAAACACTACCATAAAAAATATCACCATCGCAGTCTCTGGGCAAGGTTCCCAAGATGTAAGATGGCAGCATTTCCCCTTTGAAGTGCAATGCCAATTCCTCGAGCAAAATGCGTGTAAAATATTATTTAGTTTATTTCTCATATATTTTTCTTAATAATTTTACAGTAATATCGATGTTAAGTTATCGTAGTTATCTTACGTTGTCTTTGGACTTGCTATAGTCCGACAAAAAGCGTTGTGATTACCAAAAAGTTTATTTAAAATACAAAAGACATATTTATGCCATAAAATCACGTCTCTACACATCCTATAGAAAGTGGTCACGAGGTAAACAAAACTTACCATTAGGTGCATTGTTATTTTGCAGGAGTACGGTAGAAAGTTATTTGGCTTGCAGATAAGTTTCCGCTAGCGAGATGCCGGCACGTTTTGAGCGAAGAAAGTGACCGTGGCAAGATCCTTATGGTAAACATTTAGCGAGAAATAGGAACGGTGTAGCAGTGATAGCCTAATGGTTGAAACTTGTCCTCTCGGTCGGGAGGTCCGACGTTCCACCACTACCGCTAACTGCAGATTTGTCTAAAATTATATGCGTATTAGAAATTAATTATCACTGATTTACGGTGAAGGATAACATCGTGAGGAAACACCCGAAAGTTCTTTATAAAATGTTCCCAAGGGAGGGTGAAGTCTACTAATGCGCACTTGGCCAGTGTGGTGGACTATGGTCTAAAACTCTCTCGTTCTGAAATAGACCCGTGCCACGCTGTGAGACAATAATAGGTTGTCGACAGGGACAGTGTGAGATTCTCTTAAGCCTAAAATAATTAACATCCATCACGGAAGAATTAAATTAATTAAACAAAAGCCTTTAGACAAATATTATCATTTGATACAAAAACTATCAGAAAATAATTATCCATATAAAAGTGAAAATTCCGAGAGTCCGTGCATGACATTTATTTGAAAAAAAATCAGATACTAAGAATAAGTAATAATTAAAATTTCTACAACTTTTCGATTTTTTGTCTATCTGTGTTTTTGACAAGGCATTAAACAAAAAGTACTTAATTCAATTTAAATTTTTAAAGTATTGAAAATATTCGTCAGTCCGTATGCTGGGGTGTCATTTAATCTTTACTTCAATTAAGTCTAGTCTGTCATAATTAAAATTGTTAATTTTTAACATTAAATAAAAGTTAACATTACATTTAAAGACAAGTGGAACCGCAGGATACAACTAGTTAATGCTAAAATGAAAAATGAAAGAAATTGAAAGTTCGAGTAAAAGTAAACAAATGCGAACTGGAAATACAAACGAATGATACTATTTATTATTTATATACAAACGTTTTCAACAAGCATTCGTTTATAGACACGGAAATTAAATTAATTATTGAGCAAGCCTATTGATTCTTTTTATGAGTGTAATAGGATTCAATGCCAAATGTATTTAAAATATAAAGATTTATACTAAAGAAGCCTATATACACTCCAAGCGTTAATGTCGTTTGCAGTAAGTGGCTTTTTTTTGTTCTCGACTGTACCTTCAAAAGGTACCCGACGCCGTAGAAGCGACGCAGGGTTAAGTAGGATTTTTACCGCACTAAAACCCACCCGGTGGCCGTCCTCTGCGCTACACAGAGGACTCCGGGATCTCCAAAGGAATGCAACCGGAGTTCTCTTGTTTTTTATATATTGAAGTAGTAAAAGTGCATGCATCTGATCACGAGGGGTCACTACCGCTAAAAGACATCTGTAAGTAAATTCATGTAGAACAAAGCGTCTATTTGTAGTCTTTCGTGGATGCGTTGTTACTCCCATAGACTGATATGATCGCCTCATACGAAAGTAAGCCGCAGTGGTCGAACTAGTGTAGTTCGACCGGGGAGGTACCACCACCGCCACACTTATTTCTAGCATGAAGCATTTTTTTGCTCGTTTGCTACTTCAATCTTATAAAATAAATAAATAAATAAAAACTTCCTCTTGAATCACTCTATCTATTAAAAATACTGCATTCAAATCCGTAGCGTAGTTTTAAAGATCTAGGCATACACAGGGGCAGACAGCGAGAAGCGACTTTGATTTAAACTATGTAGTGATGTACGATTTTATGATGATAATAATTTTAACAATACTTAGTGAATCTGGCCATGAGAATAGTCTTTGTACTGGCTTCAGCCTTTGCTATGGTTCATTGCTGTTAATAGATCTCTATTCCCATCTCGTGAGTTATTGAAGATTTTGTTGTTATTTTTTAACCGACTTCCCAAAGGAAAGAGGTTATCTATTCGTCACGTATATTTTTTTTTTTTTTTTTTTTTTTTTTTTTTTTTTTTTTTTTTTATGTATGTTCGGGCGAAATGGCTAGAAATCGTCGACCTACCGACACGATTCATACGACATTGTATGCGACTAGTTTCACAGGCAGTCCCATATTGAGGAAAATGAAAACCTTCCGGCGGTTTTCCCGGAAAATTGGAAAATGTCGGTTTCTTAAAATCTTGAATAACTTGGGTGTTTATAAACTGATTTCCATTTTCTTTCTTTCATTTGATAGGAAATTTCGTCACGCAACTTTTTCTCTTGGACATGGGTATGCTGTGATGCTTAACTCTTTGAGTTATGGGGTGGAAACCACCACCACTCCTCAAGTTTTTTAGATAATTTGAGATAACTCGGCTTCTGCTGAATGGATTCTTATGAAACTTGGAATATGTATTATATATCTATGCTTATATAGGTTGACGAAAAATTTAACCTTCAACTCTTCGATCCTGATGATGCAGGGTTACAGCTATCCTAAACTATACCATTAGCTATTTGGTGCTTACATATATGTAACAAGACTACTAAGCAGAGACATGTGATGAAAATTTGACCTTCAACTCCTCAATCCTGATGATGCAAGGGTGCCTCAAGCCTAAACCATTGGGGTTGACCATTTGGTGCTTATGGGTATGTTATAACAATACTAAGCAAAGACATATTATAAAAAAAATGACCTTCAACTCCTCAACCCTGATGATGCAGGGTGCTGTAAGCCCAAGCCGTAGGTGATGGCCATTTAGTGCTTACGGATATATAATAAGATAGCAAGGCAAAGATGTACGATGACAAATTTGACCTTCAACTCCTCAACCCTGATGATGCAGGGGTACTGCAGGCTTAAACCATAAACGTTAGACATTTGTTGCTCACGGATTTGTAATAACATTGCTAAGCAAAGGTATACGACGAAAAATTGGACCTTCAACTCCTCAATCCTGATGATGCAGGGGTATTGAATGCCTAAGCCATAAAACTTAGCTATTTCAATCTTACGCATTCAAAATGATATTTAAAAAAATGTAAGGTAAAACATTAGAAAAATGGTTGTATACGGTGGAAAATTGGACCTTCAACTCCTCAATCCTGATGATGCTGGGGTGCTTCAAGCTTAAACTATAGGCGTTAGCTACATGATCGCTACGTATATCTGATAAGATTACTAAGCAAAGATATAAGATGAAAAATTTGACCTTCAACTCCTCAACTCTGATGATGCAGGGGTACTTCAGGCTTAAACTATAGGCGTTGGCCATTTGATGCTTATGGGTATGTAATATATTTACAAAGCGAAGACGTATGATAAAAAAGTTGACCTTCAACTCCTCAACCCTGATGATGCAGGGTACTGTAAGCCCAAGCCATAGAAGTTGGGGATCTGTTGCTTACGTGCATGCGATGAGATTACATAGAAAAGATATGACATGATAATTTTGACCTTCAACTCTTCGGCCCTGATGATGCAGGGGTACTTCAGGCTTAAACCATAGGCGTTGGCCATTTGATACTTATGGATATATAATATATTTACAAAGCAAAGACGTATGATAAGAAAATTGACCTTCAACTCCTCAACCCTGATGATGCAGGGTACTGCAAGTTTAAACCATAAGCATCGGCCATATGGTGCTTACGTATATGTAATGAGATTACTAAGCAAAGATATGACATGATAATTTTGACCTTCAACTCCTCAACCCTGATAATGCTGGGGTCCTTCAAGTTTAAACCATAGGCATCGGCCATATTGTGCTTACGTATACATAATGTTGTTGTTCACAATACCAACAATGAGTTTCGGAGAGGATATAATTATGATCAAAAATTCCACTTTGAATACAATTACCTGAAAGATGCAAGAGTACTACCAACCTTTTTAAATTGGATGGGTTATTTTTATCAGTATCAGTTGAATTATGTTCTTAGTTATAAGGTTTATATTACTTTTTCTACTTTAAATATTGATAATTATAGGTCAATTCTTTAAATAAATGTTTACTCAGAAAAAGTTATTTTATTCGGTTAGGTTAGGTTCGAACAGATTTTTCCAATTCAGAATTTAAGGGAGGGGGCGCGGTAGCGCCCCCGACCGGTTGTGTCAAAGAAGTCTATTTTTATATGATGACGTCAGCACATAATTTTATTCATCCGAAAATCGGACGAATAATTAATTTTATTCATCCGATTAGCGGACGACTAGCAACAGCCATAACTGATTTTATCGTGACTGAAAAGCGTGAAAAAAAAAATTTTAAACAAAAAATACAACCGACTTCCATGCCACATAAAAGTAAAAAATAATTTAAATACATGTTGGTTTAGAGCAAACACAGTTCTTAGTACATAGTCCCGAAGTCGGCGCTCATATAAGATACATGTAGTTTCGTCATGATCCAGCAAAATATGGTAAGCGCCGACTTCGGGACTATGTACTAAGAACTGTGTTTGCTCTAAACCAACATGTATTTAAATTATTTTTTACTTTTATGTGGCATGGAAGTCGGTTGTATTTTTTGTTTAAAATTTTTATGAATATATACCAAAAATTTTTATCAATTCTTATTAACATTTTATAACAAGTGATTACTATCAAAGATATTTTTCAACAAGAGTGAGCGGCTTAAAGCATGTATATAAACAAAGTAATATATAAAAGTATGGAGTATAGACTTCATAACCTAACACAGCAGTGGTAACATACTTACACGTTATCTATATATTCACTAGCTGTCCCGACAAACGTTGTTTTGCCATATAAAACTAAAAATGTTAAGGGTGGAAAACCCTTACTTGACAACCCATTATTATCCCACTGCTGGGCAAGGGTCTTCTCTCAGAATGAGAGAGTTATAGGCCATAGTCCACCGCGCGGGCCTAGTGCGAATTGGTGGACGGAAAACCCTTAAGGGGTATGAAAAATAGATGTTGGCCGATTCTCAGACCTACTGAATAAGCATATAAAATTTGGTAAAAATCGGTCAAGCCGTTTCGGAGGAGTATGGCAACAAAAACTGTGACACGAGAATTTTATATATTAGATAAAGTCACACATCAATATTTCTAGTGATGTAATAAATTATGGACGCTGTCGTAATAGCAATATTAATTCGTATTACTCGCAATCTATTGTTTTAATACTGTCAGTTTTGTATTGATTTTAATCCGTTTCATTATAGATTTGAGGGTACCATTCTTCGAAATGGGTTTAAAAGCCGCCACAAGTGTGTCTGCGCGTTTGAAGGTTGAGGTGTACGAGAGAAATTTACGCGATGTATTTTCACTAAGTTTCTTGAGTTTCAATGGAAGGACGTGGTTGCCGTCACACTTTCACATGAGGCGACCATCATAGTCCTTGGGAGTAGCAACACATCTGTGATAGACTTCAGATAGAACCCATGTTCTGTATGATGTAGATTACAGATGTCCATGGACGGCAGTGACCACTTACCATCAGGTGGAATGCATGCTCGTTTGCTACTTCAGTTAGATAAAAAAAAAAGTTATTTCAACATCATTAAAGAAATATAGATTGAAGAGCAGCATAACCGTGTATTGTCCAGTGCATTCTACATCCAGCAATTGAGCACAAATGAAAGTAGCCCAGGTCAATAAATTCCGACCAGGTTTTAAACCCCATCTGGTCGTATCGATCAGGTTTTAAAGATGTTTTAAACATTTAACATCATTAAAATACAACAAATGTCGCATACTACTAGGTCCCTCGTCTGGTTTTGCTCAACGCTTTTGAGCATCTTAATGATTTGACCTTTACCCCGGTCTTGTTAAGCAATGACAGTAATTAGAGACAAGTGGACTAAAGGGCACATGACTCACTTATCGGATACTTGATGGACGCGTTTTGCAATGTGGAAGGATGTTGTGGGTTTTATATGGCTATACTTAAGATATTTGGAAATTATTATGTAAATATTTGTTAATTAACCCAAATATTGATACTGGGTTATTCCTAATGCAACACTTGTAGGTGTATTCCTTGTTTACATTTGATTTAAATAAAAAAAACCTATTAAAATTTCGCCCAAACACTAAATATAATTTACATCTACAAAAATACCTATTTCGTTAAGTAAAAATAATATGAAAATTGGTATAAAGATATAACAATTTCTTAATTGGTGAATGTTTTTACACTGTAAATGTTAGAAACTTAAATAATTAGGAATATAATTGTTTATCCATCTAAAATTCTAAAGCAAAACTTTATAGTTGCTAATTTTTAAATAAGAGTTGTAGGTACATTGTGTTTCTTTCGTCGTTTCTTCTGTATAACAAAAACATCTTATGAAACGATGGTAGTGATAAGTAGGTTCTTCTTATATGACTAGCGTGAATAACCACCGAAAAATAAGGTAAATTATTTTTTTTGAACACATAATTGTACAATGATTATAAGTTTAATTTTTAATTGCTTAGCTTGATGATGTCAAAAACTAAAACCGTTATTTTTTATTTGGCTTTACCAAAATTTACTTAAGAGGTTTTATTTATATCTACGTTTCTCATAGTGCTATGACATGGGGTTCACTAAAGTATGTGCGAATAGAGCTCTCTTAGAGATTCTTTTGATGTTGCTAAAATATGCCATGAGCCATACATAACGCGCCAGCCCGAGACTACTTTAGAGATGGAGTGAAAATTTAGTAAGAAAAAAGGGGAAAACTATATAATAATTGACACATGTGTTTTTGCAATTTGATGAGCAAATAAAAACGCCAATTTAAGCGTACTTTATTGTTTTTATAAAGGATTTACAATTAACCTAAATAACATAAATTTTATATACTTTATACCAATGGCAATCCAGGTTGGATTGCCAGGTACAGGTTGTACCTGTCAAGACATTCTACAGAAAAAATATATGCCACGTTGCGTTCGACTTCTCAAGATATAAATAAACCGTAAGAATGGACGTTTAACGAACCCTCCATATTTGGTTAGCATAAAACCCTAAAAGGCGAGAAATCGCAAAAATTGCCTGATAACTGTCAAGTAAGCCACTTACAATTCGCTGCCCCCTAATAAATAACTTCCGGTGCAGTTAATAGGAAAATTGCGAAGTTCCTCAAATACTGTCCGGAACAATCCTTTCAAGGTTTCGTCAATATTTCAATAACTCGTACTTCGAGACAATTTATGTTTATTAAAGGTTCTTAAATGTCTCTTTGATGAATAATTACGATAGGTATTACTCGTCTTTTTCTCAGAGGTTAATGGTCAATCTTGATCTCTACTGAATTTATAATTATTATAATAATATCCTTTGTAAGTACTTCTGGCAAAGTATTAACACTTTAAAATGGTGTTGAATTTCAATAAAAAGATCGAAATGTAATTATGAAGATAACGCTATGTGTTTGTGAGCAATTAAAATTTAATTATCTTTCACGTATATAATGTACGAATATCTCAATGCTTGATATGAATAAATAATATAATCTGTTAAATGAGTTTTAGTAATTGTCTGGATTATCTTATAAGCTTATTCGAGTTTCTATTTACTATTTTAATACTTTAACCTAACGATAAGGTAGACGGGCTACATGATGGAAAGTAGTCACCGTCGCCTGTGGACATTCCCAACACCAGAGGAGTCGGCAATGCTTGTCATAGCGCACCGGGAATACCTCAAGAGGAAGCTCATTCCACAACTTGCACGTCCGTGGCAAAAACGAGCATGCAAACCGAACCGTGGATACCGCCACGAGTCCAGTTGGTGTGGATGGAACTTGATCCTTCGGCTTATACTTTATAAACTTCGGCTAGAAGCATAGAAAGTGCAACTTTCTACTTTATAAGTATTGAAATTATTTTCGATGTGAGCTATTTACCCGACCGTATCAGAATGAGGGTGATGTTTTTCGAACGTTTGTAACATATAAATATATTTGTATGTATGTGCATTTCTTTTGCATGCGTTACAGTCTAAGCGACTTGCCAGGTTGTACGTACTGTATTGTAACATAATAATTATATGACATTTAATTGAACTTGTGCTCAGCTCAGCTGTCAGAGTGACATAAGCACAATAATTTTTAAATATGGAATTTTAAACGTGGATTTCAACAACGCACTATGTAACGTGTTTGTTTTCATTTAAGTATAAAACCTTATTCAAGTCAAATACCCACAGCGACTTGCTACCAAAGTTAAAAGAAAGAAAGAAGAGAGGGGTGCATCAAAACGTTACCGTACGTGACATGGGGAAGGGTGGGTCTAAAATCTTCATACTTGGACGCTCCCTTAGTTGTTTGCAACGCCAATGACCGGCAGCTGCCGCTTACCACCCGGTGGACTGCATGACTGCTCAGTCCTCACAGATAACAAAGCAACGCATCTATGGCTTACCTAAAGTACCTTACCTAAAGTATCTGGGATTGAAACCCCGGTTCTTTTCACAGCGCCAAGGACGACCACCGGTTTTCGTGAGACCCTATAATCATGAGGCCGAATGCATACTTTTTATTTTGTTCTTAAAGGGGGAAACCTTTAAAAGGTATCCCCACACCGTGGGAGCGACTCGGAGATCTCCAAAGGACCGCAACCGGAATCCTTTGAGCGCTTTGCCCCATCGGGCTCCTCCCAGATGGGTGGCTGGGCCCACCGCTCCACACATACCGCCTTCTCGGGGTCGCCTGACCGAACGATTCGAGCTCCCACTCTAGCCGCCCGCAAGCCCGTAGCGAACAGGAAAAAGAGGGAAGGGATGTGTTTTTTTTTATATTTATAATGTACTAGCTGTACCCTGCGCGCGTTGCTATCACAAAAAATACATCAGAGACTTTCGCGAGCTCATGAATAACAATTTGCTAAAGATCATCACATGATCAAATGAATAGTTCACGATTCTATAGAGGATGTACAGACAAACATTCATTTTATATATAAAGATTTTAATATTGTTTTAATAAATAATTTATTTAATTTATATCTCTTTATTGAGCACGGGTCACTGCCCACAAATTGGGAGGATTGTCAACTACATACTTCAGAAGTGGCAGTGATCACATCACATCATTTCAGATGCATCCTCTTTTGCTAGTGCTATTACATAAACAAGCTCACTTATGTACTTGTGGCATATAAACTAGCTCCACAAGACATAGGGTTAGTAGATAGTACTTTAACCCTTCCATTGTTATCATATGTTAATATGCAGTTATAACCAATTATATAACAGAGATAATTACATAAGGAAAATACTTTGTATATCTTTTTGCAATTGAACTAATAGCATACAGTCCACCTGATAATAAGTCCGTGGACATCTACAAGCAAGTTTATACAAGACAGGGGTTCTATCCAAAGTCATTCATGTTACTTCTTCCGAGGACAAAGATGGTCGCCTCACAAGAAAGAGCTCCGGCATCCACAACCGTCCAAAGTAATGCCAGACACCTTCACCTTCACCCTAAAAATATCCGTGGCGGTGGCGATTCCCCACCGTTCTATTGGCGACATTTTTTTTATCTGATCGAAGTTGCAAACGAGCATGCAGTACACCTGATGGTAAGTGGTCACTGCCGTCCGTGGACATCTGTAAGCAACTTCAAATAGAACATGGATTCTATCCGAAGTCAATCACAGATGTTACTCCCGAGGACTATGATGGTCGCCTCATATAAAAGTGTGCCGGCAACCACTCCCTTCCATCAAAAAGCACGAACTGCTTCACGCTAGAAATAGGTGTGGCGGTAGTACTTCCCCGTCGAACTACACTGGTTCTACCACCGGGGAATTATTTACATCAAACTCAATATCTTTGTTCTAATCTCTAGTTTAATTTATTCTCCATAATACCATGTTACGATAACGTAAGTGTGGAATGATGTGACGAAACATGCGTCATACCACATACTCGCATTAATAAACTATTTTATTATGCGTTAGTATGCGGCCGGCATACATAACTATGTACAAATCGATGCAGCCTTTCGTATAAGGCTGCGTTTTATCTTAGTCTGGAGACTTGTTTGTGTTATAAGGAATAAGCATATGAATGGGAGCGACAGTAAATATAGGTATTATACATCGATGTTAACCTAGAAGTTTAAAGTTATTTTTAAACTTCTTGGTTCTTCTACGCCTTATGGCGTAGGGTTGAAATTTGTGGCATTCATGTCTAAGTTTTAAAGCATGTGCATCCACATCCACATCAACCCGTTGTTGGCCCACTGCTGGGCACGGGTCTTCTCCCAGAATGAGAGAGTTTAGGCCATAGTCCACCGCGCTGGCCAAGTGCGAATTGGTGGACTTCACACACCATCGAGAACTTTTTTTTTTTTAAGAACTCTCGGGTGTGTAGGTTTCCTCACGATGTTTTCCTTCACCGAAAAGCAGTGATAATTAATTTCTAATACGCACATAAATCATTGGTGCGTGCCTGGGTTTGAACCTCGGACCTCCCGACCGAGAGGGCAAGTTTCAACCATTAGGCTATCACTGCTCATAAGCATGTGCATATTAGGTATTAATTATTACACACTTTAAAGATTTTTATAAGGTTGAAGTAGCAGACGTGAATGGAGTCCGCTCGATGGCAAGTGGCCTTTGCCGTCCATGAACATCAGGTATTAACCCCTGAAAATATCATAGTCTTACTTGAGGTTAGCCACAGACTTACCCCTGAGGAATATATTCTCGACTAAGTATGTTTCCTTTACGACACCCTTCAGATGAAAACCCAGAAACGCATAATGTTGGTGTTATTAGATAGAAATAGGTCATCCCTGAAATTCCGGCGTCAGAATAGGGCTACGGTATTCCCTGCCCGTCGTAACAGGCGACTAAAAGGGGCTACCGGGGTTGCAGGCGGCTAGAGTGGGAGCATGAGCCAGGCGATCCCGGGAAGGACGGCGCTATGTGTGGTCGCATATCGTTGTAAAGACTAGACGGAGCGGTAAGCCCAGTCGCCCATCTGGGAGGAGCATTATCGGCAACGCGTTCAGAGGATTCCGGTTGCGTTTGTTTGGAGATCCCAGAGTCCTCTTTTTAGCGCAGAGGACGGCCACCGGGGGGTTTTAGTGCGGTAAAAATTCCACATAATCCTCCGTCGCTCCCATGGTGTCGGATACCTTTTGAAGGTTTCTCCCTCAAAAACAAAAAAAAAAATGTCAGAAATAAGCGTGGCGGTGGTGCTTTTAAAGTCAAACCATGAATAATTCTTCTACTATCGAATCGTTTATCGCTCTACTAGCTTTAATTAAAGTTAAAACTTATTTTCCGTGGTAATTACTAGCAAATATTACTACATATAAAATCGGAATAAATTACTCAAATGCAGCATAAAGCGCTAACGATTACAGTAATAATTCTATATACGGAAAGACATCCTGTTGCTACACGGTTGCGCTGCATTCACCGAATAATCGCCTCGATAAAGCAAACTGCGTATTTGAATAAATAATGCAACCCGATTATATTTAAAAGGTACAGTTTCCTTTTAAAATATAGCGATGTTACGTCACCGCGTAAATTGTAGTTATAATAAATTTGAATCTGAGGAAACGCTTACTTCCTATGCATTATATAAATACCTAAAATCTATCCGTTTTAAAACTTTAAAAGCGAATACATGCATTTTAAACAAAGACCGGTTTTGAGTTTACTTGTCTTAAGACGTGTTGTTGTTACATTGTTTACGTTTTTAGAAATACGATGGAGTGTGCAGGTTTCTTCATTGTTGCTTTTCTCGATTAAAGCAAATACCATTTATTTATGAGCAAACATTTCGAGTCAAAATACTGAGTACAGATTCCCGATACTATTACATATACATAGGTATATCAAGGTGGTAGAACTAGTGTAGTTCGACCGGGGAATTACCACCGCCACACCTATTTCTAGCGTGAAGCATTTCTTGCGTTTCGATGTGTATGTAGTTGATTACAGATGTCCATGGACGGCAGTGACCACTTACCATCAGGTGGACTGCATGCTCTTTTGCTACTTTAATCAGATAAAAAAAACGCATCTAATGTGTATTGGAGAAGAATCTAAAAATACGGGTCAATGCCCGACCCTTGCCAGGTTTTTTGAAACGCACATAATTGAGACTGACGGCTTAATTAATAATCACCTTAGTTTATGAACCCGGAAATTACGAGTTCTTATGTATTATTTACTTTTATTTTTTTTATTTTTGAAAGTATATTTTATTTTTAACTTCAGAATTCTAAAAGTTTCAAAATTATCTTGTTTTAAATTCAATTTATATTTTATTCGAATTCTGATCGTTCATAGGAACGATCATAATACGAGTACAGTTATGATACCAATATATTTGCCCCGCAACCGGTTCACATTTGCATAAAATGTCCAAATAGTAAACAAATGCCGAAATGCCTAATATGCCGAAATGAATTTGATTTGGCAAAAACGCCGTCCTCATTTGCATGTTAGCGAGTGGAGACAAACAGCCTTATGATCTCATGTAAGGAAATAAGGCATTTGAGAGATAATTTATGCCTCATATCAAATGTTTAAAGGCGGTTCAAAGTTTTTGACGACCCGCGTGACGGAGCGGTTACCATACCGGTCTGCGCAATGGGTCCCGGGTTCGATACCCGGCCAGACAGGTATCTAAATAATGAGTTTAAATTCATGTTACGGGTCTGGGTGTTTAAGTATTCGTTTTGCGTGTATCCATGGTACCCCATGACACAGGAGGAAATTCTAGTGTGGGACTATGAGTGTAAAAAGTGTGTAATAAGGCTGATGATTGGAAGGTTATAGCACTATTGTAATTCGAACAGGGAAGTACCATCACCAGTCGGTGATCACCTAAGACGGTAGAGTTCGTTATGACTTTAACTTTGAAAGTAACCTCGACTCATCCATACTTCATGTTCGTGACGTTAGTTTTACACGTTTTACAAATATTTACCATTTTAAGGATCGTAGGCCTGTTTACTACTTCAATCTAATGATAAACAAGCAAAACGCTTGTGCAGATGTTGGCTGTGCCAGAATACTCTGGAAAGCAACAACACCGAACATATTCACTTGTACATAAGTGATCTATTCCGACTAGGACTATAAGCTGTTATATTATCCTTATTTTAATATTACAACTAAAATTATAAATTAACAACGAAATATAAATATTAAGTAGTATATTAATATTAATATTTCTATTGCTCGCGGTTAAAATTAACACTTGCCACTCATTTTCCAGCCACCCAGGGTTGACTGGTAGAGAATGCCATCAGGCATTAAGTTTGCCCTATTGTAACTTTTTGTAAAGGTGCAATAAATATATAAATAAATAAATACCTTTGTTTGTTAATAAACTGGAAAAGTTGTTAATAAACTTGACCGTTACAGGCGTGAATGTTTAATGAGTTTGTTATACGTACTGCTAGAATTGATGTGGTTTTGGTCAGTGCACTGACGTATCCAGCGAAAATAAATAACAAAATTTGTCAATGTTTTCGACTAAACACTTTAGACATGTGTGTTCATAGTAACGAGAAGCGACAAGCTATATTAAGCTAACTATAAAATAGTACGAAGTAAAACAAAATAAATCAATAGTCGTTGCTTTGCTAAATGTGTACTTTATATTAAAATATCGGATACTGACATCCACCAGTTCAGTTCGATAGAAACAACTCATTATTTAGTAATAAAAATAGCTCGACTGCATTATTAACAGTTAAACACTCTTTAATATTTTACCTATGGTCTGCCTAAATGAAGATAATTGTGAAAATAAGGGGACCAATTCTCTGTGATTAAGTAATACAATACAATGTATCTGCGATCGAATTCGGATATCACTCCTGTCATATTTAAAA
This sequence comes from Spicauda simplicius, assembly GCA_949699795.1. Taxonomy (NCBI): domain Eukaryota; kingdom Metazoa; phylum Arthropoda; class Insecta; order Lepidoptera; family Hesperiidae; genus Spicauda; species Spicauda simplicius. The sequence goes on from OX453060.1 coordinate 616,651, forward strand.
GTTAACTAACGTCCATTAACAACATATATACTTGTGTGAATTTGTTAATGATTACTATTTATTGACCTTTTTAAATATCATAAGAATGCTATTCAATTATGTACGCTGTCGAAATACGTGCGGTAGAATTACAAGCTAAAGCAAAAACTATCGCTTTTCCTTTTATACTTTTCCATTTAGTTTATTATTATTGAGAATTAAACATCGTTAACCTGTCTGTAATAAAAATCGTCATTCGCCCAGTGTAAGACAACTGTCTCATACAAGGATTCTCTTTATGAGTTATAAATTATAATGCTTACGCGTCACATAATCGTTAGATCAGTGAACCTTAAGAGCTTTATGAGAGGGTTCTAAGATGACACCAACGTTCGAAATAGTTTTAGCTTAGGATATAAAAACTAGTGCTCTCATGTGGGTCGATGTTCTGATGGAGGTATAAAAAAGCTTTCAGAAGAATGGATTCTACAACATCGTTGTTCAGAGACTGGTTCACATATCATTTACTAGCTCATTCCCGTAGTTCCACTTGCTTTAGTATCGGTTACGATAGTAATGAATCGATACGATAGAATAATTATATACGTGAATATATAATATGAATATATAATACGTGAAGCAAAAACTTGTGCTTCGTTTTTAAGATACTTGCCACAGACGGAGGAGTACGAAATTATGCACGGTTATAGTTGATGTAGAGAAGGAATGCGCTAGGCTAATATTTTATTCAAATAATGCATAGAAACCACAAAACCAATTAAAACACATTACATTACCTTGCAATTGGCACAAACAGATACATAATAAACGAAAAAGAACATTCAATGTTTTACTATGAAAACACATAACGTCAAAAATGTCAGATGTCTTTGTCAAAATACCCGCTCTTGCTTTTAAATGCAGCTTAGTTATGAAACTCTTTTTACCTTTAACGGGTGCGTTCAAAAGAACTTGAAAATTATTACATATTATTTAAATAAGAGAAATTTAAAGGTGGTAGAACCAGTGTAGTTCGACCGGGGAGGTACCATCGCCACACCTATTTCTAGCGTGAAGCATTTTTTGCGTTTCGATGGAAGGGTATGATTGCCGGTACACTTTTATATGAGGCGACCATCTTAGTCCTCGGGAGTAGCAACACATTTGTGATTGTCAGATAGAACCCATGTTCTGTATGAAGTTGATTACAGATGTCCATGGGCGGCAGTGACCACTTACCATCAGGTGGACTGCATGCTCGTTTGCTACTTCAGTGAAATAAAAAAAAAAAAAAAAAAAAAAAAAAAAAAAAAAAAAAAAAATTGGGGCCACTTTGGACAATATTAAGTTTAGTTTTTTAATTTAAATTACAGTCGAATTTCGATCGTTGCGACGGGTGACTATACGTTAAGGCCTGTTGTACAAGGCACGTTTTTTGAGCCGTACGGCGTTACCTTACCGTGAAAAAAAACGTGCTAGCATGTACATGGCACGGCAAGGATCAGTGCACGGCAGTAATCCATACAACACTGACAACCGTGCCAACACACGGCGAATTAACCGTAGATTTTTACGCCGAAAAAACGAGTGTCTACAAGAGGCCTTATGCAGCTCGTAAACTATCTGTATGAACACTTGTAGGTTTTGCGTGAATGAGTAACAGACACACATCGACACTAACTTCCACAATTGTAATATTAGAATAAGATTTGTAGTAGTTTCTTCTTCGTAGCAAAAAATGACAAACGGGAGTTCTTTAAACCACAATCAAAAATAATCTGTACGCTCAACGAAAAAATATGTACCTATCATGTATCTATTAATAAATATTGGTAGGTATGTTGACAAGGTCAATTATGATGTAATTGTCAGTAACATAACTGTGTAATTAATTATTGGACATGAATAATAATTAGGCATGGGATATACGATATTTGACGACCAGCGGGGCTTAGCGGTTACCATACCGGTCTGACGCGCAATCCCGGGTTCGATTCCCGGCCAGACAGGTATATGAATGATGAGTTTAGATTCATGTTCTGGGTCTTGGTGTTTGTGTATTCGTCTTGTATGTGTCCATAGTACCCACGTCACAGGAGAAAATCCTAGTGTGGGGCTATGAGCGTAGAAAGCGTGTTATATATTGGTTTTGTATATAGCCAATAAAGAATTTTGATTTGATTTGATCTGAATCCCGCTGACTGTCAATAGATGAATAACGTGTTCTAACTTTAGACTGTCATTGAACTTATGGAGATCACTATACATGAACGAACATTTAATCAGAAAATTTTGGTTGTAATAATTTATTTGATCACTGATTCGACTAGATCAGCGCGCATATGAGATATCAAGCAAAATTTTAGACATATTTATCTCAATAATTTATTATTGAAGTGAAACTTCTTTATCGGGGTTGGAAAAAAAAATTGTGTAACATTTTTTCGTTACGCGCCATCTTTTTCTGTTACGCGTCATCTTTTTCTTATCCCTACCACGCGTGATATTAGATAGATTATTATAGATTAGATGATTAGATAAAGTTTAATAAAAGCCTTTTATTAAACTTTATCTAATTTAACTTTATTTAACCAATTTCTGTAAAGTTGCATATAGTAAATTATTTTTCGAAAAATAACGTCATAAAGAAGTTTCACTTCTTACGAGTGTACGCTAGTACACGCACACATTTTTATTTATTCGTATTTAAATATATAAATTATATGATTAATATTGTTATTATAATTTGCTTAACACCGCAAGAACATAATTTGGGATACAAACTGTGTATAATAAATTTATTTTCTTTTGCTTTCAGGTAATCAACTCTCTCACTTCAATTAAACGTATCGTAACTTCGCAGAGTAATGGCGTAAGTATATGTAACACAAAATAAAGAACAGAAAAACTAGAGAACTGAAAATGCAGTTTTTGCGTGGTTGTCGGCACAATACTATATGAGGCGACCATTACAGTCCTAAGGAGTAGCAACGCATATGTAATTGACTTTAGATAGAACCCATGTCCTACATAAAGTTGCTTACAGATGTCCACGGGCGGCAGTGACCACTTACCATCAGGTGGACTGCATGCTCGTTTGCTACTTCAACATTACAAAAAATAATCACCTGCATTCACGTTGCAGTCCATCTAAAAAGTTTAATCATCTTTAGCCTTTAGTACTTTTAGACAGTAAATTGTACTTACTTCAATATCTAAGTATCTATAACTTTAAGAACTTCAAATATGTCGAACTTAACAGTTACTGTCCTCAAAACTTCATTCAACTTAGCATAACAATTTCGCTACGAGATGAGCATTAAAATATCTTTATCGCGGTGGCGAGGGGTGATAGCTTCCAACCACAAAATAGATGGTTGTGGCATATCAAAATGTTTAATATAACAGCTTGATTCATATATCATAGATATGATAACAAATCGCTAAAGGACAAGCTAAAACCATTATACATCAAAAAATCGTTCCATCTCTCTTCTGCTTTAAATACTCGCACAGAGAAATTAACGACAAAACTAAGCTTAAAATTGAATATTAAGCATAATGAGTATTCAATTTGATACGTATATTTATCAATCATTGGCAATGGGGTTGCTCAATATCGATAACAATGGCTTCTCAGATCGATATAAGACAAATTTTCATATCGATATAAAAATTAAATGTCTTAAGCATTTTCAGTTAAAAATCGTTTTAGTCCGTCTCTATCTACGTGTCAACGGCACTCCTGTCATTAAATTTAATATCGTTCGTTGACTGTATTGTGTCAAGACACCCTTTGCCCTCGCCCGGTTATATGAGGCGTCCAGGATTATCCTATTATTTAGATTAGCCTGACGGAGTAAAGGCCTTGTCACTAATATTAAGATGCTTTTTAGAAATATTGTTCGTTGAAACGCGAAAATCGAAATTTGCATTACTTTGAGGCAGCTGTAAATAATATTTTTGGAAACAAATAGCACATAATAACTACGTGAGTTAATGTCAGGCACTAATGTCAGGTTGTTTCTGAAATTGGTCAGCGAAAAAAAATGGTAAAGAAAATTTGTCAGCGAAACAAAGAGTCATTAAGTAAATTTGACGGTTAAAAAAGCAGGCGTCAATTTGACCCGCAAGAAGGTCGCGGGCCGCGGTTGACGACCGCTGCTTTAAAGTCTAATTAGTAATCAACGAGGTACGATATTTGAATTACGTACAGTACGCCTTATGATACATTTACGATTTAATTTGTAGGCTTCACTTACTGTGTAGGCAGTTGAGATGTATTTATATTATAGCTATGATAAAAAAGCTAAGATTGTAATTTGATTTTTTAAACTCTGCTTAAAAAGAGCCTTAGTTTTAGATAATATATGCGTGTACTTAAATCACACGTCTATAAGATCTGAATTTGCTATGTGCATATATTTTCATGGATGGTAGTGACTATTTACCATCAGGTGGAGTACCTATATGTTCCTTTGTTATTACTATCGAGAATCGTGTATAAAAAACTCACTCGTGATTGTACTCTCCGTACCTACACTCTTTAATATATATTTATCGTCAATATAAATTTAAAAAACATGCTGATCGACGACCCGCGTGGCGGAGCGGTTACCGTACCGGCCTGACGCGCAATGGGTCCTGGGTTCGATTCCCGGTCACACAGATATCTGAATAATGAGTTTCGATTTCTGTTGTGGGACTGGGTGTTTGAGTATTCGTCATGTGTGTGTCCATGGTACCCACGACACATGAGAAAATCCTACTGTGGAGCTATGAGTGTAGAAAGCGTGTGCTTATATTTTCATGGTCAGTCAAATGAGTATAGTACTGAGAAACAAAATCACATAAACACATTAAATTAACTTATCAGTATCACCATAAATCATAACTGCATTAAAGCAGACTTAACAACAAAACAATGAGAACTGCATTGTCCCCAAGCATTCATAATTCAACCACTAATTCCACTTAAGACCGAATAAAAAGACGACTTGATCCCCACGGGGGCGTCAACGACTCTCAATTAGACGTAACAGCTGTCTGCGACGGCTTAATACGTCCAATAAGAAACTTTAAAGCTCTCGAGATTTTATGTAGTAAGAATTACTACGTGAGTCTTGTATTAATCTTTCCGTTCTGAATCTTTTGGTGCGTTGGAAATTGATAAGGGTTTTTACAACGACAGTAATGTCACGCGCAAGTAATGAAAGATGCGAGATTGAATTGTTAAGCATTCAAATTTTTGAAGTAAACCAAGATTCATAATAATATGTTTAAATAAACTGAGACATCTTATGACACCAATGTATTAGTTTCGAGACAAAGCCATCTGGTGGCATCTTTTCAGATCTATAGTTTAATTAGATACTATTCATGTGCATATAGAAGACGGTTCAAAAAGACCTCGGGTCAGCGTTGCCAGACGTCCCGATTTTAGCGGGACGGCCCGATTTTTTGATCATAATTAAATGTCCCGCGCGGGACAACGTCAGTTCCGCTTTTAGAGAAGGACTGGACTTTTACAAAGAAAGGTCGCCAAATCTTTAAATCCATACAAATCTGAGTTGAACTGCAGTTTCTCGACAAAAAAAGATCACCTAATGTAGATACAGCCCCCGTTCGCCGTGTCCCGTTTTTGACGATGACATCCCGCTTTTTTCAACCAAAAAGTTTCTAAATCCCGACTTGCAACGCTGCCTTGGGTTGATTATAGACAGTTACACAACATTTTAAAGCTATCTATGGATGGATTCTACTTACGATTAGTCTCGTACGGTACGCCCGTGTCTCCTCTGACATCCAGGATCCTGGCAAGGCTCCACGCGGTCCTCACAACACGTGCACTTACACTAGCCTTTCACTTTACTCTCCACATTTGACCACACAAATAGTTTACACGTATTTTCTTCGCGATTAACACGATCAATTAAAGGTAATAAGGTCCACACATACGATTTTGTACGAGCCGGTTGACGGCAGTAGTTTCCTACATCGCTCACGCCGCCATACTGCTTTCGGACTGCAGCAAGGCAAACTACCCTCTGATTGGATTATTTGAAACAAAAACAATCTTTCTGTATATGTTACTCGTCATTACGAAATTAATAATATAGTTCTATTATTATGCATGCGATCTTATTACAAGCTTCATATTGATCAAAAATTTACCAATGAATAAGTTCAAAGGATTTATTCAGATTAAACTTTGCCTTTAAGCGTCTTATAATTTTTTTGATTACATAGAAGACAAAGCAGGTTGACTGAGCAATAATACATATTTCCATAGTTAATTAATAGTGTCAAGTTAAAAGCAGCTATAATTCCGCACTTGTAACTAGCAAACCTTGTGAAAGTTACAGAAAGTGTATTACAAAAACTGGTAACTATAGATTCGTTGTTTATGACTTTCTGTCAGGTACTGCTGTGGTTGCGGTTAAATTGCATGCTTCATTGGTTGGGCATATCTATTTCTTTCTTTTCGTTCAGACCCTTAACAATCTCCTTAATGCTTAGAACCGCCTCGTGTAGTCCAGTAAAGGCTACAACTAATATTTCAAGAAAAAATATTGTAAATAAGAATTTGTGTATCCTTAGGCCTATACAAAATAGAGATGTATTTAATGTAAGACGTCTTATAAAGATGGTAGATCCTTTTCAGTTAAACTTAAGAAGAACTTAAGCTTCACCTATTTTTGCGTATTAACAGATACTTATTGGCGACTTTATAAGGGCCTAAGTTATCCGGCTTCATCCGCATTGGTCTTTTCTATCACGGTCCTATTTGTTAATCTAGGTCTTTTACTATATAACTGTAAATTTTCAGCGAAATCTGACCAGTGATATGTGGGTCAAATAGTAATAAACACACGTCTTCACAAAAAATTGCAGTTATAATATTAACTAGTTGACACGACGAACTTCGTTCCGCCTAATACTCAAAAATCTAAAATTATCTGTCTTCCTCCACTACATTATGCATGTATTATGTATTATTGCATAAAACCTTCCACTTGAATAACTCTATTAAAAAAACTGAGTAGCGTAATTTTAAAGATCTAAGCATACATAGGGACAGACAGCGCGAAGCGACTTTGTTTTATACTATGTAGTGATGAATATCTAAAGAAGATGAAGTATCTATAAGCGACGGGACCACTTACAGTCAAGTGGACTACATCCTCGTCTGCTGCGTCAATTAGATAAAAAAACTCGAACGTAGTCTTCAACCGCGAGAATGTATCTGTGAATGAATGGAAATAGAAAAACGAGCAAGTAGTGTTTCTTTCTTTCTTATTTTCTTTTATCTTACTTTTTTCTTGCTTTTCAAGTAGCGTTTATTCAAAAATATGAATACCCTTATTAAGTTTAATAAGTATCCTCAAAGCAATCACTCTAAGTTGTCGCTCTTACATTGCAATGTACATTGCACGATTACATTTTTGTTTTATGTTTCTTAGGCCAAGCGTTCGCTTAACCTGTATATTCATATATGGTACAACAGTACGAAGCTCGCACCGATCGAGACGAGCTGCTGAGAAATCGGACAAATATGTAAGCAGCTGTTTGTGAGAAAGTATATCAAAGAAAAAAACTTGAATTAATTCAAAGAAAAAAATACTGCATAAATAAACATTTAATTGTAATTGCATAAGTTGATAAAAAAATAATAGCTTTACCGCAGCAGTCCCCGATTGCCGCACGATTTTTTTTATATGATTCAAGTAGCAAACGAAACATGCAGTCCACCTGATGGTTTGTGGTCATAAAACGTTAACAAGGATTTTGAAGGAACATACTCATCCTATAGATAAAGTTGTCAAAATAGACAAAGCAGTCGAGTTTCAAAAAGTTTGATATTTTTTAAAATTCTTGAAGTGCACTCAAAAGCCATTCCCAAACCAAGCTTCTATCTTGCGTTTGCATCCCATTTATCAGTTAAAGCACTTTTGTATCAAACCAAAAGGGATACATTTAATTAAGACTACAGAATTTTAACACTTATTTCTAGACACATATGGACCAAATCCGTTTGACACGTGTACCGTAACCTTTCTGGGGCCAAATACGTGTGAATCAAAGGTCGTCGGACCCATTACGAGTCGTCAAGTATGACAATCGACATTGTGCTGCGTAGTGAGGAAAGCTAGCCTTTCACAGCTGTTGTCTGATTCCACCGACAGGTATAAGCGCTCAGTCTAAACGTTTTATACTAGCATTTACACTAGTTACACAAGTTTACGCTAAAACTCTTTATGAAGAAGAAAAAAAATATTTAATTAAAAAGGATGAGTATTTTTTTTGTTTATTGTGACTTGTCATTAAGGAACGTTCGTAAAGAAAGGAAATATTTTTTATAAAAAACACACTTTTCCACAAAAAAATTATATTAATATTATTATATAATTATTATATCCCATCAAAGTCGGTTTTAACGGTTTTGTTGATTATTTCAAGCATTTGAGATTCTAATTCAGAGTTAAGAACATTGTGACTCGTCGTATTTTTCAAGTCACATACCCAGAGAATTAGTCTAAGAAGTTACTGAAAGATTAATATTATAACAAATCCGCTTTGCCTTAACTCCTAGAGTATCTCAGACAGGATAAATTCATGTAAAGCATATTGTCGTAACCTATCGAATAGTCAACTTTGGCATACGACGACTTATAAAATGTTTGCTCCGCTGGTCCCAGCCAATTGGCACTAATGTGTTTACATTATAAACAATAAACACGCCCGCTTGTTTACCTTCATACCATATCACTATTCCAGATTGATATTATAGTCCATGTATTAGGTATTTTTACGACAACATGTTTTATTCGACTGCGTTAAAAGAGGTCTTCTTCAAAAGTATTTGTCCGATTCTTTGACCCGCTGTACAGAGAGTTTAATAAATGTATGTTTTATCAAAATAATAATTGCTTAGGTCTTTTCATTGGCAAGTGTATTGCAGGGACGAAAACATAATCATGCAATGGACATTGCAATATATGGATAAAAACGTAATTAAAGATTGTTTTAAGAAAATGTTATAAATTCATATCAAGGGCACTGTCCAAAATTTTTGACAGAATGTTTAACCGACCCAAAGGAGAGAGGATAGAGGTCTATTCGTCACACATTTTTTATATTATGAGATGTTGTTCATTTGGTCATAATTATGGTAGTGACATAATGGTGTATTAGGATCTATCGAATATATTTTTACATTTTAATACATTATTTAAATCATTATTGTCCTTATTTTCAAAATAAATCCGTTTAACTTATTATTACATAAATTTTATACCTAATTTATTTTGCTATTAAATTTTATAAAATAGAATGACTGATATAACCATCGCATAAATAATTTACATTAATTTTTAATCTTCTGATCTTCTGTACTAATTATAGTACTAATTAGTAGTAAAATTTTCCTCAACAATATTTTCAAGAGACTATAAAAGGAAATATTATCTTACGAATACGTTTTCGTACGAATTCTTTCTCGTCATAACACGAATGTCAATCATAAAATCACACACTCACGCTTTCTACACCCATAGCCCCACACTAGGATTTTCTCCTGTATCTTGGGTACCATGGACACACGCAAGACGAATAAACAAACACCCAGACAGAGACCATGAATCTAAACTCATCATTCTGATATCTGTCAGGCCGGGAATCGAACCCGGAACCCATTGCGCGTCAGACCGGTATGGTAACCGCTCCACCACGCGGGTCGTCAAATCTTAAAATGATCCTAAATAAATGTCTACTATGTTTTCAAATCATTCGACGTCCAAATAGTTGATAAACGTCTGTTACGTAAAACAGTGGCCATCTGTCTTGTTTCGTAACGTAACAGTAATAATGTTTCAACTCGAATAACGCGATTGACAACATTACCTTGTAAGTAACGTTAGATAATGGTTGACCATTCTGTAACGATGCTATCTTTCCTTTGGTGTGTTAGGAGAAATAAAATTACGACTATTACATAGTTTATATTTAACGACACGCGTGTAGATGCCATGATATCTCTCACTGTCGCTCACTATGTCTGACACGCCATGGATTCCGGGTTTGATCCCCGGCTATACAGATATCTAAATGATGAATTTAGATATCTTTTCTGGTTCTGGGTGTTTGTGTATTCGTCGTTGTGTTGGACTATGGCAACCACGATACAAGAGAAAAACCTAGTGTATATCTATGAGTGCATAAAGTGTTGACCATCGAGAATGTTAGGTGTGGTGGTTATTGGCAATACTTTCGATACGGAGACATCTATGTCCAGCGATGGACCTCAATGAAACAGATGGATGGATAGAAATCTCAAGCTTGATGATATTTTTCTTTAGCATGAGGATCACGAAATTAACTTTATTTATTTTACATAGCTTTACAAATTGTCAGAAAAATATTTTTTTCGTGATTATCGGCTTACAAATTGATGTAAATTACAAATTATAATAATTAAGGTTGCTAATGATGTTCCTATATATGTAGTATATTACACGAAGATCATTAGCAATAGATAGGCAAAATTAACATCAATAAGTTAACATTATTGGTTAGCTGCGCTGTGTGACGTAGGTGTGTAAATAAGTAAATAAGTAAATATTTTTTAATAATTAGTAACAACGCTAGTTTTTCAACAGAATTTCAAATTTTCGTATACAAAGACTCCGGTGGGTTATTATTCATTACGTACTTGCAGTTTGAATAGCTAATCATAATCATTTAATAATCATAATCATTTATTTGTCAGTAAGCACAATATATAGATGGTAATACAGTAATACGAGCAACGCTTACTGTTGCCTAATGTTGGCGTACAAATGTCAAATTGCGATGCATTATTATTAAAATCTCAATGGAATGAGAAACGAGAATACATTAATAGGTACTTAATTAAAAGTGTTTGAACTTACTAGCAAATCAGATGACCGTGTTAGGTATATGCATTACTGTCATTAAGATATTCGTTAATGTTATAGTATTTTTCTGTTAGATACGTGCGGAGCTTTTGTTTAAATAAATAAATGTCGACTAAGTTACGTATTCCTATTAGAATTTTATACTCTGCTGTGCTCTTTTTGACCTGTTAGGGATGGATTGCTATTATGACATTGAAATAAGTGTGTTTGTGTTAAAGTGATGACCCGATTGAAGGATAGTTATCATACCACATATATTTTATAGCTGGTAGAACCAGTGTAGTTCGACCGGGGAAGTACCACCCCTGTTTTTAGCGTGAAGCAGTTTTTGCATTTCGAGATATGGTGTGGTTGCCGGGACACTTTTATATGAGGCGACCATCTTAGTCCTCGGGAGTAGCGACGCATCTGTCATTGACTTCAGATAGAAACCATGTTCTGTGTGTTGCTTAAAGATATCCATGGGCGGCAGTGACCACATACTACCAGATGGACTGCATGCTCGCTTGCTACTTAAATCTTATAAGAAAAAAAACCGGCACGTATAGCTGTGGAGTGTGATAGTTGACATCTATGTTTATCTTACTAACATTATAAAGGTAGTTTGCGAGTGTTCCTCAAAACCTATGTATAAACTACTAAACTACTGTTTCATGTTAAAAACTACTGGTCCGATTTTGCTGAAATTAAGTACATAGATAATTTATGGCCTGTAGTAGTAGATGTACCATTACCGTGGCAACTGTAACCAAAGCGGGCAACACCACGGGAATAAGCTTGTGTACATAAACGTTAACGCGATCACAATGCGTATATGAATATTTTTTCGAATTTTACTAAAGGCCCAACGGTTTAACTCTTATCTCAATACTCAATACTCAATACTTTATTGCATACGTACACAGTGAATGTTATAATTAGGTGGTAAATATTATTTAGAGTCACACATAGTATGAACCCTGTTAGGGTATAGCAATTTAGTAGGAGCACACCGATCTTTTTTATATATAGTTAATTGATTTATTTTTCGAAGTACTCCTTTAAATCGTAGAAGCACTCTTTTATAAGGTACTGTTCTAAAGTTGGCAAAAAGATTGTGTCATTTTTTACTCTTTCTCCTCTACTTCCTCTCCTCTCCTCTCTATCTCCTTTACCTTACTACTTTACTCCTGGAAAAATACAAAAATTACATATTTCTGGCATTTGGCGTGGAAACTATGGGACCGTAGGGATTAAATGCTAAATTATTTTTTAAGTATCTGCCCAAACGTTTGATAGAGTCAACGAATGATCAGAAAGCTGGCACATACATTAGTCAACGAGCCTTGCTATTCAACGAGGTAATGTTGCCAGCATTCTGGGAACTCATCATTTTAAAATTAATAAATAATTCAACACTGTACTATCATCCCAGGATAAAGTCCCAAAACAATATTTCGTATGTGGGGTCAAGGAAAAAATATTAGGAAAACTATTATTCCGCCTCATAAAAAATAACGATGGACTTGTATTTCATCATATACAGAAAAAGCATTAGGTACATTCGTGTTTTTGCGGAATTTATCGCCATCAGTTTTGATCGAGTACAAGTTTTTTATTGAAACAAAAACTAAATGTCAAATCAAGATACGGATTAAAATATACTTAAATTCCTTTAAATTACATTCGGTACGTTTATTGCAAATTTATACACAAAAAAACAGAGAGATAAAAGCTTAAAAAATATAAAAATACTAGCTGAAACCCGCAGCTTTGCCCGCGTTAAAAAAAATCAATGTATCGATTGTGGAAATAAGATATTTTCCCGCGGTAAAAAGTAGCATATATCCATTTAAATATAGGCTACATTTTAGATTTCCAACGGAACGCAAGAGGCCAATCTCTTATCATCAAGTGTTCTGTTTTATATAATAAAAAATGTAATCCAGAGTGTCAGCAAACACTCTGGTAAATTTTATGAAAATCGCTCCAGCCGTTTAGACGTGAAAAAGTAACAAACATACACACTCACAAACTTTCGCCTTTATAATATTAATATGAACTATGATTCAGTGTTCCTAATATTTATACAAATAAACGTAAAGAGACAGGAAACTTTCAGTTCTTATTATAGGTACATCAAGGTGGTAGAACCAGCGTAGTTCGACCGGGGAAGTACCACCGCCACACCTATTTCTAGCGTGAAGCATTTCTTGCGTTTCGATAGTAGGGTGTGGTTGCCGGCACACTTTCACATGAGGCGACCATCATAGCCCTCGGGAGTAGCAACGCATCTGTGATTGACTTCAGATGGAACCCATGTTCTGTATAAAGTTGATTACTGATGTCCATGGGCGGCAGTGACCACTTACCATCAGGTGGACTGCATGCTCGTTTGCTACTTCAGACAAATAAAAAAAAACATATGGAAAAGTAGTTGCAATATTTATTCGGTTGGAATATGATCACAGTACATTAGTATAACTACTGTACTCCCGTCTTCACTTTTCCGTAGAAACTTATCTAAGCTTCATTAAGCAATTCATCTAAACTTTCGCTGGCGGGTCGTTGACCCGTTACTTACAACGTATTGTCGTTGTGCAACGGACACTACGTTAGAGCCTTCACGTGTTATACAACCTATCGACAGCTATAACATTGTAACCTGCATGTTTTTGGGACGACCCCGTTTCTTATTCCGATGAATTTATTAACGATTTGGTATCTTTGGCGCTTTGTTTTTTTATTTGTCTGCGGAAGTAACATAGTGTCTGAAACCATAGAGTACTATGACTCAAAATATTTTCAACAAATTTATGCTTTAATCATTTATACGATTATGCATACCATATATAGATATACAAAGGAAATTCCAAATCCTGATTGTCTTAATTGGTACACTGGTAAAAATAGAGAACACAAGCTTGTATAGGGATGCCTTCTTTAGGTATCATCACAGCCATACCAATGCCTCATATCATTTTATATCACTGAATCACTGCGGTGTTTTGGTATGAAGTGTATCACAGGGAACATTCACTCTTCAATGTAGTCTTTGAATAACAACGCTTCTGTGACCAATTTCAGGTAGGTATCCGGATAATTACTGTTGCCCATGCGTTGCAGTCACCGCTGACCATCAGATGGATTATATGCATGTGACCATACTTCATTAGTTTATTAGAACATAAAAATATATATTATAAAAATGTAATAGTAAAGGAGGATGCAGTCTACTGTTCAGTGCCACACATAGAAGATGCTTCCAACCCATGTTGATTACATTTGCATCTCCTAAGATGATCACCTAAATGTAAAAATTGTATTTATGGTCCTTAATAAACATTTACTTCCAAAACTGCATTTATAACATAATTTCGTAATACATTCCTTAAGTCCGTCCGTTGAGGCTCGCTGAGAGAAAGCCGCCTCACCGCCGCTCACCCACTTACGCACCGGTTGAACGGCCCTTTTGATGGGGAATATTGGCAACACACTTCTGTGCATTTAGTATATAAATGTAACTCACACTAGACATCTCTGGGTTAATTCACAGACACTAAGGAGAAAAACATCCAAAGCCAGGAAAGAAATAAAAAAAGACTGTGTTCGACCTATTCTCGGAGCACTTTGGGCTCTTCAAAAAAGGTGCAAAAAACTCAGCCAAAGCCGGCGATGCATTGGCAACTCCTCTAGTGAACGGGTAGTCTATCCGGGTATATAGTACCTAAAGAGGTACTATATACCCGGTATAATAATACATCAAAACAAAAACTAATTATACACTTATTAACAAGCTTCCCAGCTAAACATAAGTACTTATACAAAAATATTGGTAGCATTTCCTATGAATGATTTTTATCTCTATCTGTAGTTAAATAGTTATTGCCGGCCTAGATATCTATAACCCCCAATTAGCTTCACCAGTTTATATCTAGAATTTGTTACAGATGCGCCCTACCACCGAAGGTTGTATTGCAACACTTTGCCTTGTGGGTGTCTACCATCTACTATCGGCCAAGGCTAAACTAAGGCGTTTAACGCTGCTGTTATAACAGAAAAATATGTGTGGCAATGGTGTCACCCACAAAGAGACTTAGCTCAAGTTCAAGATTCTTTCTAGTGTTCTATAACAGTATTTAATTTAATCTCTAAATATCGGTCCTCATCAATATGCATATCGGATCGTCTGTTACTCGTAAGTAGGTGACTTTAACAATAGATAAACCGTTACTCTGAAACAATAACACTAATAACACTTAGTTATAATAATATTATATTTTTTTCGCACTCATTATATACCAGGTTGGTCCCGCAGCTTTACCTGCTTTTTTTTATTTGACTGAAGTAGCAAACGAGCATACAGTCCACCTGGTGGTAAGTGGTCACTGCCGCCCATGGACATCAGTAATCAACTTCATACAGAACATGGGTTCCGTCTGAAGTCAATCACAGATGCGTCGTTACTCCCGAGGACTATGATGGTCGCCTCATGTGAAAGTGTGCTGGCAACCACACTCTTCCATCGAAACGCAAGAAATGTTTCACGCTAGAAATAGGTGTGTGGTATATCTCTTCTTACACATCTTCCGATAATGAGTATCCTTACACGCTTTCTGAACTCATAGCCCCACAGTAGGATTTTCTCCTGTGTCGTGGGTACCATGGACACACACAAGACGAATACACAAACACCCAGACCCAGAACAGAAATCTAAACTCATCATCCAGATACCTATCTGGCCGGGAATCGAACCCGGGACCCATTGCGCGTCAGACCGGTATGGTAACCGCTGCACCACGCGATAATAATGAATAATGCACGTATAAATATACTTAATGGTGCTAGTGAATGCAAAAACAGCCTTCGCCAAAAATTACGAATTCCGCACTACAAAGACAAGCGCTGAAGGAAACTGCTTCCCGTTTCAATTTCCTAGTGAACTTTCTATACGGAAATTGCTAGTGTTGACGTCTTTGTGGTTGTTTCCACTGCGCAGATGTATCCGCTTAAATGTCGAACTGCAAGATAATACCTATATTATGGACGTAGATTTTATGGTAAAGGTATATTGAAGGTGGTAATGAAAATTAACAAAATTAACGGATTGTTTCAAATGTGTGCGCCTAAAAAATAGGGAATGTTTGTTGTTAAGAACTACATATGTTAGAATATGAATATATTGGTATAACACTGGAAGGTTTACAGTTTCGATCTCCGACTAGGCAGGTAAATATACCTGCCTAGTCGGAGATACTGTCTAATATCAGAACCATAATCTAATAAGATTATGGTTCTGATATTAGACAGATGGTATCAGTGTTTGTACTTTATTGTAAGTACCTAATCGAACCATTTATGACAAAAGAAATTCAATTTCGGAGCCACGGCTGTAGAAAATATCATAATAACTTTATTGAAACGTGATAATTAGGAAATTAAATCAAAGATGTAGCTTTCAACCTATTTTCAAATTGAGAAAGATAAAAGGCAAATAACGGTGAATAACAATAAGGCTATTTGTACACATTCGTATGTCAAGCGAACGAGTTAGTCAAAAAAATGTTACTTATTTCTTAATTCACACAATTCAAGATAATATATATGACATGTATGATCTAATATATAAAACTCTCGTGTCACAGTTTTTGTTGCCAAACTCCTCCGAAACGGCTTAACCGATTTTTACCAAATTTTATATGCTTATTCAGTAGGTCTGATAATCGGCCAACATCTAGTTTTCATACCCCTTAAGGGTTTTCCACCCTTAACATTTTTTTTATTTTTTATATGCCAAAACAACGTTTGTCGGGATAGCTAGTATTTAATAATAATTTAATAGTAATAGTAATTAGTAATTTCATTAATACAATGATTAATGTAAATAATGATACTTATGAATGTAATTAATAATAGTGCTATTTTTAATGATTTCCAATACGAATTATTAATTATATTATTTGTATACCCAAAAGGGGTCGAATATAGCGCGCTTTATATAACCATTTGAATACCTGTAAGACCTATGTTCACAAACAAAAAGAGATTTGATTTGATTAATATTTTAAAGATAAATTTACATCTAAGGTACTACTAAATCTAATCTAAGGTAATACTACTAAGGTAATACTAATAAGGTAATAATACTAAATATATTATTATCAGATTTTGTGTGATATGTGTACATAATTTAAGACAAATCGTTGCAACATGAATTTGCAAGAATTCCAATAGAAAATCTGGTATACCGAATCAAACATTGTTATTGGTAAGTTGGCAAGTATTACCAAACTCGGTACATCTGTACATAAGTGGTAGTATTGGCACTCGGTGTCCACGCAACAAGATGCTACGTAAGGCTTGCTTAACTCACTTGAAATATTTTTATTAGGTGACCACGTGTCAAGTACCTGGCGGATAATTTTTATTTTAGTTGGATTAGGTGAAAAATATTGAGTCCTTTTTTTATTAGAGCTATTTTTATATTAATATCTAGGATCTTAATTTGTATCTTGGGGTAATTTTAATAATGTTGCGATAAAAAATAAGAATCAAAAATATTACTGCTTCCTATACAATATTGCTGCTTGTTAGCTTACATATACAGAATATAATAGTCTTTATTTTATATTTAACTAGCTGTCCCGACAAACGTTGTTTTGCCATATAAAAAAAATAAAATAAAAATTATAAGGGTGGACAACCCTTAAGGGGTATGAAAAATAGATGTTGGCCGATTCTCAGACCTACTGAATAAGCATATAAAATTTGGTAAAAATCGGTCAAGCCGTTTCGGAGGAGTATGGCAAAAAAAACTGTGACACGAGAATTTTATATATTAGATTTATCTGTAAATAAGTATGTATTAAGGTTAATAAAGAAACTGAAATTAAAATCACCGATATTTCCTACTTTTCGCAATGTTTATTTCTTGCAATCGAAAGAAATGCCGTTATAAAATACTAAATATAGAATATTCGCTAATGTATAACGAGAACGCAATATATTGTGGTCTATTTATATATTCATATTGCAATAGGTCATTGACTTTATAAAGTTATATATAATAATTTATTAACGAAACATTTATTCAAAATCCGTCGGTCTCGATCACTTGCTGTGCAAATCGAATTAATTATCCGATCACCTAGTTTTTAGATTTCACAAAAAGTATATTTGCTTGCCCTCGTTCTTGATATTTTTTACGAATTGCTTTTTGCACACAAAAAGACAATCTTTATCCATTAGTTTTTTGGTCTCTAATCATTTATTAAGCTAATACTAAAACAGTTTAACGTTGTGCAATAGTTGAATAGACGAAGTGAGTGTTTAAATTTTAATTTGACTTCGTATTTAGGAGACGTCATTCCGCAGTTGTTATTTTCTTTTTTACCGTCCCGTGGGAATAAAATATTTTCCCAAAGTAACAAGTTACATATAAATTAATCCAGAATGTTAGCTAACTCCCTACCAAATTTTATGAAAATCGCTCCAGCCGTTTAGACGTGAAAAAGTAACAAACATACACATTCACATACTTTCGCCTTTTTAATATTAGTATAGTATAGTATGATAGTATCATTACTTAAACCTTCCTTCATTCTAGTTATCAAAACCTTTATTCTCAATTAATCAGATCAGTTCAAATTTTGCATTATTTTTACTGTTCTGGGCAATAGTATCCCCATGACCGGGGCCAGATGCTTAAAGGAGTTGTATCCATTGTCCACTAAGTAAAGAAATAGGTACTTTTAAATAATATACACAATAGCTGAATATATTATAATGGAAAGATATAAAACTGTTATATTTACCTATCCTCATTTGAAAACGCGATACCGTTTCATTATAATATAAAGAAAAGAGACAGCAACACTACGAACCGTACATTAAACGAAGCGTGGCTTAAACTCGCGTAGAAATACATCACGTGTCAGATAGCAATAAATGTCGATAAATGTAGAAAACTGTGACGATTCTAGAGGGAATTTTAACGGTCTTCCTGCTTTACAGCAGATAAAACGGTACACCATGCCAACAGTTAGTATTTTTACTCAAAATTAAATTATAATGAATGCTATTTATGACTAATGGTGCTGCTACACTGCTGTTTAAAATGTTTACTGACCTTGTTAAGGAGTAAACATTTGTTGAGAAACATATGATCACAATGTTAGAAAATGTTTTCATGTTACAAAATGTTAGTAAACATTTTTAAACTATTTAACAAATTATAACAATATAAAACATGTTATCATTGAGTCTTTGGCGCATCCAGATATTGCGTTTTTTCTTTTTTTAAAACAAAAAATAAAAGCTAATCCAATGGGTAAAACTTCTTCCATTTTCGTGTAGTCTCGAGCCTCTGAAAGTAAATTCAAACTGCAAGCGAGATGATTTTTCAAATGTTATAAATATTTGTAAACATTTTCCATCAGTGTAGGAGCACTTATAACCTTTATCAATTCCTAACACAGTGTAACAATTCCTAACATTTGTTAGTAAATGTATTAGTGTTAGAAAATGTCTGCAAACATTTTAAACAGCAGTGTGGCAGCACCATTAACATTAAAATTTAATAACTTTTTATGACCATCACGTTACATAAACCTGAAATTTGCTCTTAATCGTAATTAATCTCTTGGTTCGAATTTTAATTGAATCATTATACTTATTTCATTGGAATGTCAATTAAGTGTTAAGTAAATCTGAGGTTTTTACGATATTATACGTGAATAATACCTCCTTTTAGATTGTTCTGGAAATTGAAAATTAATAGTATCTTATTTAACTTTTGTATTAGAGAAATCAGTTCAAGTGTTTTAAATAAATGGTATTGCACAAAAACAGTTAATTGTTTCTTATCCATTCGTTCTTTATGCGACTCTGAAATATCTGATTTAAATAACAATAATTGTTGTGCTTTTAAAGTAGGACATTGTCTTTTTATTTCTAAATCATGGTCACCCTAGTGCATATGTAATATCCTTATGCAATACGAGTAAATAAGAACATGCGGCGTATTTGACGGAAAGCAATGGCTATCCGTGCCAGACGCAATTTATTTATCGACTGACGATGTGCCACAAATGTAGTCATCTCTTCCTTTTTTATCCGATTCATGTGGCAAACGAGGATGCAATTCATCTGATCGTACGTGGCTGCTGCCTATGAAAATCATATGAAAACTTGGGTTCTATTTGAAGTTGTTAACATGTCTTTGTAGGGTTGCACTTCATATAGAACATGGGTTCTATATGAAGAAAACAAAGATGGACACCTTCTAAGAAAGTGTTATAGCAATCACAGCCTACCAACGAAACGTTTTGTGCTAAAAATAATAAATAATAAATGTGGCGGTGGTAGCTCCCCGTTTAGCCTATTCTGGTTCTACCACCTGGTTAAATTGAAGTACTAAAGTTGCATGCCGTCCTTCACTTAGTAAATAACATTTGCAACTCATAGAAACTCATTTAATCCCTACTAGGGTTGAAAATCTTTTTGACTATTTGGAGACTACTGCATCGGTTTGCAAAAAACATTTTCAAAGATATAAGGCGTAAATACATTTTACCTTAACATGTATTGGACGTCTGCATGAAATCTAAAATCGCTATATGAAGCTGAATCGCACGATATCTCGTAAGATAATATAATCATAATACTGTTTACAAGGTACGGTACTTATATGATAGAATTCCGCTAATGGTTAGATAATGTATGTAAATTCTATGGAGATAGAACAAAGCGAGCGAGTACAGGCGAGTTGAGCGTACTCTACCTGCATGTAATAAAATTTACATAATATTCGCATTTGTTTCACAACACATCGAAATATTTTACAAAATGTGTGATAAAATACGAATCACTGTGGGCAGTGTCATCATCAAAGCGCTGCGGGTATACCTCGGGAGGAAAATCATTCAAGATTTGTCATGTTTGTGGCAAAAATGAGTGCGCATTGAACCGTGAAGGACCGCCACAAAGCCAGTTGATACGGATAAGACTTTGTCCTTCCGCAAGTAAATCGGCGAGGAGTGATATAGACATAATTACCATATAAAAGCGCTAGAACGAGCAAAAGGAGCTTATATTCTTAGCAAGGTTAAGAGTTTTAACCGATCGGTGGTCTTTTCATCTTCGACAATTCGGACTATGCCTTTCTGGACGAAGTTAAGTCAGTAAAATTTGTATTAAGTCGTGGCTGTCCAGAAATGCCATCAGTATTCCATTTGGATCCCCCTTGTGCTTCATAAACAAATAGAAATGCACATCCAACGAAGTACTCCTTGATGCTAACTTAGCTTTGTGCCACAAGATGTCAATTCCCAAGATCAATATATAAGTCAATGCCCTGGGATTTTATTTCGCGCTAAACGCACAGACATGTCTTCGTAGGGTTGAACTCAACGAGGTTAAATCGACCCCATGTTGCGAATCACTGCAGATAGTTCTCGATTTCAGACACAAATTGAATTGTCTGGTTTATATTTGATCTTTCTAATGTAATGGGTAATAGGCAATAGATAGCAAACTGGCATAGAGTAAGATAGTAAGCGTACTTCCAGTCATCATCAATCTTTGTAAATATAAGTTTAGTTACTAATAGTAACCAAATGTATAAAACCTTAAGGTGCAAATTAAAACATAACGTAAGTAACTTTTCGTCTCAACAGAAGACAACAAAAGCTTCATAATACATAAGGTATGAGTTAGTTAGTACACCGGTTAAATTTCCATGGTTTTCTTAAGCACGTCTTCTCTATTCTATTGATTTTAATTCGTGTCGTCTGGGATGAAGGACAATAATTATTGTTGCATAGACTATACAGGTCTATTTTCTCATCCCCTTGAGAGTCTTCGAGTTTTTTTTAATAACCAGCTCTCATAATTGTGTTGTATTATCTGTTTTAAATTAAATAACCGAGTGGAAAAGTCCGGAAATGTATATCTATAGATTTAAAACGTATTCTTGGAATAGTAATAAATTGTTGAATATTTGATGTGGTCCATTATCATAATAATGATCTTGGCTTACTTATAATGTGCTATATATAATTTTATGAAAGTAAATAAAAGATAATAATAAATTTATATTGTTTTCGGTTCATAGGTATGTTGCTAGTAACACGGAAGCGATGTAGGGCAAACTTGTCGACCGGAATTTAGTACAATATTCATTAATGGTTCATACGTGTTGTTTTCCGTGAAGGTCAAAGAACATTACTACATCTACGACCCGTCAGCGCCCGCCGGCCCTTCTGCTTGGTTTGTTCGATTCCGTAGACTCGTTATGGATAATCTTCGAAATATTAGGCAACTAAATTTTATATGATATATTACAATATATCTATGGAGCATTTATTCTGTACATCGAGTACAATGAATTTAAATATGGTGGTCGTCAAAAACATGTTAATTTGTAATCATGATCCTTGAATCAGATTAATTCTAGAACTCAATGTCTTCACAGGAAAAAACATTTGAAGGAGAGGAAAAAAGGAAAATGGAAAAGGAAGGAAATCTGTAAGGAAAAACATAAATAAAAACATGTTGAGGCAGTCTCGTTTGACTCACATACATTAATTGATCACGCGTCACAAATCTATGATTTTTTCCGGTCGAAATCTTGACCCGCAATTTTCTCATATCAAGAAGAAGATTAAGTAGGTATATAGTCATTGAATATTATATTCGATAGAACTTTTTCTGGTGCTTTAATTGGGAGGGTACCGTTATAGATGAAATCATCTTAAATCATCTTAAACCATCTTAAATCATCTTTGTTAAGCAGTGTTAGATATTCGTAGGTAGTTAATTGAGCTACTTTTATAAATGTTTCGAATTTAATTTTTGAGAGTAATGACGCGTTTATGTTTGACCTTAGGCAGGATTCCGATGTGGCTTAGTTTGAATACAAAAGGCTATGGATAACAGGTTCTACTCACTGTTGAATGAACTGCATAAATGTTTTACGCAGCTTCAATTTAATGTGGATGATTCAGTGGTTAAGGTATGGAAAGCCGTGAAATTCCATTTTTTTATAATACTGAAGTAACGAGCATATGTTCATAACATCTTAAAGTAAGTAAGAATTATCTAAAATCAATCACTGATATCAATTAATTATCACTGCTTTTCGGTGAAGGAAAACATCCTGAGGAAGCCTACACACCCGACAGTTCCTTTAAAATTAAAACTTCTCGGAGGTGTGTGAAGTCCACTAATTCACACTTGGCCATCAC
Source organism: Spicauda simplicius (assembly GCA_949699795.1). NCBI lineage: Eukaryota > Metazoa > Arthropoda > Insecta > Lepidoptera > Hesperiidae > Spicauda > Spicauda simplicius. Next base: position 639,792 of record OX453060.1, read on the forward strand.
GGTGGACTTTAGCTAAAACTCTTTCATTCTAATAGAAGACACGGGTTTTCTCCCAGTGGGACAATAATGGGTTGACGAGGAATCACTGATGCGTTACTACTCCCAACGACTTAGAAGATCGCCTCAAATAAATGAGAGCCAGTAACCGCACCCTTCCATCAAAATAGGCGTGACGGAAGTATTACAACTCTCCTATGAAATTGTTCTACCATCTTCCTAACTGTGGACATTTTTGTACATAGCAAAACAGAGTCTTCTACAAAACTCTTACCAGCACCGATACTCGACTAGAAACGAGGAAATGAATGAAAAATCACATAAAATGCATATTATAAAGTTCGAAACGACACTCTCAGATAAAAACAATGTACATACATAATGTATAACATACATCCCATTTTATGACATGCAAATTAAATTATTATGTTTCATTACCGTTAATTATTAAAATTCAATTATAATTAGATATCATTACAGTACAGTCGTGTATTATATTACTATCTAATATACATAATCTAAGAAACACATTAGTCGAAATTTTTTTTACAATGAAAATGTTATAACTTGCCTGTGTGTATGATAATAAATTGCTTATTAACGTATATTATATCTCTTCTTGCTATCTTACTTAGATATATCATTAATAAGGCCAAAGTTTATGAGCATAGAGGGATGTTCGATATTATTGCAAGCAAAAGATACCGATTGGATTTGAATGAAATTTGGTATACTAAATTATGACCTGAATTACACATAGGATACTCTTAAACGTAAGTTAAAGCTTATAATAAAATTATTTTGGTGTAAGCTTAGGTTGAGAATTTTCATATTTATAAATATTATAATTACAAAACTTAGTAACCAGTTCTTATCAGAATATAGATTTAAAAGTAGATTAGTCACTCACCGGCTACGTAATTAGATTCTTGAAGGATAAAGTTGAACGACTGCATAAAGCCGCTGAGTGTACATGTAATTAATAGTGTCCGACCGAAACTTCGGTTTGGGTTTCGATTTCGGTCGAGTTTCGGCAAAAACACGGGTTTCGGTTAAGTTACGGCTTCGGTGGCAAATGCCGATGCCGAAACAACGACCGAAAGCGAAACTGCATTTGGGAGTTCTCGCGCTGTGATGGATTACGTTCGGCACGTTGAATTCCGTCCAAGCGACGAAGACAAGCGTCCAAGTGCCCATGTATCACTTGGATGTGTACTTGAAATTATTAGAATTTATCCGTCGCCTTTTGCATTCTTATGATTAGTTTATTGAAGTTATACATCTTTTGGCGCATTAGAGAAAAATAACGAGATAATTTTTTTACGATACGCGCCTTTTTTTTTCGAGGGGGAAACCTTCAAAAGGTACCCGACGCCGTGAGAGCAACGCAGGGTTATGTGGGATTTTTACCGCACTAAAACCCCCCCGGTGGCCGTTCTCGGCGCTAAAAAAGGAGGACTCCGGGATCTCGAAACGACTTCAACCGGAATCCTCCGAGCGCGTTGCCCCATCGGGCTCCTCCCAGATGGGCGGCTGGGCCCACCGCTCCGTCTAGTCCTTACGACGGTATGCGACCACACGTACCGCCGTCCTTCCCGGGATCACCTGACTGAACGTTTCGAGCTCCCACTCTAGCCGCTCGCAACCCCGGAAGCCCCTTTTAGTCGCCTCTTACGACAGGCAGGGGATGCCGTAGCCCTATTCTGGTCCCGGAACTACAGGGTGCCGTTACCGGCGACGATACGCGCCTAATGTCACGAAAAACCGACATCTTGAAGTTAGCTGTATCCAACATTTTAGTTTTACGATGCGCACGCATACCTTCATGAAAAACGACACCCTGTTTGTCACGACGACGACACGACGATTGTCATAACATAACGCAACTCATACAAATACTATGAAAAACAAACTTATATTATACATTGGTACATACTTATATATTGATAGTTGGAACAGTGTTCAATTTAATTTATTATTTATAGTCTGACATGGTACGAAACCCTCCATGCACGAGTCTGACTCGCACTTGGCCGATTATTCTACTGTTAGTGTTGTATTTTCTACAAATGTAGAATGAAGCGAAAGATATATTTTTTGAAAGATTTTTATCTTGTTACGCCAAAGAAGTATAACTTCTAACGCATGTACATAACACACACACTTTCTTTTATACTTCATCGTCAACCCATTATTGTCCCACTGCTGGGCACGGGTTTTCTCTCGGAATGAGAGAGTTTTAGGCCATAGTCCACCGCGTTGGCCAAATACGAATTGGTGGACTTCACACACCTCCGAAAACTTTTTTTTTTAAGAATTCTCGGGTGTGTAGGTTTCCTCACGATGTTTTCCTTCATCGAAAAGCAGTGATAATTAATTTCTAATACGCACATGAATCAGTGGTGCGTGCCTGGGTTTGAACCTCGGACCTCACGATCGAGAGGGCAAGTTTCAACCATTAGGCTATCACTGCTGCTTTTATACTTAAATATTATAACATATTGTAAAGAAGTAGTGTATTGTAAGGAAGTTCCGTTTTTGGTTTCGGTTTTAGCCGGCATTAAGATCGTTGCTGAAATTCGGTTATGGTTTCGGTCGTAAAAACCAGTATCGGTCGGTCACTATTAATTAACATTTCCTCCAGAAGCGTACCTACAATCCTTAACGCTGTATATATATTGTATGGATATATTTTTTGCAGAATTTAATTTCTGCATGTCACCTTCGTGCTGAGTGTTTGTTAGCTGAGTCTTGTTATTTCTTGATATCATGCTAGAGGTTAATGATAAATTAGTTAATAATTAACATGATATAATTTGTTACAGAAAATTTAAATGATTTCAAAAATCTCTGCCATTCTAACAGCGCCATCTGTTATGAGCTTAGGACACAATAAGTGTAATAACCCTTTCAAGGAGAGACACTACCGATACCCAAATACCCAAGAGAAAAATAAAGTTAAAGATTAATGATAAAACATCATTCTATTTTTAGCACGGGATACCGGTTGTAACGGGTCATTTAATCCCAAAGACCCAAAGCGGTTTAAAAATATCCACAAAAGGTATCCATTAAGAAAAAGAACTAAAATATAAAGACAAACCCTTTCAGTTTCTTGTCGAATCTCAGTTGAAGTCATGTTCCGATCCGGTGGTAATATTAGAAAAAATATAATAACTGATTCATCAGGTGGTAGAATCAGTGTAGTTCGACCGGGGAGGTACAACCAGGGAGGTGAAGCATCTCTTGCGTTTCGATGGAAGGGTGTGGTTGCCGGCAAACTTTTATATGAGGCGACCATCGCAGTCCTCGGAAGTAGCAACGTATCTGTGATTGACTTCAGATAGAAACTATGCTCTATATAAAGTTGCTTACCGATGTCCATGGGCGGCAGTGACAACTTACCATCAGGTGGACTGCATAGTCGTTTGCTACTTTAATCGTATAAAAAAATACAATTTGTATGTGCCCCATACAAGATGAGGACATTTTATTTCCGTCCATAGCGTGCGATTCGTTTTTTATGCAATTGAAGTAATGTACAGTCCTCAAACAGTCCTAAACGTCTTGATGGTAAGTGGTCACTGTCACTCATGGATGTAAGCAACTTCATATAGAATAGGGGTTCTATTAATACTTATACTTATAAATATAAAGGCGAAAGTTTGTGATTGTATATGTTTGTTACTTCTTCGCGTCTAAACGGCTGGAATCATTTTCATAAAATTTGGTAGGGAGTTAGCTTACACTCTGGATTAACATATAGGCTACTTTTTACTTTGGGAAAATATCTTTCTCCCACGGGACAATCGATACATCGTTTTTTTAACGCGGGCAAAACTGCGGGGTTCAGCTAGTTTGAATAATCACAGATACGTAGCTAACCCTGAGCACTAAGATGGTCGCTTCCTATGAAAGAGATCCTGCCACCACACCCTTCCATCGAAACGCAAGAACTGCTTCACGTTAGAAATAGGTTTAGCGGTGGTTTTACTGAGTGAATAATCTTTTTAAATGACTTATTAGCCAACACAAAGTAAAGCAAAAAATATGTTTTACGGGTAATGCCCATGCAGCGTTAGGTATAACTTCTAAAAGGATAAACCGATTTTAAGTTTTTTATAATTATGTTTGATGGGAGTTTAAGTCGGTGTTTTATGTGTTGTTTATGCATCCCAACTCAAGTAATCATTACCTGTTCATCGCTGTGTATTATGTTTTTATTTCAAGCCAATTTGCATTTGACTGTAATCGATTCGGAAGAGTTATTACTATTTTTTCGTATCAGGTTTTATGTTTCAAATCCCGTCTAAAGTAGTTTTAATTTAAACAAACACCGAAAATTAGACACGGTGTCGTAAAATAATAGCTAATAATCTGTTAACTTCGTTTTAAAACCTGCCAGTATCAATAAAGAGTCGCTACAGAAACATAATTGGTTATTTTTAAACTTCTTCTGAAGGTTGAAAGTGGTTGAACTTTTCATGGCTCCATTAATTGCGATGAAACGTTTTTTGATATAATATGATATGATAGTGTTTTAAAGCAATTATCAAGGATAGATGCTGTTTACTTGCTCCTTAGGAGGAGGACTCGGGAACAAAATCCAGGAGATGGGTAGCAACGTATTTCTGTATAACATCCATATCTACCTCAGTCAATATGCATATTAGGCGCGGTATCTATTGGTAAAAACCTCCTCAAGAGACCTCCTTTGGGGGGCTCCTAGGCAGTGGATACAAATGGGTTGATGGATTAATTGATGGCTGGAGTATTTAATCGATGTATAACTTACTTACTTACGCAAACACTAACATATGCGATAAATGACCAGTATAAATTATTGTATCGTACATTACAGTACATATTTGCATTGCAGCTATTTTAAAAACAAATCATTTAAATTAAGTAACAACATTCATTCACTCACTAAGCGGTTCACCTCGACATTATGTTGATACTTACCGATCGAACTGTATGGATTCAGACCGCAAACGAGCAATGTAAATGACAAATTGATGTGGGAGTCTATTTTGGTCCATACCATACTATTGTATCACTTAAATTATTCACCTCAGGTTTTTGTAGTGAAATAATGATGATAATGATAACTGCGTCAAAACTATTCCTCAAATGTTGGTTTATGTAACAAAAATAAAACGTAAATTCTTTTAATTCCAGGTGAGAGCTGTATTGAGAAGCCACTCGCGACACTGTGGAGGAACTACCAGCAGTCCACAAAGCCTGACGTGGTCATGAAGCTCTCCGTCACCAACTCTGGTCTCAAGGGCTTCACCAAAGAACATGGTCTCACCGAGTATTGGTCCCACCGTATCACCTACTGTGCCAGCCCTCCACACTACCCCAAACTCTTCTGTTGGGTCTACCGCCACGAGGGCAAGAAACTTAAACACGAACTCCGATGCCACGCTGTCCTCTGCACCAAAGAAATCGTATCAAAGAAAATAACAGAGGAGCTCCAAATGAAACTGAAGCAAGCGCTAGTCGAATTCAAAAAGGATAGAATCTCCAAACAAAACGCGAGACTAAGTCTTGCAAATAGTGTATACGACAACCCCAGCATGCCCCGCAGGAAGATACTTCTCAGTGTAGGCGCTATGAATTACCGACCGCCACTCGAGAGATCAAAATCTGCTCCGAAACTTGGTGCCATTGAAGAACTCTGCTCTGAAGAAGACGAGGAGGAAGCCGAAATGAACGCTAAGCAAAATATTTGCGAATTTACCATGGATGAGTTACGCAAGTCAGATACATTGGACAGACGACGAGTGGAAACAAAATCTCGAAAATTGTCGTGCCCCGACGGTTTCATGGGCAGAGTCCGAAACGATTCTGAGGAGAGCTCGGAGACTTCCACGGATGACCTAATCAGCCTTCTTGTCAAAGAGAGCAAATTAAAAGCGGATATTGACCGCGAACACGATACTAGTCAATGCGATGTAGAAAAACTGGAGTCAAGGTTAAAGACGTTGGAGTCTATCTCGGAGACTATTGAGCTGAACGATCACGCTATTAGTGTCGACGAGCGAAAGGCCCTGCTACTATTTCAGAGTAACTACCTCGTCACAGACAGTGACGACGGATCGGTTTCTTCGGGTTGTGAGACTGCGAGCACAGTCACGTCATCGGACGCCGAGCCATCGTCGCTTCCCTCTCATTTCCCTCAGGAGGAAATGCAAAAATCTGATAGCGATGAGGAGAGGAGCTCCTTTGGAAGGGAGGGAAGTTTCCAAAACGGTATGAGAGGCAGTAGCAGAAGCTTTACAAATTCTGTCCACGTTATGAATGACACTGAAGGGACTACCACTTCCGAGGAAGTCAACCACGTTCCGATCGGTGAGAAGAACACGTTTCGACGACGTTCCACGTATCCACCTCTGCGATCTGATTCCAGTATACTAACGAATCTCGAGGGAAATTTTGAATCCCTCATCGACAATCTTGACGTCGACAGCTTGAACTCGAGCACTGAAACTGAAGTGTTTAAGAATACCGGTGACAATGACAGTGCTTGCAGCGACGAATCCGGCTACTCGGAATACCTGGACAGCGGCAAAGAAAGTATTATTGGCAACACTATCATGGTTTAATGTTATGCTATAAAATTTAGATGCACAAATGCAGCTATTACTATTCTAGATGTTAGGGTACTTGTAAAGTCTACTATGTAAATAAGAGGGTACGTCGGTACTCGATCCAGTTGATATGTAACTCTTTAAGATATTACAAGTATGTATGTATATATTGCATATTAAGATGTATAATTAGATCCTTGTGAAACTAGATTGAAATTTATTGGAGATTTCTATTATTATATAATATTATCTCTTTACAATTATTTGAATGACCATCTCACATCATTGTTGTATTTATAATTCTTTGTTACGTAATAGTGTAATGTAAGGTTCTATCACTTCCTTCAAAAGGTTTTAGGTACTTACACATTCCATTTTAATTTATACACGTGTTATTAATCGGGTCATTCATGTCTGTAGTGAGGAATATTTTGAGAAATAAAATAGAAAATAAACACGTTGTTTTCTTTAAAAACTACCTTATATTTTAAATCTAGAAAACTTAGATAATACATGTTCTGTTATTAAAAACATTTTGTGGTAGAACCAGTGTAGTTCGACCGGTGAAGTACCACCGCCACATCTATTTCTAGCATATGAAGCATTTCTTGTTTTTCGATGTAAGGTATGATTGCCGATACAATTTTATATGAGGCGACGACCACCAGATAGAACCCATGTTCTATATGAAGTTGCTTACAAATGTCCATAGGCGGCAGTGATCACTTACTATCAGGTGGACTGCATGCTCGTTAGCTACTTCAAGCAGATAAAAAGATAACAACGAACAAATACCTGTTTTTAAAATAAACGTCTATTTCCATTTAGCATTAAACAGATCTTAAGTAATTTGAACCCAAGGTTACACAGTTTATATCTTACTTTTTTCTCTATTTATAAATAGCTATGTTGACTAGAGACATTATCTCAGATTAATGTTCTTACATTTCGACATTTGAAATACTTAAAAAACTGCCATAAATTTAATAGTGTCAAGAGTGATAATGGTTGGTCAATTAATTTTATTAAATTCGTACGATAGAGGTATGCGAGTAACAAGTGGATAAATTATTAGACTAGTACCTGTTAAAGATTAAAAATCTTAAAATAATTGCTGTTTTATAATAAAAAATAGCACGATTTAATTCTGCACTGGCGCTTATGGACATGTGTAATACATAAGTTACGAGTAGATGCGTTACTACATGTATATCTGTTAATGATCGTCAACCCATTAATAATAGCGATATTGGTAGATTGTAAATTTCTAAACTCACATCAACCCAGTATTGGCCCACTGCTGGGTACGGGTCTTCTCTCGGAATGAGAGGTTTAAGTCGTAGCTCACTGTGCTGGCCAAGTACCAATTGATGGGCTTCACACACCTCCGAGAACTGTTTTCCTTCACCGAAAGGCAGTGATAATTAATTTCTAATACGCACATAAATCAGTCGTGCATGCCTGGGTTTGAACCTCGAACCTCTCGATTAAGAGGGCAAGTTTCAACCATTAGGCTATCACTGCTCTGAGTTAATATTCCTTACATAAGTGTTGCAACCTTTAAATCAGAAAACATCTTACTACTATTTTCGGATTGCTGTTATTAGCCAGAAATGGGTGTGACAGTGGTGCCTTTAGAGTGGAACCACAAGGGTTCGACCACCTTTAAACCTTTATATACACCCACCTATTATGCTAATCATAGAATGTTTTTACGGAAACCAGTTTTAACTTTAAATCAAATTAGTACGAGCAGGAAATAAAGTATCGGGCTTATGTTAATATTTTGGCTAAAATAAGTTAGGAATTACAAAAAACTACTACCTACATATTTTTCAAAAATTCAGTTAGTGTCAACATCTAAACATTAACCTTGTAGTCAATATCCGGCTGCGACACATTTAAAGGTACCAATGTTAGGCATTTGTTTCGTGTTACAACAGGCTGGAATGCCATACTGATCTTGTTAAGATAAACATACGCTTTCTACACTCACAGCCTCTCACTAGGATTTTCTCCTGTGTCGTGGATTTCGTTGGATTTTCTCCTGTACCAAGAACACACACAAGACGAACACACAAACACCCAGACCCGGAACACGAATCTCAACTCATTATCAAATACCTGTCTGGCGGGGAATCGAACCCGGGACACATAATTAACAGAATAGTAAAGATCGAATACACCCGGATATATTGTGAGAGAAAAACAAGTATGGGAAAAGTATAGACAGTTTGCTTAATGATGTCTATCCTTTTTGTATGAGGGGGAATGGGTGGGATACTAGTTAGGAAAGTTCTGGAATCAGAATAAATGCATCAAAGTTTCCCTTGTAATGCCTTTACGGCCTCCTCCAAATGTGAAATCGAACTATTTATCACGAAAAGAATACTAAATGAAAAGAATATAAGTAAGACACATTCCGCCATTCGTAAGTGGTGGCCGTATATGTTTCTGCAACTACCCCCAATATAATTAATGTCCCAGGATGGGAATCCAAAGTAAGGACAAAAAAAAACGCATTCTACACTCGTACTACGCAATAGAATACACAAACCACACTCGCATAACAAAAATTTAGCATTCAGATATATATCAGACCGAGGTTGGAACCTGTAGCTCTGCGTATCAGACCAGTGTGGTAACTGCTACGACACGTAAATCAATACAAAACATAAGAATGCCACATACACAACTTACACGATGTAGCCGAGCCACAAAGAGATTTAACATCCTTAAACTCATCTTGAGAGAGAAGTGATAGCCTAGTGGTTGAAATTTGCCCTCTCGATCGGGAGGTCCAAGGTTCAAACCCAGGCACGCACACTGATTTATTTATAAGAAATTAATTATCACTGCTTTTCGGTGAAGAAAACACATCGTGAGGAAACCTACACAATCGAGAGTTCTTTAAAAAAAAAGTTCTCGGAGGTGTGTGAAGTCCACCAATTCGCAATTGGCCAGCGCGGTGGACTATAGCCTATTACTCTCATTCTGAGAGAAGACCCGTGCCCAGTAGTGAGACAATAATGAGTTGACGACAAACTCATTTTATTGGAAAATGAGTTTAAGGATAACCCATAGCTGAGCATAAGTCAGTGGATAGATTGCAACTGTTCCGTACAAACGCCAAAAACTACGTATTCCATATTCTTGTATTAAATAAGTGTCTGCAACAAATTCTTTTGAATACATATGGCCTCGACAGTGAACATTACATCTGGGATAAAAGAATGATAAATGAACATGTAATGAGCCGCGCCGAGTGTAGTGAAGTTGACAAAACGATTTTAACAAAGTCCATAATAAACGTTTTGAATAAACTGGGTATCTAATAGGCTTGTTTGCGCAACGATTTGGGACCGGTTTGCAATAAAATGAATGGAGAGACGAGAGTTCTAGGTGTAAACGACTGGTGAATCTAGAAATTTCATTTGATGAGGACTTTACCTAGCTGAAGTGGTGGACAAGTTGGCGAAGGCAAATTATTCTTTTAGAATGAGGAATATAATATTGTAGTCTTCGAAATAAGTAGAGACGGCAAAAAAATTTCTACCTCATTCTTAAATTTTGAAATGTTAAGATGAATTTAAGTAAATGATTTTAGACTATCGAGGAAGTCAACACCATAATCCTCCCCTGCAATTCTTTACGGCTTTCGTAAGACGACAAGTACTGATACAGATTAATTTTCCTTATTAGTAACACATATCCTGGTGCGCAATATCAGCCCGACGTAGATAACATCCACAAACTGAAGAAAAACAAAAAAAAGAATAGACGGAATAAATTAATTTCATTAATAATTAATACGTATATAACAATCACATATACTCAACATGGTTATTACTTCTAAAATACTGTAATCAATTTCTTTGAAAAATCCTCTGTATGTATAAATGGATAACAAAAGCTATTCATGGAGTCATAATTTAACCGACCCTTATAACCAGAAAGCAGCAACGTTACATAAGCTAGAATTTATAGCTGTTTCAATGGTACCTATAATGTACGATTCTATAACTTAGAATGAAACAACTCGCCTACAGTTCTCATAAATCCATTGCAGGAGGCTGGATGCAACCCTTTTTATGTTAAACTTCTTCGCACCATTCTTGTTTTACAACTGGTTAAATTTTAACGCATAATTTACCCAGCTATTCTTAATCAGATTAGGCATAGCAGTGTAACATCTTTCTAATGTGCATTAGGTGAAAGTGCATTAATGTATGAACAAGGCCTGAATAAATACAAAAAATGAAAGAAATCTGTAGCTAAAGTTTTCCAATGCCACACTGCTCATGACCCAACATGACCCAGTAAACATGTACAATCACACATTCATTACAGCAAGTGTTCCTCAAGGGTAAGAGGGGGTGACGCGTTCAATAGAAACGCACTAACCGAAAACCCGGCTGTCCCCCCGCTCCGTGAACCGTGACTGCCGACTGACGTGACATCGCTGGCTTATAACCGCCATGTTTGAATAGTATCACTTGGTTAACACAAGTACTTAAATCAGATTTTTTTGAAATAGCTAACAAGCATGCAGTCCGCCTGATGATAAGTGGCCACTACCACTTATCATCAGGTGGCTCTGTAATCAACTTCATATAGAACAGGGGTTCTACCTTATATATAAAAAAAATGGATATAAATAAGAAAAAAGACAAACCCGCTGAATTTCTTGCCGGATCTTCTCACTTGAGGTCGTATTCCGATTCGGTGGTAGTGTAAGAAAAAAAATGTAACTGACAATTTGTAAGTGCCCCCGTAGGCCTATACAAAATAAAGACATTTCATTTCATTTCCTTCAGTCAGACACAGATGTGTTGCTACTCTCGAGGATTGAGATGGTCGCCTTATATAAAAGTCATTTTTAAATTAATGGAGTAGTCCTAATTAAATACTATAATATCTACATGTATGTAGACTGCCACTTCTTGACGCTAGAATTCATTGCGTCTGGAATCATCTCTAATGCATCCCAAATACAATTTTTAAATTTCTTAATTTTATATAAAATCCATTTCATTTATATTTTTTTAGATTTTTTACTTTTCTGTGGCCTTTTTTTACATCGGTTTATTAGAGCATCATGAGACTATGACTCAAATCTTGCTGACTATATAAACATACGAGAAAAACTTGTAAATAATGAAGAAGACAAGTCATACCGTCTCATAGGATGAAGTCCCAAATAGTGGTTACGTGTCTTACAATGTCTACCAAAGGCTCATGATATCTATATATTAATACGTGAAGCAAAAACTTGCGATTCGTTTTTATTAAGATATTTGCCGCAGACGGAGGAGTATAAAATGGTAATATTTTTTCAAATAATGCGTAAAACATATTATCTATTATCAAATACCAAGAGTATCTAGGTATACCATTATTAAAACATACGCCATAGTGGTGTATGTTCAAAAGTCGCGTATTTGTTAAATCACTTTCATGTGTTTAATATATTTGGAGACTTGGATTTTTCTTTCTTTTTTTATTTGTGTAAGAGACTGATGCCTGTTGCAGCACACACTCGATTTTCGACTTGCTTGACAGGAATACTGAGCCCATGCATCTTTTCTTGTTAAAATAAAATGCATATTTTGAATGTAATAGTCCTTACTCCTCCTCCATGCGGGGTACGGAACCGCTTTTATTTCATGCGCCTAATTGTTGTGGTCACGTAATACATAAAATCAACTAAAAACACATTACACTCACTACCTTGCATTTGGCACAAACACATACATAATAAACGAAATAGAACATTCAATGTCTTACTTTGAAAACACATAACGTCAAAAATGTCAGATCTCTTTGTCAAAATATCCGCTATTGCTTTTAAATGCAGCTTAGTTAATAAACCTCTTTTTACCTTTAACGGGTGCGTTCAAAATAACTTGAAAATTACAATTTATTTAAATTAGAGAAATATTGGTGCTGCTTTGGACAATACGAAGTTTAGTTTTTTAATATAAATTACGGTCGAATTTCGACCGTTGCAACGGGTTGCTAATAAGTTTGAATAGGTACAGTATATGAGTATAAGTTGGTATTCCGATATTTGATTCGTTAAACGAGAACATAGCAGCGTTTAACATTGTAATATTAAAATGGGTGGTATATCAGCACACCTGCTACTTCCATGAAATAACAAAAGTACTGTCGGGATGTGTTGTGCTTGCCGTAACTATGGAGACGACCTGGTTCGATTCCCGGCCAAGGAAAAACCAGTGTTATCGACGTTTGGTATGAAATAGTTACTAATGTCGAGTGGATTCTAAAAACGATGTCATCGACTAGGTGCTTTCTAGGTTCGAAATTTTCTTTAACAAAGTTTCCATTGATATAGGTTTCATTGATATACCATGTCTTTAATAAAACTTAAAAATTCTAAAAATATTGGACGACACGCAATGATAGTAATACATTTTCAATATTTAGGTATAGAACTTCTGTGTGCCTTTATGTCTGTGTTTAAAACCACATAAACCCATAAACAACAATATATAATTTATATCGCATCAACCCATTATTGGCCCACTGCTGGGCACGGGTCTTCTCCCAGAATGAGAGAGTTTAGGCCATAGTCCACCGCGCTGGCCAAGTGCGAATTGGTGGCGATATATAAGTTATATGTTTATATAAAATACAATATAAATACAATATGTTTCATACAATTTATATGTTTTAGGTCGTTTAGATTGATTACATGTAATCAAAGGTTTTACGAAATCTTTCCATCAAATCCTTTCTATCCATCCATCTGCTTTATCAACAGCATATTTATTGAGAAAAAGAGAGAAGTTAAACGTAGAACTCCTAGGATGGCGTTATCATGCTATAAAAACAGACATTTGTAAGTATATTGCGGCTTAGATAACTTTAAGATAACGTGGTAGAACGCGTGTGGTTTACGGGAGGAAGTACCAGTGCTACCTTTTTTATCTGACTGAAGTAGCAAACGAGCATCCAGTCCACGTGATGGTAGGTGGTCACTGCCGCCCGGGGATATCTGTAATCAACTACCTACATACAGAACATGGGTTCCATCTGAAGTCAATCGCAGATGCGTTGCTACTCCCGAGGACTATGATGGTTGCCTCATGTGAAAGTGTGCCGACAGCCACACCCTTCTATCGAAACGATAGAACTGCTTCACGCTAGAAATAGGTGTGGCGGTGGTACTTCACCGGTCGAATTATACTGGTTCTACCACCTATTTCTAGCTTTAAGGAGGTCTTGTTTCGAAAGAAGGACTTGGATTTTGGCTACAATATGAAGCAAATATTTCATTCGTCTGAGGTGGCAAAGCATTGTGAACGACTTCCGGTAGGATCTCTGTTCTTTATGGCGACAATAACCACTTAATAATAAAAAATAATAAATAATAAAAAAGCGGAAACACACATGAATATAAATTAATATCATTTCACGTGTACTGTTTATAATTCATAGAAATAAAACATAAATAATTTTACAACATGTCAGATTTCGTAAAAAGGATTTGGTAAAATAAAAAGTAACAGCGCCCCAAGGTGTCGTTATGTGGACAGGGGTCTTTGAACTCTTTGTTGCCTTAACGCTCTCTATATAAATAATGTGGAGGTCTTTTGTAATGTTGTTACATTGCTACACTGAGATTGTTAATTTTCAAAAGGATTAAAATCATATATGTTTTACCCCGCTGCGGTAAAGAAAGATAATGTTTTTAAGCGTATGTAAGTTTATATGTACCTACTAGTCACCCGTAGCAACGGTCGAAATTCGACCGTCTGTATTTTTTTATATTTGTTACCTGATTGCTCCGGAATGGGTGAACCTATTTGGATGTTTTTTTATAGATTACTTCTGACCATGGCATTCATAAGAAAAGCGTATAAGTCTTAATATTACATTGAGGATGTGTGCGATAAATGGACGAATAACTCAATATCACGCCAACTGATTTCAATGTTTTTTTTATTAGGATTCGTAAGGCCCTCAAACACCCAAACCCAGAACAGAAATCTAAATTTATCATTCAGATACCTCTGGCTAGTATATAATCATAACAATAAGGGTATTAAATGAAAGCTAGTATGTAGCCTCTGGTCCAGTCCACTCCGGTCACTCCGGTCACTCCACTCACTTCACTCATTCCGATCCTTCCGCTCTTTCCATTCACTCCGCTCATTCCGGTCAATCCGCTTACTCTGGGCTCCCCGGTCACTCCGGCACTCTGGACACTTCTAGCACTCCGGTCAATTCGGGCACTCCGAGCACTTCGCTCACTCTGGACCCTCCAGACACAACGAGCACTTCCGTCACTCTGGGCATTCCGGGCACTGTTGACACTTCGAGCACTCCGGACACTCCGGGCACTCTCGGCACTCCTGGCCCTCCGTTCACTTTGGTCACTCTGGGCACTCCTGGCCCTCCGGGCACGTCGGTCACACTGGGCAATGTTGGCACTCCGGGCACTTGGTCACTCTTGGCACTCCGGGCACTTTGGTCACTCTGGGCAATTCTGGCACTCCGGGCACTTCGGTCACTCTTGGCACTCCTGGCCCTCCGGGCACTTTGGTCACTCTAGGCAATCCTGGCACTCCGGGCACTTCGGTCACTCTTGGCACTCCGGGCAATTTGGACCCTCCGGGCACTTTGGTCACTCTGGGCAATTCTGGCACTCCGGGCACTTCAGTCACTCTTGGCATTCCGGGCAATCCCGACCCTCCGGGTGCTCTGGGCACTCCTAGCCCTCCGGGCACTTTGGTCACTCTGGGCAATTCTGGCACTCCGGGCACTTCGGTCACTCTTGGCACTCCTGGCCCACCGGGCACTTTGGTCACTCTGGGCAATTCTGGCACTCCGGGCACTTCGGTCACTCTTGGCACTCCAGACAATCCCGACCCTCCGGGCACTTTGGGCACTCCTGACCCTACGGGCACTTTGGTCACTCTGGGCAATTCTGTCACTTCACCGGGCACTTCGGTCACTCTTGGCACTCCGGGCACTTCGGTCACTCTTGGCACTCCAGACAATCCCGACCCTCCGGGCACTTTGGGCACTCCTGACCCTACGGGCACTTTGGTCACTCTGGGCAATTCTGTCACTTCACCGGGCACTTCGGTCACTCTTGGCACTCCGGGCACTTCGGTCACTCTTGGCACTCCAGACAATCCCGACCCTCCGGGCACTTTGGGCACTCCTGACCCTACGGGCACTTTGGTCACTCTGGGCAATTCTGTCACTTCACCGGGCACTTCGGTCACTCTTGGCACTCCTGGCATTCCGGGCACTTTGGTCACTCTTGGGCAATTCTGGCACTCCGGGCACTTCGGTCACTCCTGGCCCTCCGGGCACTTTGGTCACTCTGGGCAATTCTGGTACTCCGGGCACTTCGGTCACTCTTGGCACTCCGGGCAATCTGGACCCTCCGGGCACTCTGGGCACTCCTGGCCCTCCGGGCACTTTGGTTACTCTGGGCAATTCTGGCACTCCGGGCATTTCGGTCACTCTTGGCACTCCGGGCAATCCCGATTCCGGGCACTCTGGGCACTAGGTCCTCCGGGCACTTCGGTCACTCTTGGCACTCCGGGCAATCCCGACCCTCCGGGCACTCTGGGCACTCCTGGCCCTCCGGGCACTTTGGTCACTCTGGGCAATTCTGGCACTCCGGGCACTTCGGTCACTCTTGGCACTCCGGGCAATCCCGACTCTCCGGGCACTCTGGGCACTCCTGACCCTCCGGGCACTTTCGTCACTCTGGGCAATTCTGGCACTCCGGGCACTTTGGTCACTCTGGGCAATTCTGGCACTCCGGGCATTTCGGTCACTCTTGGCACTCCGGGCAATCCCGACCCTCCGGGCACTCTGGGCACTCCTGGCCCTCCGGGCACTTTGGTCACTTTGGGCAATTCTGGCACTCCGGGCACTTCGTTCACTCTTGGCACTCCGGGCAATCCTGACCCTCCGGGCACTCTGGGCACTCCTGGCCCTCCGGGCACTTTGGTCACTCTGGGCAATTCTGGCACTCCGGGCACTTCGGTCACTCTTGGCACTCCGAGCAATCTGAACCCTCCGGGCACTCTGGGCACTCCTGGCCCTCCGGGCACTTCGGTCAATCTCGGCACTCCGGGCAATCCCGACCCCCCGGGTACTCTGGGCACTCCTGGCCCTCCGGGCACTTTGGTCACTCTGGGCAATTCTGGTACTCCGGGCACTTCGGTCACTCTTGGCAATTCTGGCACTCAGGGCACTTCGGTCACTCTGGCCACTCTGGCCACTCCTGGCCCTCCTGGCCCTTCGGTCACTCTGGCCCTCCGGATAGTTCGGTCACTCTGGCCCTCCGGGCAGTTCGGTCAGTCTGGCCATCCAGGGCCCCGGTCACTCTGGGCACTTTAGTCACTCTGGGCACTCCGGGCAATCCGGACACTCCGGGCACTCTGGGCACTCTTGGCACTCCGGGCAATCTGGACCCTCCGGGTACTCTGAGCACTCCTGGCACTCCGGGCATTTCGGTCACTCTGGGCACTCTGGACACACCGGTCACTCCGGGTACTCTGGATATTCCGAGAACTCTGGATACTTCGAGCACTCCGGTCAATTCTAGAACTCAGGGCACATCGGTCACTCTGGGCACTCCGGTTACTCCGTATATTCTGGGCACTTCAGCCCCGCCGGGCACTTCGGTCACTCTTGGCACTTCGGTGGCTCTGGGCACTCCGGGCATTCCAGGCACCCCGATCACTCCAGATTTTCCGATCAATCTAGACATTTCTGGCCCACCGGGCATTTCGGCCACTCTGGGCACTCCAGGCACTCAACGCACTTCAGGCCCTTATCCCAATTTCAATGTTTTTATTTTTATTTTAGAAAGCATATACTTCGGGGGATCTGATGGGAGTTTGATTAGGTTCTATTCATAGGATCCATAACAAAGTAGTGGACCTCTTCAAATCTTCGAAGCAAATTAACGAAATTAGCGATACTCGGCCCAACATGATCTGCAGGAGTCCAGTTGGGTATAATATATAATAAGATTACTTAGCAGATATTTACTATGAAAGATTTGACCTTCAACTCCTCGATCCTAATGATGCAGGGGTACTGCTAGCCTGAACTATAAGAGTTACTTCCTAACTATGTACTAAGTACTGAGTATGTTCTAAACCAACATATTATATATATTTTTTTTATTTTATTTATTTTTTTATTTATTTAAAAAGGGCAGCCAACAAGACAATACATTTACACTTACAATTAAAAACTACATTAGGCTTAAATTAAATGCTGTCTTAATAACAGGCCACCACGGCATGCATCGTGGTCGAGTTTTAGTACTTAAAATTATATTAGAACACTTAATTGTACGTATTACAATAATAATTACGTATAGTATATGTATATGTAAATGTGGTATGTATGTATATATGTATAGTAAAAAAAGGTGTTAATGATTACAAAAATATTGTAGTTAATTGAATGTAATTAATCTTGTATTAAACATTTTATAGAATTCTTAAATTTACTAATTTTATTATTAAATATGTCCAATGTAGGTTCTTTTGATAGGGCGTTGTATTGACGTTGAATTCTGTTCAATATGGAGTATTTACCCAGATTGCTCTTAGTCGGGCGTGTGATATTTGACTGAAGTAGCAAACGAGCATGCAGTCCACCTGATAGTAAGTGGTCACTGCCGCCCATGGACATCTGTAATCAACTTCATACAGAACACACAGATCACAGATGCGTTGCTACTCCTGAGGATTAGCAACGCATGGTCGCATGGTCGCCTCATGTAAAAGTGTGCCGGCAACCACATCCTTCTATAGAAACGCAAGAAATGCTTCACGCTAGAAATAGGTGTGGTGGTGGTACTTCTCCGGTCGAACTGCACTGGTTCTACCACCTTCAAAATATTTAAATTACTTTTGACTTTTTGAGAAGGAAGTCAGTAGAAAGTTATTGGTAAAAAGTTTTTATGAATGAAAACGACAATGTTTGGCCGTGACCACGATCCAAATATCGCCAAAAAAAAATCCGCATATCGTGAGTACCTGTTACGTCGCAAAATGTATAAATTTATTAATTACTAGTAGACCCGGCGAACTTCGTTCCGCCTAAAACATATTAACTTTTTTTAATAAAGGATGACTGAGAGCGTTATAAACGTAAGAGTAGACAAATATAATCAGAAAGCTTCGAACTGCTAAGCTATCGGGAATTAAACGTATTATTGTGAGTCAACCATAAAAGATAGACATATGCTATCGCGGGATATTTTTTATATAATTTTAAGCAGAATATTTCCGTCATACATGATTTCTGTGTAGCTTTAACCAAGGTTGCACACGCGACGGAAGCTTAAAAAATGGAGTAGCTTCTCCCGTTTTCCCATTGTAGCGCGATGAAAAGTATACTATAACCAGCTTAGAAGTATGAAGAATAATCGTACCAAGTTTCGTTAAAATCCTCGAGTAGTTTTTGTTTCTATGACGGTTATACAGACAGACAGACAGGTAGACAGACTGACAGGTAGACAGACAAAAATTTTACTGACTGCATTTTTGGCATCAATATCGATCCCTAATCACCCCTTGATGGAAAAATCGGAATTTTGGAAATATATTTCATGTACAGAATTGATCTCTCTACAGATTTATTATAAGTATAGATAGAATATAGAAGAAGAAGAAGATTACATTAATTATTTGATCACGCGAAAATGTGAAGACAAAATATTAAATTTTTAAGTAAAAGACTTAAATAAAATTAGTTTTTAAAAATATTATCACTCATTTTTCTTCGATGAGGGCTCATGATCATAACCCAAAAAAAAAATAGTCGCTCAAAAAATAACTAATTTCACATCTCGATATGTAGGTATGTATTGATGATAATTGTAGCAAAAAAGAGTCGCCGTCTATCAATTTGGTCTCAGGCTTAATACAGTAGGTGCCGTTCTACGCATTTATTTTATTAAATGTCATCATACAAATTCACATTTCGTAGAGAAATAGTTTCTTAAGAGACTTCATTACTACTAAAAGTATCTTATCAAAAAAATATTAATAAAATACTAAGATACATAACAAAATGTATTTAAATACAAGATACAACATAATTTTTAAAAAAGCATTCGAGATACAAGATGCAAATACTTATCTTTTATCTTGTATCTGTATCTTAGATACTTGTATCTCAGATAAGTTACATCTCTGCGAATAAGCATATCATTTGAATAGACGACCCGCGTGGCGCAGCGGTTACCATACCGGTCTGAAGCACAATGGGTTCCGGGTTCGATTCCCAGTCAGATAGGTATCTGAATGATGAGTTTAGATTCATGTTTTGGGTCTGGTTGTTTGGATATTCGTCTTGTGTGTGCCCATGGTACCCACGACACAAGAGAAAATCTTAGTGTGGGGCTAAGAGTGTAGAAAGCGTGTGTTTTTTTTAATAATATACTCAATTGTCCGAGTAACAACACACAGTATAATTTTTAAACATGGCGCCCGAGTTCAGAGAAAACAGGTGGGGAAGGGATGATTTTTAGTATCATATCAAAATTGGTTCAATATATCATAGCAATTTAAAGTTAGTACTAATTTCACGTAAAATGC